>JAJSOF020000013.1:164933809-165533809 GCA_025594305.2 Periplaneta americana | reverse complement strand
TATTTAACAGGCCGATGAATCCAAGGCAGTGGCCTGAATAACACATGTTCATGTCCTGTATCGTTAACGAACACATCAATACTATAGCAACAGTGTAGCGATATTTAGTTGCCGCAAAATAAAACAAATATTACACAACATTAACAGTGTTACATAATATGAAAAAATATTTATCTTTCTAAAAAGAACCATGACTATCTCTGCATTCAATATAGTTAAACTGATAACACTTTACACATTCAAATCCAAGTTATGTGCATTAGTTTTGAATTGGCAACATTACATTAACATTTGGCGCGGAACTTTAACTTGTGTTTTCGTGCAAGCCTGCGGTTGATGGTTCCCTTCCTAACGTCTCCAACAACCCTGCCATCTAGCGAAATTTATGCATTACTCTGCTCTAGCGGGCGGAATATTAACTACCGGTACTGAGTCAAACTGAATTCGGCTCAAAGTCTGCCATAAGAAACGTATATAAACTAGAATCAGTAGCCTTTTGTACAGTGTTATATGGACGTAGGCAGTGCCACACAGAAGTGGATCCAAATTTCGGGTCCACACCTGTGGAGTAACGGTCAACGCGTCTGGCCGCGAAACCAGGTGGCCCGGGTTCGAATCCCGGTCGGGGCAAGTTATCTGGTTGAGGTTTTTTCCGGAGTTTTCCCTCAACCCAATACGAGCAAATGCTGGGTAACTTTCGGTGCTAGACCCCGGACTCATTTCACCGGCATTATCACCTTCATTTCATTCAGATGCTAAATAACCTAGATGTTGATACAGCGTCGTGAAATAACCCAATCCAAAGTTCGGAAAAAATGCTGCAAGAGTGCGTCCCGATCAGTGCGCGCGCTCGTTCAGATGAAATACGAATAAAAAGTGTTGAAATAAACTATTACAACTGCTTTTTAGGATATTATTTTTTGTTTATTTCATTGGCGGTGCCATGGCACACTGGCACTACCCCAAAAGCCGCCCATGCGGTCTAGCGACATGTATAATAAACTCGACCACATAAGGCAGTCTGATCACACAGTCGGCAATTTAAGTCATCACATACTCTCCTTTCATCATCGTTATCATCTCATCCTATGATTTTAAATGAAGACATAATTCCTCACCATTTCCTTTCTGTGGTTTAAAGTATGAAATTCGCAGTGTTTTTGGCTATTGAGAAATTGAAGACAAACGACATTTTCCTTATTTGCTTGTTATTGTAGACAAAAAAAAGCATCAAAATGCCCTTGCTTGCTTTCAGAGTCCGGTATGTAGGTCATGATCTATAATATTTTACGTAGGTTTGGTTTGTTCAGGTTTCTTTAATTGCTATTGGGTAGTTTGGCTAGATAGCATAGATTAGCTTAAGTTAGAGTAGCTTAGATTATGTAGATATCACAGGTTAGATTGGGTAGCTTGGATAGGAAGTGTAGTGTAGATCAATGTTTCTCAACTTTTTTGATGAGACTCCTCTTCTCCTCACATCACTTTAGTGAAGGTGGATGACCTTTTCTAAATTAAGCTATGCGGGCGTATTTGTTGGAGTTTGTATAACAAAAATGTTCCTTTCAATAATTCACAGCAGGTTCAGACGCCTGTAGCCGTATTTTGCTGTACTCAAGCAAAACGTGAATGCATTTTTTGGAAGTTTAATAATTTCCTCAAATTTGAGAATCTTTAAAGTACAGGTTGCACAAGGTCGTAACTGAATATGGTAGTACCGCTTGTGATCTGGTTTGTTTTTATTCTTGATCTGAGTCGAATCATTGTTATATGTCGCCATACATACATGTCATTATAGTGTACACTTGTACAGAGTATGAAAGTTCTTTTCTACTATAGATACAAAATCGAATAGAAAGATGCGAATGAATATTTAATATACAAGGTTATTCAAAAGTAAGTTCTCGTTTTGAAACAGCTGTATCTTCTGTACATATCAGCAGTTTGGTTTCATATAGGTACATTACTGTTTAGAAGGTTTGGGTTTCTTTTTATCGATGCATGCATTGTTGCTATGGTAACTGTGTCACGCTTGTATAATAGTACATTATGCAACGAGCCTGTAATGGTAGTAATTAAGACGCGAGTATGTTTATGAAACAATCACTTGCACTCATTTCATAATTTTCATACGAGCGTCTTAATTACCATTATAGTCAAGTTTCATACGACTTATTATGCTCGACCATATTTCTAACTTGAAATTATTTATAAGTATTCATGTTATTCTTATCTGACTGAGGAGCAGAACTGACCTTGTGCAATACCTCGTAAATTGTGAGATGTGCGCAGACGCGAAAGTATTGATTTTTTCCGAGAAACAAATGTCGACATTGACCTTGATATAATCTAGAGAGTAAAATAAACATTAATCTTGATATAACCTTGAAATTGAATTAGACATTGAAAAACGAGATGACAAATACAATTTATTTGAATATTATTTACAATTAACGCTAATTATTATAGTAACAGAACTAGTTGTCTTTCGATTGCATATCCGAGAATAATCGATACTTGCACTTTGATATTGCTACAATGGTGTTTTCTGATTGGTGGAACACCTGAACTTTAATGAATAGGTGTACTTTAATGAGGTCCATTAAAGGGCTGCTACCAGGTGTATAATTACTACATTTCGGCATGGTCGAACATAAACAATAATATTGTTGTTCAGATTACAGACGGCATTATGAGAGTAATTTTAATTATTTTTACAATGGTTTTACCTTTACATGATATCAAGGTTACTGTCTGGTGTGGTTTTACGTCACATTTCATAATAGAACCATATTTCTATGAAGAAATTAAAAATGACTGTAACCGGGCAGCGATATTTTCAAATGTAAAAACCTATTGCACAACACATTTGGTGATCGTGTAGCTAATTAGTAGGCATTTTCTGAACAGTTGGCCTTTTGGCCTTCTAGGTCACCAGACATAAATTCAGCTGACTACTGGTTATGGGGTTATCTAAAAGAAAAGGTATTTCTTAGTAGACCTACTACACGTGAAGAACTGAAACAGTTAATATCTGATGTCATTGAAAACATCCTAGGAATGTGCTTACGAATGTAGTTTATAACATAGAAGAAACACTATTTCTTGTTGAACAACACGGTGGTGGTCATATTTAATTTTTTCGTGTTTTATTAAAATCCCATTTCTTTACAAACAAATTGATGTTTTTATTTTTGTGGAATCTAAAAATTTACCATTTCAAAATGGGAACTTACTTATGATTAACCTTATATTATGAAGGAAACTCCATTGAACATCAAGTTATTCGAAAATCTGTTAATTACCTGCCAGTTTGTCAATCCTGTAAATTGCGAGTAGTCTGACATTCTTTGAACTTTTATGGAATGGAATTCCGGGAGGGAGACATTATGACTCAGCGCTGCGATCTTTCAAGATCTACTGCGCTAACCCTCAAACTAAGCACATTCTCAAACCCACATCTGCTGATTACACTAAGGTTTGCTGCATACCCAATTTTGAGCAGGCAACCCCACTTGTCCCTCTGTGCGTTACGAGCGAGCATTCGGGGAATGCTATAGAATGATGACATAATGGAAAAATGTTTACGGAATGATGTAGATGTCTAATATGAGGAAATGGGAAAACCTCAAAAATGCGACTTTGCCCGCCACAAGTGTCACTAAGGACTCGAACCCAGATCACCTGCGTGACAGACTGAAGTCTGGCCTCTCAGCCACCATAAGTCCTTGAACTTTTATGACGTAAGTTCTAATCAGACTGTGCAAGTTTAAAATAAATTTCTATATTATGATCGTTAAGTTATCAAAGTAAATTGATAGCAGAATTTCGTCTTTCTATCACCAGTTTGACAAATTTGACGTTAGGCAGAGGAAGAAATTAGGTGAGCATCAAACTCCAGTGCATTTAAGGCAAAACATATAATTTGGAGGATTAGAAGGAAGTTTTTGAGAAAATTCTGGGTCTGACGTGACATCTATGCTATATCTGGCAATACAAAATGACTTGAACGACTTTTAAGTTATTTTTTTACTTTTTTTAGGGCATTGTTAATTTAACTGATACTTTGTATGATGTGTTACAACAGATTGCATAGTCAAAATACATGTAATTTGATCAGTAGTAAAAGAAATAAGAAATTTTATTATCTTTCGCGTACTGTAATATGTGTCGTTACAAATCAGTACTAGATTTCGAGATGTAATTAAACTTTCATTTTGATGAGTATGGTACCGGTAGTATAAAATTCCAACACTTTCCAACAGGTGTATTTTGGGGCTTGATTGAGTGTTATCCATTCACATTTAAGAAACAATAACATTTACAAAATTAATTTGAACTTTTGGGGGAGGGAGGGGTAACGATTATAATGGCAGTAATATTTTGAGAGCTTTAGAAATTTTTGGTGAAAGTTAACATTCATTAAGATGTCTTTCGAAAAGTGTACAAGTTTTTTTGCTTGTAATAAGTCTGCCATTTACCAATGTGTCCGTACAAGGAACGCAATTTCCGAACAATGTTTGTCATCTTTGGCCAACATTTTCATTCATAGAAAACTTCTTTCCGAACTTCGAGAATAATCCTGCTCTTTTGAGGACATCATTAACAGATTTGCTGCCTTAAGGATAGGAGAATCAACCGATTCTACAAAAAGTAAGGTAAGATTTAAAAAAATGTTCTGATTGCCCCTTCTGGGTTGCGAGCCACCATCAACATCACTGTCATGATCATCTTCAAGGAGTGAACCTTGAGGTCCTTTCCACTTATTAGAGATACAGATCATGTTCTCCATATTTTTTAGAACGTCCAACATTGTAGATTGCTCTTTGCCTTTTAAGGCTATGGATCGGTGAAAATAACGAAAAAACCATTAAAAAATGTAAATTTTGTTTTTAACTTTAAAAAAAGTTGAATGTTTCAGTTTTCTAAATCTGTGCTTATTTTGGCCCCTCGGGACGAATTTAAAAGGACCAGTGTCGAGCTGCAGCCCTTTAAACTGACACTTTTCTGTCATTCTGACAGATTTTGTTCTTCATTCTGACTAATTTTAGTTTTCATTCAATTCATATTTCGCGCTATTATGTAGGAGAAAAATGTGTGTTGAGACCTGTATAGGAAGGAAGGTTATCGATAGTACATATCATATACATGCTGTACTTTGATACTAGTTTTCTCGACTTTCCAATTTTCAACATTTTGTAACATTCAAAATGCTCTAATGAATGCAGCTTTTCTCCAATCTCAATGAAATTTCTCACAGAAGTCCACAAAAGCATGTGAAGTTAACTAACACATGTGTTTTCTTCTGCTATTGAAAGTATTCAAATCACTATGTGTTGAGGAGGTGATAAATTTAAAAAAATTGAAAAATTAATAACTAAAATGGTAAATATTTTTTTTCTCAGAAAGTAAGTGGAAAAATATGAAAAGCATGTCTCATATTTTACATACATGTCAGGAATAAATTAAATATAAATTTAAAAAAATATATGTGAACTTTGAAAATTGGGATAATTATAATTCAGTATTAAAAAACAACACAAATTAATTATAAGTAAACTAATTGGAATATCAAAGTGAAAATTTGTGTATTGCATGTCCATATTGTAAGAAATATGTAGTAAAAGGTTTAGATTAATTGGTGTGAAAATGTAGAAGTTAGAAATTTCGCAGATCCATAGCCTTATGTTACTTGTAAAGACCACTTTTATATTTGAGAGGGATTATTCATGAAATGTTCCCCATGGTACGGTTTATTTAGAGTTGTTGGCTAATTAATAATATAAATACGTAATATATAAAATGTATTTCTGTCAGTTTTAAATACCGACTTTCATAAATAATAAATAAATATTACAGGTCATTACAGTATACGAAAAGATGTATCACATCTACTTACAGCACAATTTATTGTAATATGTTAGGTATCTTACCTTTCGGGATTACAAAATATGTCTCTTGTGTGCAATGCATCATCATCATCATCATCATCATCATGTTTCACGCATTAAACCATATTTGGTTTGTCCCAATCTCAGAAATTCTTAAGATCTAAAATTGGTCACTCCAGTGCTTCTTTGGAAGCCCCATGTTTCTTCGCCCTGTTGGTTTGTAGTGTGATAGTATCTTCGAAATGTGCTAGTAATCCATTCTACTTCGTATTGAGATTTGTAGCAAGTTTGTGTAATGCACAAAATGAAAATTTTATCTTGTTTGGGCGCACCAAATGACTTCATTTCCTTAAGTTTTAAGAGCAATAATCGAGGAAGATAAACTACAATCTGAAACACCGTTAGTTACACGATAAATAAAATTGTATTGTTGCGAAATTGTGTGAAACGTTACAATGAGAAAGTATGTGTTGTCTTCATAATGCCTATTTTTTTTTTTTATTTGACATTATGATTTTTCATAACTGACTCCATGACTAAACTCCACGGACAGCCACTGATATAATTATTACACGTGTGTGAAAGAGTTATATATTGTAATTAATTGTTGCGGTTGTTGGATGCTATCGCTTGTAATTCGTCTGTTAAAATTTTTCTGCTAATTGGAAGTACTAGTGTAGATTGTGCTAGCACATAATGGTGTGTTTTAGTGAGGATTTTCTTTACGTATGTTGTCATATTCTCGAAGGTACTGTTGGAATTGTTCTATACAAATAACTGTACTTGGTTTTAATTAAATACAGGTTATCTCGGGAAGAATGTAAAATATTTCAGGATAATGCATTTTGGATTAAAATACATCAATTTAACCCTTTATATATGTCCGAAATCAAACAGTTGGGGAGAAATTAACGGGATAAAATAAATATTAAAACATCTTAGTTCGTCAGATACTATACAGAGTGCAGCACAGGCGGTAGATCTCGTAATGAATGATGATGATAATGAGAATGTTTGAGATGTTACAGGGAAACCAGAGTATCTGGAGAAAACCCTGTGTTGCTTGGACCATGGCCTTGTCCAAAACAAGCTACAAATTATGGGTAAATTGGGATTTGAACCCAGGCCTCTGGCTTATAAGTCCCAGCTGGAAACTTCTTTGGATAAAAATGTTAAATATTCAAGATATCTACATGAATTAATTTTCAAAACTAGCACAACCCTAGCTTTCATGGAAGTAAAACAACAGGAGAATGAAATTGGTTTCAAAGAGATCTTGAAGTGACACATCATCAAAACATACCAGCTAGAATTTATTCGTTCCTGCTCTTTATAGTCACTTGTAAACATTTTCTTTGTATTCGAGAGGAATTGTCTATAAATTTTCAAATGGGTGATTTTTTTTTACGAGTAACACATAATTCCATTATAAGGGACTAATACTTTTTCATATTTCTATAAGGTATTTCAGAAGAACTATTCGTGATTTTCAGATATGATAGAGGGCATGTAATTAAACATTTTTTCTTAATAAAGTATCGAGGTGATACAATAAAAGTCTGAACTCTTCATTGATCTTATTATCGTCCATGGCTGTCTTTAAGGGTCGTATTCATAGACGATACTTTGGACCAAAGTTGACTTTGGAAAGTACAAAGTCGCCATTTTCCTATTCACACAGTCGACACTTTGACGAAAGTAAACTTCGATCGTAACTTTACTTCGAAGTCGCCAAAAATCTACACTTTGACTTTGACTTTCGTTCGTGGACATAAGAAAAATGGCTGATATTTGGGAAATTGTTATATTTGCCGAGAAGATTGATAACATCCAGGAAATTATTGAATCACCTCATGTTTCTCCGCGTATTATTAGACCTGTGCAAAACTCTATTGAATTTTATAGAGATAATGCATTCAAATCAAGATACAGATTTGAAAAATGGACTGTATTAAATAACATTCACATGTTTCAACATGCACTGATGAATAATAGAATAATAAAAAAGGATTACCTGTTCCATTAATAATACTCTTATTTCACTTCGATATTGCTCTATGGGTATAAGGATTAATGGTTTACTATTGATTTTGTATATTTAATTGTATTCTTCATACGTCTTCACCAGTTCTAGTAATATGTCTCTTTCATAATCTGTCATTGGTGGCATCTTCTTATCTTTCACGTCTTCACAATTATTTTACATTGAAATAATATTATATAATGCTGCAACAATCGCTTAATGTCTGCCAATGTTCAATTGTTTCACTGATTTGAGACTCAAAAGATGGCTTTTATTGTGGCAATGCCTACTCTACTTCAGCTATTCATTAATTTAATTCGTTTAGAAGGCTATGATTATGATTGCCAACATTCATAAAAGATCGTCAAATCTCGACTTACCGAAGTCAAAGTCAAATTCTCAGAAGTATTGTCTATGAATAGGACTTTTAACAAAGTTAAACTTTACTATGAAAGTCGACTTTGGGAAGTCTTCAGCCAAAGTCTCGTTTATGAATACGGCCCTAAGACGTGTTTCAGCTATTCCTGCTACCATGGGAACAATTGAAGTTGACTTGTTTTCATTGTTTGTTATAAAATAACTTCTAGAATTAGGCTTTTGGGTAATCCCCATATCCTGAAACTTGACATTTGCAATGTTTCAGAACTACTTAAGGTTCCATCATCAGGGTGAGACCAAAGTAGGCGACCTCTCTGGTCTTGCCCTGATGATGGAACCTGTAAGTAGTTCTGCAACATTGAAAATATCAAGTTCCAGGTCACTGTGGATTACCCAAAAGCCTAATTCTAATCACAGTCATCGTGAAAGCCTAAAAACTCGTATTCTGTTAAATTTTCAGTCATTAAAAATGCATTGGTTGCAAATGTTGAATTAGGACACATGCATATGTCGTATGGAGTAGCTTACGACAGTGATACTGAGGCCGTAATTTTTAACAGTTTTTATAATTTTTTAGTATCATTTTCATAATACTTTAATGATTTACTAAATAATCATTAAAATTAAATAAACAAGTTACTTTTTACGTTGAGATTCTTCCAAATCTTCGTTTCTTTCATATTGTTAGATCTCGATATGGAAACATTTTCGAACATTACTTTATTAAGAAAAATTATTCTACGTGAAGATTAATTGCAGTTGACTTAATATGTCAAACATGGAGTCAGGCCACAAAGGGAAAACATTAGAGGAGTGGGATTCGATCCAGTAATGTGGATTGAACTTCGGCGTAGCTCAGTGGTTAGAGTGCTTGGTACATAGAACCAAGGACCCGGGTTCGATCCCCGGTACTGGAGCGAATTTTTTTTTCCTCTAATAACCAAAAAATTATTCATTACATGCCCTGTATCACATCTGAAAATTAGGAATAATTAAGCAGAAATACTCTGTATAAGTTTTAAATATTGATCTGTATAAAAACAAAGTGATATTCGAAAGGAATAGATAGAAAGTATAAATAGGTACATCATGGGAATGTATGTAGAATTATTTACATATTTAAGATGTACAGTTTCCATTTTACAGATTGATGGGTGGGTAGATAGATGCGTTTTTACGTGAAATCAAGAAAATAGAAATGATTCTATAAAAACTATAAACACAAATATAATTCACTAGATTATAAAGGAACTGAGTTATTCGAAATACATAAAACAGATACCGGTATAATTAGAAAGTATGTGTCATTTTCGTGACGCTTATTTGCCTAAGTGTTTTATAATCAACAGAGTTATTAATAATAGTTGGGAATGTGTATGGTAAGACTTTCCTGTGTTAAATTTCAACGTATCTCGTACTTGAATGAGGTTGCAATTTTGTGTGTGTTTTTGTTTTCGTATGTTAGTGTGATGTATTTTTTGTGTTCTTGTGCTTGTGTTGTATTCTTATGTTTTTTATGATTATGTTTTGTCTTACGTATTATGTTGTCTATTATGTTAGGGTTGTATCCGTTTTCTTGTGCTATGTATTTGATTATGTTTAGTTCTACGTTGTAATCCTGTTGGTTCATTGGTATGTTGAGTAGTCTGTGTATCATTGTTCGGAATGCAGCTTGTTTGTGTTGTGTGGGGTGGTTGGATGTGTGTGTTGTTGTGGGTTTTTTTTGTATACTTTGAATGTCTGTTTGTTTACTTTCGTTATTGTGATGTCTAGAAAATTTATGGATTTGTTGTTTTCAATTTCTAATGTGTAGTGTAGCTTTGGGTGTATTTTGTTTATGTGTTGATGTAGGTTTTGGATCTGTCTTTTGTTTCCTTTGTATAGTATTAGTATGTCATCTACGTATCTGTGCCAATATATGATGTTGTCTGCGTGTTTGTTGTCTTTGTTTAGTATGTATATACATACACACGCAAACAACATCATTTATTGTCACAGATACGTAGATGACATACTAATATACAAGGAAACAAAAGACAGATCCAAAACCTACATCAACACATAAACAAAATACACCCAAAGCTACACTACACATTAGAAATTGAAAACAACAAATCCATAAATTTTCTAGACATCACAGTAACAAAAGTAGACAACAAATACACATTCAAAGTATACAAAAAACCCACAACAACACATACATCCAACCACTTCACACAACACAAACAAGCTGCATTCCGAACAATGGTACACAGACTGCTCAACATACCAATGAACCAACAGGATTACAAAGAAGAGCTAAACACAATCAAATACATAGCACAAGAAAACGGATACAACCCTAACATAATAGACAACATAATACGTAAGACAAAACATAATCACAAAAAACATAAGAATACAACACAAACACAAGAACACAAAAAATACATCACACTAACATACGAAAACAAAAACACACACAAAATTGCAACCTCATTCAAGAACGAGATACGTTGAAATTTAACACAGGAAAGTCTTGCCATACATATTTCGAAGTGATACAGTGTTAAAAGTTGTGTAATCAAGATGAATAATAGTTGCTTGAGGAATTTAGTTACTGATAATAAATATTGTGTTTTCAGATGGTCTAAAGACGATACTAACAACCTGTGCTGGTACTATGCACAGAGCTCTAAATCTGCAGACCCCATCGGACGAGTGCTGGACATGTTTGCAGAGAACGGAGTGACCCATATGACACGAATTAGGGTAAACTTGAAATTCTATCTAAGTTCCACCTCTCTTTTCATTGCATTCAGTATTACATTGCTCCTGACCGAGTCGTGTGATGGTGGATGAGTTTTCAGCACCTGCTTTAGAAGTCTAAGTTTATACTGATTAGATATGAGCAACTAGAGTTTGCCGTCCAACATTATCATCGAACACAAGGTGCGTTCATTGCTTTCTTTGTTGTGTACATGACAACTTTTATAATGGTTTGAACATGTTACATGCAACGTAATGCCACAATGGTTTTAGTCCAGTACGAGGCAAGTGAAACAAAATCGCACAATAAACCCATTGCAGTGTACAGTCGGAGTATTTATGTATGCTGCTCCATTTTGAGTTCAATATGTAAATGGAAAGGGTTTATTACGGTTTAAATTTATTTGGCAAGTGAAAATGTTACTGAAACAAATAATTGGTTTAGACGCTATTTTGAAGTAATATACTATTTTCAAATGTAAGTCACCTCCTTTCTTTTTTCAATTGTGGTGAGAAGTGTGGTTATTACTCCAGGGTGATATTCTTGATTCTGTTGATGTGCATGGGATTCGTAGGAAGTTGATTTTTAAGTTAGTCATCCTAACAGTTGAATTGACGAGTGTGTTGGTGATGGCTGGGTGGCATTTTATACGTTCCTCCCTCTTTGCCTACTGTTCTGTAATTTTCTAATGATAATATCTATGATTACAGATTTTCTGTACCTTAGAAATATCCATTCCAAACAAGGCTGTTTTGCTGTTGAGTACCTATATCTGGTGTTAAGAATTGCAGGATTAAAAATGTAGTTTTAGAAAATTCAAATTGAATAATTGCAAACACGAGGTAGCTCCATTTTTACAAAGTTGTGAAAAACAACAAAAAACATTATAAAAATTCAAATTTTAACTGAGCTTTTTCCTCTTTCGGAGTATGTCCTAGGTACCTATGAGTTTCTTTTCGCCACTCATTCATTTATTACACTCAGCAATTTAGGGGGGTAAATTATGAACAAATAACGAAACTACCCCCTCTTTCCTATAAAATTGATAAGCCTATCCACATTTTGAGCTGAAGACATATTCACTGTGCGAATATCATGAACTACAAAACGAGACATACCAGATATATGTTTCGAGAAAAAAATTGTTTAAAATGAAACATTTCGTAGTGTTTTTTTTGCGGAAGCAATTGATTTAATTCTAAATATGGTCAGTCAGTTTAAGAGAGCAGTGTATTATGGTAATAAATGATTAAAAGAATTCTAATTTTTCATTTAAATGTGCAGAAATTTGATCAATTTAAAATTCTTTTGCAGAACGAAAAGTTACATTTGTTCGGATGAAATTTCTGTACATTTGAAGGACAAAATTGTTGTTGTTTTCTAATGCCAGGCGTTTGACAATAAAGTCACTTGACCTCTTGCACTCCAATATTTTTCAAAGATATTATCATGGCCAGCCACTGAAGCACAGATTTTGAGGTGTTCCAGATCCATTTCTTGGTTTGAGTTGCACAATGGGCAGTTAGGGGACTGATATATTCCAATTCTGTGCAGGTGTTTGACCAAACAGTCATGGCCTGAAGGACAAAATTAAAATTCTTTCAATCACGCATTGTCATAATACACTGCGCTCTTAAATTGACTGAGTATATTGGGAATTAAATCAATGTCTTTCCCAAAACACACTATGAAATATTTCGTGTAAAACAATTTTTATCTCGAAAAGGAAGAACAAACTAGCAAAATTGTATTAAACTTTTGTGTTTGAAATATCTCACAGAATAACTCCCTGAAATTAATGACATTATTTTCGGTTCATCTGTATATAGCTCCAGGAGCTACCACCTTTCTGCAACGAAACGATTGGTAGCTCAGGTCCAATTCCACTGTAACTTACTACCAAATGCTCGGAATCACACCGTTCTTGCACTAAAAGATCACGCATATTTTTTAACGTATGAAACAAACAAAGCATTAATTTGACCAAAAAGTTGAGCCACCCCCTTTTTTTGATCTAGAATATTTGTTGCCAAAAGTACGGTACTGGTACAATACTCTTACAATTCCTTGAAACTCTGCCTACACAACACTGCATGGCTTAAAAACAATGAAATCTTCTAGTACTAAAGAGTGGTTGTATTAAAATTTTGACACACTGTATTGATTTCAGAAAGGGTATGACTTACATTTGGAAAAATATGTTTTTATTACTGATAGTAATGTGTTTTTCCTGTTTCATTAATGTTATAAATTTACAAAGAAGTCTCTTGGCATTCAATTCTTTCCTTCCACATCTATCCATGTCCTTGAATTGTCTTCATTGGATCTGTCTCATAATATCAGATACAGTACAGTTATTCTTGTAGAGTTGGTATGTGCTTGGAATCTCTCATTTACGATCTTCTTGTGTTCTCACTATGTTATCGTGAGTACAATACAGACACAGTAATATCTTATGTATGCAGAATATTATGTCTTGGACGGGCTGAGTTCATGTCCAGAATACGTTTTCATAGTTTGCTTTTCGTGTCTAGTGGAAGTTGTTGTTGCCCAAGTTCTATGCAACAGAATAATAGTGTCAATCCATGGTAATTTCTGCATGAAATGCTGTGGTTTACTGATATTTTTAAGTATTTCATTAGGGCATTCGGTGTATATTGCATCCCACTCAAATTCATACATGGCTTTAGTGTTGTTTGGATGTGATTTGGATGCAACACATCTCACTGCCAGTCTTAGCAGAATAGTCTACAAGAAAACATGGGTATGTGTTAAACATTGCATGTTATTTATTTATATTTCTCTTACTTTTTATTCGCTCTTACAGTTTTTTAAATACAATCAAATATTGTATACATGTTGATCAGAATTACTCATTATGAAAGACTTTCTTATTTGTGAATCATTTTAGTTTCAAATTATTTGAAAGAACTACACAGTTTAAGAGTTTAAGGAAAGTTACTGTCTCAGACTATAAATCAGTTAAAATTACTTATGGATTGTGATAGGTAACGATTTTAAATTTCGAGATTTTAGAAAATGAAGTATTAAATCACTTTTCATTAGACTACACAAAAGCCGAGAATTTTTAAATTTCGAGTAGTAATGGGTAGTGACATTTTTAATTAACCATCTTTCTACTTATGTTATAATTATAGTTTCACTTATATTCTGCTTTTAAATTTATCTTTATGCAACATAAACGGCCTTTTTATATTAGAAGGATTCTCTTGGCCTATTTTAAGGAACTGTTCCAACTTGTTTGGAGAAACATTCACTTGAGGAAAATCCATTGTATAATAAATCTTACTTTTGTAATGGTATGAAAACGAAACGTAATTCACAACCGAAAATGATCTTTTGTTTTTCCAATCATAGACAATGGCGATCATTATTTATGCTGTAAATTGTTATATATTCTCATCTTCGATGAACGAATCCGGTTTGTTAATTGTCCATTAATTCATTATTGAAAACAGTGCCAACAAAGTTTTGTAATCATTTCATAACATGGTAATTCAGAAAATGTCCAATGGTAATAATATATATTCTCAAAATAAATATGTTATTATTACCGGTACCTATATAAAACATTCTGAATTTTAATAAAAATCGTATATTTAGAATTTATTTCTTATTTCTTACATTACGTTGATTAAACATACTTTGTAAATAGGAGTATGAGCCTTTATCTTTAAGAAATAAATGTGGGTGGAAACTCATGATTTGACTTTAGACTTCAAGTCTCTGCGTGTTTCACATAACTTTGTTCTTACTGAACTTTCTGACAATGTATTTCTACATTTCTTCACATCACATATGCCTACAACCACATTTCTGTGTCCACGTGCAATATCCTCTTGAAAATCTCTATCACCATACAAGCATGTTTATGTACCAGTCCACCTATAAAAAACAATACTTAATACACTCTTTGTTGGTCCCGTATATATTCCATTGAATATGACAAGATCTGCCCTTACAATCCTTGGCTTCCTGTTCTGGCACATGGGTCATTTCTGTACATCTTGGACAGATTCTATCCTATCGTTTTTATTTACATTATACTAATAATCTCAACAGGAGTATTTAGCTAGCGTCCTTGAAGACTAATATAACGTTCATTGTGTCCCTCTAGAATGGAGGTGGGGAGAGAAAAATGGGAACGTGGAGAAGGGGGCTGGAGCATACAGATGAGGCGATGACTGCATTGTTTGGATTTTCTTTACTTTGGATTAAGTAAATTTTTTTTTGGCTCATGTGGTGCGAAAAATATGGGTGAGTGTGGGAGAAAATATGGAGATGAAATGTAGGTTTGTATTGCAGTTCGAAAAGACGGGAAAGTAATATGGAAGGGTGAAAGTTAGTCTTCTCTATAAAGGTACAAACAGGTTCTGCCTGCGATTGTTGGCCGAGAAATCAAGTTTGTTTTCGAGACTCAGCAGGCTCTATCTGAGAATGTTGACTGAGAAAGCAAGCTATTGCTTCGAAACTCAGCAAAAGCTGCCTGCAATTGTTGACTGAGAAAGCAAACTTCTTCTTTCACAACTCAGCAAAACCTGCCTGTGATTGTTGATTGAGAAAGCGAACTTCTGCTTCGAGACTCAGCAAACCCTGTCTGTGATTGTTGAAAGAAAGCAAACTTCTTCTTTCACAACTCAGCAAAACCTACCTGTGATTGTTGACTGAGAAAGCAAACTTCTTCTTTCACAACTCAGCAAACCCTGCCTGTGATTGTTGAAAGAAAGCAAACTTCTTCTTTCACAACTCAGCAAAACCTACCTGTGATTGTTGAAAGAAAGCAAACTTCTTCTTTCACAACTCAGCAAACCCTGCCTGTGATTGTTGAAAGAAAGCAAACTTCTTCTTTCACAACTCAGCAAAACCTACCTGTGATTGTTGATTGAGAGAGCAAACTTCTGCTTCGAGACTCAGCAAACCCTGCCTGTGATTGTTGAAAGAAAGCAAACTACCTCTTTCAAAACTCAGCAAAACCTACATGTAGTTGTTGATTGAGAAAGCAAACTTCTGCTTCGAGACTCAGCAAACCCTACCTGTGATTGTTGACTGAGAAAGCAAGCTTCTTCTTTCACAACTCAGCAAAACCTATTTGTGATTGTTGATTGAGAAAGCAAACTTCTGCTTTGAGACTCAGCAAACCCTGCCTGTTATTATTGACTACGAAAGCAAACTTCTTCTTTCAAAACTCAGCAAAACCTACCTATGATTGTTGATTGAGAAAGCAAACTTCTGCTTCGAGACTCAGCAAACTCTACCTGTGATTGTTGATTGAGAAAGCAAACTACTTCTTTCAAAACTCAGCAAACCCTAGCTGTAATTGTTGACTGAGAAAGTAAACTTCTGCTTTCACGAGACTCATTAGGTCCTGCCTGAGATTGTTGATTCAGAAAAAAAACTTTCGCTTTGGAGACTCAGCAAACCCTGCCTGTGATTGCTTACTTTCAAAGTTTTTGAAGGAAAACAATAAAACGTTCATGAGGACAAGAGGTTGTAACTTTATTATGTCTACAAACATACATAACAAATGACATTGGATCAACTTACGTTTAATGTTTTATATACATATATTCTGTTAAAATATTCATTTTCATCTCAAATTGAAATACTACTTGATAATACTTTGAAAATCATGTATTTTTTTCTGTATAGTTTGCAAAATGAAATAGTGTGAAACTTAGTGGCTGCTACTGAAAGAGGAGCTCTGGATTACCGTTTATTCTGTTTTCATTTTCCAAATGAGTCTCATTTCATTTGAATCGCATTATATTACAAAAAAATTATTATACTGGTACTGCATATTGACGCCGTTTCGGATACATTAGGCAACACGCAATAGTAGGATGGACTTTGTCTTGCACTTTAGTTTTGCCATCTCAGTGTCGTACACACCAACAACTTTGCCTTTTACAGAACAATCTGTTCTACTGTAATATGTGATGAATCCATTCCCGCTGCACCTTATAACCCATTCTTATGTAACACTACTGTCTGATTTTCCTTCTTTTCTGTCATATCTAATTTTTCTTGCTACGGTACTTTCCGTAAAACTGTCATTCTAGCGACTTGAAGTATTTATGAATTTTAGTTGTGTCTATTTTGTTTTACAGCATAAGTCAAGACAAGTAGTAGGCCTATAATTTGTCGTCTGTCCTTACTTTTTCAACGTCTTTTTTTTTTTACAGGGTAGTCCACTTGCCCTTTGTTTTTCAGTTTTATGGAACCCTGCATTTTAAAGCATGCCCTCGAAAGTACAGTATCTTTAGGAGATTTAAATGCAAGATTAGATGTGAAACTTATATAGGTACTTCTAACATGAGTCATCTGCTCCTTCTGTACTGAAAGTAAGCAACTCTGCATTTATTGAGTGATTTAGAAATGTCAGCATAAGTTAATATTAAACATGTCATAATGTTAATGAAGGAAGCCCCTATGATGGGTTAGATTGTACTCACTTACTACACTTTTACTATGTCATACTACTTTTGACTAATAAAACGATACGAAAGGACATCTTTCAACCAATCATGACTGCTTACCGCAAAGTTGTATCACTTCCCTAGCAGTTGTTTATTTTTATTGCTTCCCTAGCATTTGTTTGTTTTTATCACTTCCCTAGCATTTGTTCCTTTGTTTCCCAACATTTCAAACTGCAAATTCTTTACGGTATTATAAAACATGCTTTGCGATCGTCATTTGTTTCCCGCATAGATAGTCGACTGAAAATGGCGGCTCCGTTCAAATGTTTTAGTGAAGATAACATTAATAGAATTTTAGTAAGTCAATTAATATCTATTTTATTGCATTAAAGTACTTTATTTCTTCTAATCTTTATATACTTTCTTCTGTTTTAACACTTCCTTAGCCTACCATTAGTTTCTTTGTTTGCCAACATTTCAAACTGCAAATTCTTTACAGTACCTGTACTATAAAACATGCTTTGCGATCGTCATTTGTTTACCGCATACAGTCAACTGAAAATGGCGGCTCCGTTCAAACGTTTTGGTGAAACTAACATTATTGAAATAAAATTTTAGTAAGTCAATTAGTATTTTATTATAATAGAGTACTTTATTTCTTCTAATCTTTATATACTTTCTTCTAAATCCCACTCGAGTTTTGATTTTCTCTAGATAAATCAAAACCTCTAGTGAGATTACTTTTGGTAAATATTAATAATGTATGATGTTCATAAATGTTTAATGTGTTAATGTTGAAAACACAATCACTTTATAAAATATGCCCAAACTTCCGTCATTTTAGTGTCGTTCTGAAATTATTTACTACTACTGGTATTTACTATGATATCATATCCTTTGCATATTTCAAATGACAAGTGACAGTAGTAAAATTGTGATTTCGTGTCTGAAAGTGTGTGATGATGGATTAATGCTTTGTGCGAATTCGTCACGATTCCTTTGTCTTCCCTCATCTACATTCTGTTGTGTCTCCCTTTAAATTAAGATCACTTTCATGTTTTCTTTGTTGTTGAACATTGTCTATTCTTTCAACTTGATGATTCTTCATTCATTCATTCATTCATTTATTTTATTCCGTAGATCTTACATGAGCAATGAAGCTTTAAGATGTGGAAGAAGTCAAAATTTTACAATATTACAATTGCAGTTTTTACAAACTTTTACAGTTTCACAATTTAGTAATTTTCTACAATTTTGTGCAATTTTTTACAATATTTTGGCGAGATGTAGTGAGATGAGGTGAGGTCCGAGGATTCGCCAAAATATTACCCGGCATTTGCCTTTTGGTTGGGGAAAACCTCGGAAAAACCCAACCAGGTAATCAAATCAAAGGGGTTGATGCCGAGGACTCGCCATAGACCATCCGGCTTCAGTCCCATGGTCTTATTCCAACAAACTCTGGAATTTATAGGAGAACTTAAGTTTCTGAAATAGTATGGCATAGAATCATTGACAAAGAAATATGTGAGGTACTCCATGAATGAGAAACCTCACTCCTTAACCAACTGTCTAGTGTGTCAAACATACTATTACCTTTTGCATTTCAGATATAATTATGATGCAGGATAGCAAACTTCTCATAAAGAAGGAGCAGATGATTCACCCGGTGTATGTGTTTCGCCAAACTGCGTGATTGAGATAGTACCTTTATTCTTTCTACTTTATTTGCTGAAGTAATTTGAACTGTTAATCCTGTTACTTTTCTTAACTTCCTTGTTACGTTTTGTGATGTCCCCTCTCTGTCCACTGAACCATATCAGATTGAAGACTTCTTTGTTTGGTAACTAGGTTGGAGCCTATTTATGGGGAGAGCTGTAGAGTAATATATTTTTTGGCGTATTGAGTGGCATAAAAGGTTTTGTTGGTCATGCACACAACAGTGAGCCCGCGATGCCATTTCACCACACGAAGAGCCTGAATCCACCTCTAAGTGGCAGTCTTCACGAATCTTGTCAGTGAGTAAAGGCTATGACATGTCCAGTTAATTGTGCAGCTTCAGGGGTGTGATGCCTGTGTGTGTTGCATGGTATTCCTCATGGTAGTTGGTAGATATTTATTTTTAAAGCACAGACACAACTGTTTGGAATCGGTGATACTATGATATGGTGAAATGAACAAGGCAAGGCAAGCACGAACAGCAGCGTCTGCTACAAATCTCACAGAATCTCATGGAAATTGAAGCTTGTTTCCCTTAGTAAGAAGCCATCAACTGGTTGAGGAATGCAGTGCCTATGTTTATAATATAAACATGATGAAAATGACAACAAAAAGCCGAGTTTATCTGAACCGAAGTAGCTACATACATAACATTAATACAGAGCGTTCGCCTACGGGTGGGGCCAGGAAAGCGGCCTGCCTGCGGTGTCGCTTGCGGGAATCGTCTATCCGAAAGCTTCCACTTTCTATACTATACTCTGTAGAGTTTTAATTTTAAAAGTTTAGCAGCAGTAAAAACTGATGTTTTTGAAACATTAACTTCCTGTGAAACACTTCTTAGAGATTTATTAGGAGAGCGTGTAAATGATGCACTGATTTCATCAATTTTTTCTCCCGTCAATACTATTTGTTTTCGCTTAGGAATTGTAGCATTTATCGACCCTGTTGTCCTTAATTTGTTAACAAGACGTCTAACAGTTTCTCTGCCCTGAATTGGAGCACCCGAATATTTCACTTCAAATTGCCTACGCACCTCTCTACATGACTCTGTTTTCACATATGCATCATACATAAAAACTCTCTGTTCAAGCATGAATTTTGCGTTTTTGCATTGTTAACAAATTTTACACAACGCTGAATATTTAAGCAACTGTGTCAAGAAACTGCACTGTACGTGTTAAATACTGCAACAGCTGGCTTACAACTGATAATGTCGACCTTGATTGTCGAGCATGTCTCAACAGCTGCGCGCACAAAGCGGCGTATCAGTACATGCCGCTTTCCTGGCCCCACCCATAGGCGAACGCTCTGTATATTCAGTTATTTTCACTGACAAACTTAGTCAAATTAAATCCATGTTGAATCTTTCGTACACTACTTTTAACATTTGAATATAAATAATTGATTAAATGGCGATCTTACTCGTGTTAATTATGTAACCATGTGTGGCTTACAGCTGTTTCGGTGTTACTTGACACCATCCTCAGAGCCTACTAGATCTCGGCGCTATCTCAACTTCGCTGCCTGTTGCGTGGGTGCGTTCGTGTGATGAAGAGTTGTGTCAAGTAGTGTGTGTGTTCTGAAATTGATCTGTATGTTGAGAATTTGATTAGGGTGTGTTTTTGTGTGTCTGTATATTTCATATTGTTCTAATGTGTTGAGTTTTTGGTTTTTGGGTTGTATGTGTAGGATTTCCATGTCTGTATTTATGTTATTGTGTGTATGGTTAGCATTAGTTAATAATAATAAATAACCAGAGGACACAATACATCTACATATGCCGAACACATAACTAATGCTAACCACACATACAATAACATAAATACAGACATGGAAATCCTACACATACAACCCAAACACACTAGAACAATATGAAATATACAGACACACTAAAACACACCCTAATCAAATTCTCAACATACAGATCAATTTCAGAACACACACACTATTTGACACAACTCTTCATCACACGAACGCACCCACACAACAGGCAGCAAAGTTGAGATAGCGCCGAGATCTAGTAGGCTCTGAGGATGGTCTCGCGTAACACCGAAACAGCTGTAAGCCACACATGCTTACATATTTAACACGAGTAAGATCGCCATTTAATCAATTATTCAAATTAAATATAGGTTGGTTTCCGAAGCTTAGCTATATAATAATGAAGTATCTAATAATATGTGTATGTATGTATTTATTCACACTGCAAATGGGTATATACCCGTGTTAGTGTTATATTGTATTAAAATTAAGGGACGATAGTTCTTACGATGTAGGAAAATTTTGAAAAAATTGCATGAAATCAGATTGCCATAGATTTGGTCCTAATAATCGTAGCTTTTTTAAATTGTTTGTGCTGAATAAGGGAAAGTTTGGCTACTAGTAATAACCTAGAATTATTTTTAACTTTTGCATTGTAAATTAGAAATTAATTCTGAAATTTTAAAGTCCCCCTCCCTCAAGTTATTATTACATCACTTTACATTGCTACACTTTTTTCATTTTCTATGGTTCTGATCATAATGAAATTTCAATCATTTATTGTCAGAGGACACTAAAATAAAACCATGCAATGTCCAAACCAAGAAATGCGCAGTGCAATCACGAGGCTCGCCATACATGGCTTTCATCATGAACTCTGCATGGAAGCATTTTATCACGAACCGAATGAAAAGTGTGTGTAACAAGAAATGCGAAAGATACCACTTCTCTGTATGCGCAAAGAGGACAAAGACTCTAAATTAATACAGGAGTGATAGCCAAAACTTTATCCATGTTCTTGCGCATTTTTCCTATTATTATTTATCATCATCATCGTCATCATTATTATTATTATTATTATTATTATTATTATTATTATTATTATATTTTTAATATCTCCATTATTTTCGTGCTAGGACTCAGATGAAATTCGTTGTTGAAAAAAATAATTGAATAATTATGTTGTTGTTGTTGTTTTCTAATGCCAGGCGTTTGACAATAAAGTCATTTGACCTCTTTCTCTCCAATATTTTTCAAAGATATTATCATGACCAGCCACTGAAGCACAGATTTTGAGGTGTTCCGAATCCATTTCTTGGTTTGAGTTGCACAATGGGCAAATTGAATAATTATTCAAGCCTCTTTCACATGGAGCTTCTACCTGAAAGCATAACAAATAATTATTGAATCAGTTGGAGCTAAAAGGAACTATGTCACTTTTCACAACTCTTTAGGAGAAGCTAAAAAACATTCCACTAATAACACAAATATTATATTTTTAGGTTATAGAAGACAAAAGAATATTTAAAAGTCTTAGCTCCTTTTTCCACCGTTCGATGCGTGTGACATCTATTGTTCAAATTGTTGCATAACCCAAAACTGCATATTTTGACTTAGTTCCTTTTAGCTCCGACCGATTCAATTTGTTTTCCATCTAGAAGAATGAACAATATAACTGCAACATTTAGACTATAAAAATATATATACATGCCATGAAAATTATTCATAACCCTAAGTTAAGTAATTTCTATTAAAAAAATGTACCAGTAGAATTATAAATGTAATTTTCGGGGGAAAAAAAGCAGTAAATAAACAACCATTCCAAGTTAATTCCATAGCCAGAAGTTCATTCATTCAGTAAATTTTTCAAAAAGCTACGATCATTAGGACCAAATCTATGGCAATCTGATTTCAGATAATTTTTTCTGATTTTTCATACATCATAACAACCATCTTTCCTTAAATGAAGACTAATGATGTTAAACAAAGCCTGAAGTAACTAATGTTGAATTTGGAATTGATGTCAGAATTCCATAGTGCCTTAGCAAGACATTCTATATACCGTAGTTGTTTTAATGTGAGTTCACACGTCATATATCTGATTGGGCTGATTTATAAGTGTGTTAAAATGATATCCTTATATATTTTCACAAAATTCTGTGAATTGAATTTGAAGATGATACATTTTCATACTTTCCGTTTCATTATGAATTATGAAAGTTTTTCGGATTTCTTTATCTTCTTCTGGATAATTTAATTTCGTATTTTTGTCTTGACATGTGATAATTTTACCACCAGTACCGGTATATTAATTCTTTTGATGCTTTAAAAGCAATGAATATGTAGTTTTTCAGAGTTGTGTGTTGTACATTTTAATGATGCTTTGTTTTGTTTACATATATCTGATTTCGTCATTAGTCCAACATTTTTAAGTAATTACTAGTATAATTTTTCTTGTTTTTAAAGATTTGATGTGTACACAATTGTGTCTCCAAGATATTTTAAACTAAAATTAGATTAACAGTCACTCTACGGAAACTGTTTTGTTCTTAAGTATAATTTCTTGTTCGAACTTGTAATAATGTAAATTCAGTGAATCTTGTTTTATTTTATTGTATGTGTTTGGATTACTTCTGAGTGTGAGGCATAATTGCAGGAAGTGAATGTGCTTTGACAGATTGTTGTAAAGACTGGACTGGAATAGCTCCATCACACCCCTGGACGTTTTACATTAACTTGAATATTGTTGTGGCCGCCAGTTATTTATGTCAGTTCACTTGGTGTGTTACAGTAAGTACTTGTAAATAGGTGTTGTATTATTTTACGTAAAGAATCACACAACCCCAGAGAATATGCGGTCCAGGTTTAATAGTGATAAAATGTGGGGATCCTTCGGCATTAGCACCCCCTCTTTTCAGGTTATTTTACCCCTTGAATTTGAGTGAGCCTACTCTGAGGACTGATAAGTTCAGCTCAAGAATGGGATGAACCAAAATCGTAGTTTTACAGGTGATACAAGAAAATATATTACAACTTGAAAATTCACCACTTATATTGTTGTCTCTGTATGTCTTGGATTTGCGTGGTTTTGTCTGTCCATTGTGTTTTGTGTGCAAGTCATATATTCTATGTGATAGCAACAATATTCTGTTACTTATAGTAATTTGGGTTACTTAAACGTTTATAGTTACGGTAAGTTGTTTATAGTTTTCTACTTTCTACATTTGCAGAAATTTGATCCGAATAAATGTAACGACGAAAAATTCCTTTGCAGAACGAAAAATTACATTTGTTGGATCAAATTTCTGCGCAATTAAAGGACAAAACTAAAATTATTTCAATCTTTTATTATCATAATATACTGTTCTCTCAAATTGACTGAGCATATTGTGAATTCAATCAATGGCTTTCCCAAAACACGCTATGAAATATTTCATTTAAAACAATTTTTATCTCGAAAAGAAATAAAAACGAGCAAAATTGTGTAAAACTTTTTTGTTTGAAATAGCTCATTTGTAGAGCAGCTGGCTGCGGACTGGAAGGTCCGGGGTTCGATCCCAGGTGGTGACAGGATTTTTCTCGTTGCCAAACTTTCAGAACGGCCCCGAGGTTCACTCAGCCGCCTATGAAATTGAGTACCGGGTCTTTCCCGGTGGTAAAGGCGGTCAGAGCGTGGTGCCGACCACACCACCTCATTCTAGTGCCGAGGTCATGGAAAGCATGGGGCTCTACCTCCATGCTCCCCAAGTGCCTTCATGGCATGTTACGGACCTTTACCTTTTATACCTCAAAGAATAACCCCGTAAAATTAATGACATTACTTACGGTTCACGATCTGTGTATGCTACAGTAATAGTGATGAGAGCAACTATACGGAATGCTGCTCATCCAGACATTGATAATCTTAGTAATTTTTTTTTATTAACCAAAATGTAAATGCATCAAACGGTAAATATGGACGTAAATAGGGACACGATATTTTGAAACTTTGGAATTATACTGGAGTGTTGTTTCTGTTCGGGATTTTAATATGCTGGGTGGATGAGAGGTATAGATAGCCACTATAAGTAATTCCAAACCTTCGCTAGTACTTTAAATAACTTCCCTAAATTTATGTCTAACATCTATTTAAAGATACATACAATGTTAAATGTTTCGTACCACATATTGCAGAGCTGTATAAAACTGCGAAAGGTTCTTGTACGAGTATATTTTGTGCATGAAACTTGTTGTTAAGACTGTTTTTAATATTGTAACATGCAACTGAAAATGTTGTGTTATCTAGGAAACCTGTAATCCTGTTTGTTTTTCTGTCACCGTACTCCAAACAGTTGAAAAATCCTTAAAATAGACCATGTAATATGTCTTCGTCTGGTATAATAAGAAATATCTATGCAGGATATACGTCCAAATTTATTCATTATTTTCAGAGGCTGCAATATTTAACCTGCATTAATTGATTAATTAAATCGTATTGTAATTTATATTGTAATAAGAATTGGAAGATAATCAAATTTCATTCGTCATATTTATTACGAATAGTAGTGCATGTGACTATTAATAAAACAAAAGAAAGGGAAAATGAGTATCGTAATAATTTGGTGAATGCAGCTGAATTTTGTAACTTTCCAGTTCACATCTGGTCTGAATACTCGTTAATAAGATATGCTTTGTTTCAGAAAGTTAATAATCATGTGATTTTCTTCCCGTTTATCATTCATCTTCCATCACGTGAAGGAAGATATTTCAAAACATTATGTGTATTGAATTTGTTACTAGAAGTACATTGTGTGTCTTTCATTTTTAGATTATTCAACAACTCTTTAAGCAAGATGTTATCAGCCGAAGCATATATGATGGTCTGATGAAAGTAGAAATGGTGGTAAGTTTTTAATTGATTTTCAGAGGTGAGTGTTTCTTAACTTTCGGCTACTACTTCTGTCAAAGAAAATAGAAAGAAATTTTATAATACTATATTATTTATTTGCATGCTTATCTTTTTGTTATATTTATACATAAAGAAACACATCTCAATTGTAGATACTTAGAAGTTGGGTGCTGGAAATAAATTCTGAAAGTACTAACTTTATTTAGAAATCAGAAGAAGGTGTGAATAGCTGCTACAAACCTGCAGACGAAAGCAAAGCTGACATGAGGCCAACAGTAATGGATTGCAGCACAACCGTGGCTGTTGGATGCACTTCCATACTTGCAGGCAAAATAGACTCCTTGAGAGGTTCGTATATACTCATTGTGCGTGTAATGGAGAAGGATGAACAAGTTACAGTAAAACCTCGATAAGACGCGCCCGCTTATTTCGCTATCCCGTGTAATACGCTTTTTTTTTTGTCTGGTCCCTGCACATTTCATATGTAACGCCTTTATAAAATACCCCGTTTGTTGCACTCAAGTCCCGCATAATACACTGTTTTTGTGGAATATTTTCGATGTAATTTTCAGTAATATACTGTAATAGCAATGAAACATCTTGGTCACTGAACTCACTGGTGCCATTAACCTGAAAAGTATTGGTATTCGACCCTTTACCTGCGCATTTAAACCTTCATACTTCATACCTTAGTATACCCCACCCTCTTGTTACGCTCTCTTATTCGACTCCTTATCTGCGTGGTTAAAGCCTACATACAGTTACAATACCTCACCCTCTTGCTGACCCTCTCTCTCAAACAGTATTCCTCACTTGGCTGTAATAAAATTCTGGAAATTTTTGCTGGGCAGTTTGTTGTCCTTTTGTGTATTGAAGTGTCTGTGAATATGATTACAATAGTGTTAAACGAAAAGCGCTTTCTGTGTCGGAAAAATTGGAAATCTTACGAAAGTACGATGGGAACATTACTCTTACTCAGAAACAACTTTCTGATTCATTAGGAATACCATCATCGACATTAAGAACGATAATAAAAAATCGCGACTCAATCACTACAGCTGCGACGTCGGGAGGATGCAATCGCAGAAACTGAAGTGTGGTAAACATGAGGACTTGGAGAACACGCACACGGCAAACATCTATAAATGGCTTCTTTTTTTTTTTTCGAAAGAATTAAGTACAGTACATATTGTAAATGTCTTTGACGTAGAGTATAGTAATTACATAATGGAGTAATACTGTATTACCTTTCATGAATCATGTATTTCAATAAAGAAAAATGCTAATAGATACTATATATAAGTCAAAATTAGTATACCGGTACCTGCCTAATACGCAGTCCCGGTTAATACGCGTTTTACACCCGGTCCCTTGAACAGTGTCTTATCGTGGTTTTACTGTAATTTGTATTTTTTCTTTTTCGTGCGGACTCGTGCATCCATCAATCCACTTTCATCCCCCTTGTTCTCCTACATTCTCTGTTTATGTCATTTTTCACTCCTCCACAACTTAATCTTCCCACCATTAGTCCGGGTTAGTGAAGGCAGTCTAGCTGTTTGCATAGCTCCTTTCTCTCATGCTGACACATTGTTTTGTTTTTTATTTCTCTGAGTTGGTATATATATCATTTTACACTTACATGATGCAGTAGAGAAGTCGAAATTGCGATAGAAAATCTGAAAAATTATAAGTCTCCAGGTATCGATCAAATTCCAGCAGAATTAATACAAGAGGGTGGAAGCGCATTATCTAACGAAATTTATAAGCTTGTACTTGCTATTTGGGAAAAGGAAATTGTACCAGAACAATAGAAGGAGTCCATAATCGTACCTATCTTTAAGAAGGGGGACAAGACTAACTTTAGTAACTTTCGAGGAATATCACTTTTCTTGAGTCGACCTGGTTGGCGAGTTGGTATAGCCCTGGCCTTCTATGCCCAAGGTTAATGGCATTTAAGTGTGCTTAAATGCGACAGGCTCATGTCAGTAGATTTACTGGCATATAAAAGAACTTCTGTGGGACAAAATTCCGGCACATCCGACGACGCTGATATAACCTCTGCAGTTGCGAGCGTCGTTAAATAAAACATATTCATTTATTTTATTTTTACTTTTGTTGACGTCGTACAAAATTTTGTCAAATATTCTTTTGAGAATATTAACTCCATATGTAGATGAAATTTTTAATTTAAGTGTTGAAAGAATTTTGTATACCTTTAAAATTAGTTAAATTGATACAAATGACCCTAGAATTATCATCATTTAAAGTCAGAATACGAGGAAGGTTATCGGATGCATTTGTTATAAAAAGAGGATTAAGACAAGGCAATTCATTGTCAGCGACATTATTTAATATTATGTTGGAGAAAGTACTCAGAAGCATTGAAATCAACCCTAATGGATCTATTTTTAATAGAACTAGACAGTATATAGCTTATGCAGATGATGTTTTAATACTAGGTAGATCAGTGAGAGCGATCCAAGAAGTGTTGGAACAATTTAATGAGGAAGCAGTCAAAGCAGGGCTGATTATAAACGAGACAGAAACTAAGTACATGAGGATTAATAAGAACGTAGAAAATACGAGACAAGAACCATTAAAATTTAGAAATATGAGTTTCGAAGAGTAACTAGTTTTAAATACCTTGGAACCTTAATCACATCTAAAAATGAAATAGGAGAAGAAATTAAAAATAGGATTGCGGCTGGAAACAGATGCTTTTATGGGTTAAGGAACGTGTTTAAATCAAGAGCAGTAAGTAAAATGGTTAAAATTAAAATTTATAAAACAGTTGCAGATTTGAATTCTGTGTTCATATAATGGAAAAAAAAAAACATGTCTTGAAACTATGCTCCTCATTTGTTCAGTTTCATCGTGATATGTTACAAAAGGTTTCACTGTTTTAAAGCTAACAGCGTCATTAGAGGACACAGGATTGTTGGAGGCAAGCATAGATAGTCTCTGATATCCACGAATTTCATCTTAACAATAAAAATGTCCTGTATTTTCGCGTTTTTATTTTCACGGCAAAATTAATTTTGAGCAAAATGATTCGAAACATATAAATGATGTTTCGTATCTCTTGGAGTTTAAAATACGATCAAATATGTGTAAAAAACGTATAACCAAAATAAATTAACATGGAAGGTATAGAAATTTTGAAAGAACCTCAGAAAAAAACAATAAATATGAAAAATTCATGAGTGCAATAATGGTAGTAATTAAGACGCGAGTATGTTTATGAAACGAGCGCAAGCGACTTTTATGCTCGACCATATTTCTAGCTTGAAATTATTCATAAGTATTCATGTTATTCTTATCTGACTGGGGAGCGGAACTGACCTTGTGCAATATCTCGTAAATTGTGAGATGTGCGCAGACGCGAAAGTATTGATTTTTTCCGAGAAACAAATGTCATAGACCTTGATATAATCTAGAGAGTAAAGTAAACATTAATCTTGATATAACCATGAAATTGATTTAGACATTGAAAAACGAGATGACAAATTGAATTTATTTGAATATTATTTACAATTAACGCTAATTATTATAGTAACAGAACATAACCTTCTGCGACAGTATTGGATTTCCAGCCTCCGTGAAGTTTCGCTAGTGGTCTTTCTATTGCATATCCAAGAATAATCGATACTTGCGCTTTCATATTGCTACAGTGGTGTTTTCTGATTGGTGGAACACCTGAATTTTAATGAATAGGTATACTTTAATGAGGTCCATTAAAGGGCTGCTACCATTTGTATAATTACTATATTTCGGCATGGTCAAACATAAAAGAAGTTTTACTGTATTTTGTGGGAGTTAGAAAGTACATACTTGGAAAGAACTTTCTAGAGTTTTTTATTGTGTTACATTTGATTTAATTTTTGCCTTTTTCAATTTATGTATTTATTTACTTATTTGTTTACTTTTTCACTTTCACAGTTACCATACCTTCTCATTATTTTTCGGAACACCATACTGTAATATTTTTTTTATACCGGTCATGTATTTCTTTCTTATCCTCTGGTTGAGTGGAAGAGATGGCCTCAGGCCTTAACTCTGCCAGAAAAATAAAGCGTTATTATTATTATTATTATTATTATTATTATTATTATTATTATTATTATTGTTATTGTTATTACCTCGTTGTAGTTGGAAAATGTCTATTCCATTGGAACAATGTGTTGTATGTGTCCTTTTTGTGTTTGCCTTGTGTTTAAAAGCTTATCCTTTTGCCGTACTTAATGAACAAGAGAGTCTTGATACTTGAGAATATTTGAAGTTGGCTCAAATCCTCAAAAGAATCCATTTCTTGGAAGATGATGGTGGTAGTAATATAATTGTTGGTGATATTATTATTATTATTATTATTATTATTATTATTATTATTATTATTATTATTATTATTATTAGGGAGCGGATTTTTATGTGCTAAAAATTTAAATACATTTATTTTTATGTGCTGAAAAGTACGAAAATATTTGCTAAAAATAAAAAAATATATATATATTTTTTTAAATATGACAAAAATACCTTACTTAGCTTAAAAAAATGTTACTAGGTACTCACCAACCACACTTGAGTGCTAGTAGTTGGCTGAGAATTGCAGTGAACAACAAAGGCACTTTAATGAGGTCATCTCCAAATTCTCCATCACAAATGCATGCTGATTATCTCTGAATAACGTCAATTTCACCTACAGGCACATCCTCCAATACTTGACCAACTTTACACATTTTTTTATATCCACTGTTTTTCCCAAACACATTCTGGAATTTGCCCCTTAGTAATTGTGCTTCTGAACCTGGTAGCGAGTCTAGTTTAATTTTCACGGCACGGACCTCCCTGTTTCAGACAACAGGTTTTTGAATGTTTCGAGTTTTTTTACGGTGTCACACAAAACGTTTAAATTTGCTGATAGGAAAGCCAAATCGTTTTTTAAACAACCGTCTTTCAGTATACCTTGAAGGATATCAATTGACGAAGCCCGATAACAGGGAATCACAACAAGATATATTGCCTTACTTGATAGACATGAGCGAGAGGCGAGAGATTTGTTTAAATTAAATAATGTTTATACCAGAGCTCTTATCTGTTGTGTTTCACAAACAAAGCGTGGAATGAAATCATCTTCAGCAACAATAAACATTCCTAATTTTGTGTTACAAGATCTCTCCTCCTTGTCCATGTTAATTTATTCTCTAATAATAACACTGATATGCTGCCTAGCAGTTCTCAGAACTTGAGGCGATACTATTACGAAAATGGATCATGGATACACCACACAGCGCTTAGAAACACGAAGCAACCAAGAATTCTTAAAAAGATAACGTACTTCTGAGTGATATAATTGATTTAGTTTTAAAATATTTAAAAGTTCTTGTAAAAATTATTTAAGTAAGAAAACTCCAAGATTTATGTGTTTATAATAGATTTCCTGAAAATATGTATTTACATACTTTTTTTGTGAAAATAGGCCTGTGTGTTTTTATGTGAAATAAAATTCGGGTTTTAAACTTGAAACTTAATGTTCGGAATTTTTAACTTCGCTAATTGTGTTTTATCATACGCAAAAAGAATATTTAATTACATAGGAATCCGCTCCTTAATTATTGTTATTATTATTATTATTATTATTATTATTATTATTATTATTATTAAATGATTCAATATATTTTTAAATTCCAGGTGACTTGATTAAGGAAGGTAAAGGCAAACAGATCTTGTGGTTGCAAAAGTTGCTTGTAGAGGCTTGCTATGTGAAGCTCATATGTGAGAAACGTCTTATTCTTAAAAAGATGCCAACAATGGAACCAGTGCCACATCATTATACATGTAAGAAGATTTTTAACATGCGTAATATTTGTTTTGAAATAAAATATTTTTTAAGAAGTAATGTGAGTTGATTGCTATGATATCCACTATGTACATCCTCATACGATTGTATGCTTTTTGTGTCGTACATTTTGTATGAAATAATATACTTTGTGACATTACATTACCGATATATTATTCACTTTAGTTTATTTTTTTTTAATTTTCCGACTTAGAATTTAAATATAAGTTACCATTTTTAAATGTTTATCAAATGTATCTGTTAGTGAAATGTCATTTGACTTCAATTGTAACTTTTGTGGTGTGATGTACTTCTGATGAAGTCAGCAATTCTGCAGAAATACATATTTCCTACACTTATAATCATAATGATGAAGTCAAAGTCAATTAATGCATCTTTACAGTGATGAAGCAATCTATTCCTGTGGTGCCATGGAATTTGGAACAAAAGAACATTTTGTCATATGAGCCTTTCATACTTCTACTGCACAAGCTTGGATTTCATTTACCAGCAGACTCTGGCAAAATATTTGTCCGAATTCCCAACTTTTGGACAGCTGACGTATTGTTCAACATAGCACAGAAACTAGGCCCTATTGATACCTGTAAGTAAAATAGATCAAAGTTTAATCTTGTAGTGTAGGCTTTCACGGCCGGAGTCTATAGATCTAGATTCATTTTTCGGGCTGAGAGGCCGTGTTCTGTTGGTTGGTTTTGTACCAAACGTTTCGTCTGCAACTGCGGTAGACATCTTCAGTGGAGTGGTATCCGAGGTCGCAAAACTCTTCTCGGCGTATCTGAGGCAATTGATCCTGTGGCTGGTTGTGCGGGCAGATCGACAAATCGGCAGTGGCAGCACATGCCTATCAAGAGGGCGATCACAACATACGATTCAAGGACATGGACATCTTGAGCACGACGACGCACTTCTTCCCCCGTCTACATAGAGAAGCGATTGAAATCTATAAACATGACAACAACTTTAATCGCAAGGAAGAAGGCGTAAAGCTAAACAAGTGTTGGTACCCGGTCCTAAACAGAACAGATAAGAAGCCACTACAACAAAAGGACGGAACCCAGAACAGGAGCAGCGAACAAAGCGGCGCGGACCGCAGCGACAACAGGCCTCAGCCCGCTAGTTGCACTATAAATACGCCCGCACAACCAGCCACAGGATCAGTTGCCTCAGGTACGCCGAGAAGAGTTTTGCGACCTCGGATACCACTCCACTGAAGATGTCTGCCGCAGTTGCAGATGAAACGTCTGGTAGAAAACCAACCATCAGACCACGGCCTCTCAGCCCGAAAAATGAATCTAGATCTATAGATCAAAGTTTTTAAGTACCATTACTATAAACAGTTAACTGAAAAGTTGGCTACTGGTAAGATCAAAGAGTCACTACTGTGTTCGAAAGCACAGAAAATATTTACAGTGTTTTTAAAGAATAAATAATTCCTTTAATAAAGAATTCCTAGTCATACATGTAAAACAGTTGAGTTAACAAGTGCAGGAGAAAAAAACTGACTTGGCAAAAACTAGGGACTTTTTGAAATAATGGACAGATAGTTAGGGGTACAGGAAAGTGTGAAAATTTGTGCCAGTGCATTAGGCTTACTGGTGATTACAAGAGCAGCATTTAATGAAATTCTTCTGTTTTGATTGTTGAGTAATCCCAGTTCTTATATGTTTCAGCATCTTTGAAATTTGATATTGCATTGTTGAGCAATAGTGAAGAAAATATAACCTGCTTAGAGGTGGGGACACTGGAGTCCAGTTCACAGAGCAATGGCATTTTCGCTGTACCTTCTTCAAAGCAAGCTTCTTCCATGATTCGATTCACCCCTCTGTAAGTGTAAATTACTGAAGTACAGTGCGATCAGTTTTGCTTTCCGCCAGAGTGTTTTGCCTATGAACGAGCGTACCACTCGTTAGCCAGTTAGCCGGGTCTCGGTGATTAGCGGAGGGTAAAACAATAAAACAAATCAACCATATAACAGTACACAAACAAATTAAGAGGCTCATTACTTAACAGATTATCAAATGAGGTACCATTATTGAAACTGCTTGCCTTCTTTCTACATACATTTATCGCACCTCTTTAAGAAATTATTCATCACTTGTTGTAGTTCATTTTGAGAAATCCGGACAATTTCCTGACGAATATTATCTTTGAGTTCTTGTATGTTGTGCGGGTTCGTCTTGTACATGGCATTTTTAAATTTACCCCAGAGATAATAATCACAGATCAGGGGACCAAGGAGGCCACAAATCCCTACTAATAACTTTCTCTTGTGGAAACACATTGTAAATTTCTCTCATGGAAATATTCGCAGTGGTCGACCTGGTTGGTGAGTTGGTATAGCGCTGGCCTTCTATGCCCAAGGTTGCGGGTTCGATTCCGGGCCAGGTCGATGGCATTTAAGTGTGCTTAAATGCGACATGCTCATGTCAGTAGATTTACTTGCATATAAAAGAACTCCTGCGGGACAAAATTCCAGCACATCCGGCGACGCTGATATAACCTCTGGAGTTGCGAGCGTTTTTATTCGCAGTGTGAGCAGTGGCAGAGTCCTGTTGAAAAAATGCATGATCTCGCTCCCTGTCGGTTAATTCTCTGAAAAAAAGGAGTTAGTATGGTATTCACATAAGTAACAGAATCAACTGTATTCTAAAAAAAAAAAAATAAAAATAAAAAATTTGTCCTGTGATTTTTTTCACTACTGATGGCGCACCATACACCGATTTTGTTATCATGGAGGGGCACTTAAGTTTAATGTATGAAGTCAGGTTTATCAGTACTCCAGTGATGATTGTTTTGAGTACACACATAACCATGGCGGTGGAACCAGGTCTTTTCCGAGAATAATATTAAATATGGGTCTATTTGTCCATTGTACACATTTTCCAGAATCCACTCACAAAATGTGCGCTTATGTGCGGTGTCACCTGGCTGAAGAGCATGTGCCACAGTTATTTTATATGGCATGAAGTCCAATAATTTAGTAGCCTTTTGCACAGACCCATATGAAAGTCCCACTTGTTGTGCAAATCGACGAAGAGGTTTTCTAGGAGAATTTTCTATACGATTACGAATGTCATGTAGGTAATCTTTCTTCGGTTCCTTAAGCTGGATACTTCCAGTTTCCTGAAATTTATGATAAAGATTATGGACTGTTCTACGATCTGGGGTGTGTATGCCTGGGAATCTTTCTTGAAACCGTCTTCGAACTTCACGAGCTGACTGAGTTAACACATATAATTCGTAAATAAAGACACGCTGTGCTGCTGTTGTAAACTCACAAGGCACAGTACACTTTATGTATACTGTCGAATTAAGAAACAAACAACACACACTCGGGAACAGCTACACTATGACTGCGACATTGAGCAAGGTCAACAAGTAAGCAAGGAGGCTTGCTACTCCCTCCAGTGCGCGGCAAACGAGTGGGGGCTCGCTCATAGGAAAAACTCCGTGTTACAGGGGAAAGCATAACTGATCGCATATCAGTGATCACTGTATTTGTGTGTTTGCACGTTTCTATTCTTAGTTATTGTAAATATTACATATTGCATTCTCTGCATAGAATTGGAATATATCAATGAATTTAAATACTATTATAGTCACAATCATGCCATGGTATGAAAGAAAAATTTCACAACCTCGAGCGGGAATCGAACCTGCGACTTCCTGTTTTCCGGTCAGGCGCTCGAGGTTGTGAAATTTTTCCTTCATACCATGGCATGATTGTGACTATAATAGTATTTAAATTCATTAATATGTCACATCAACGGACGTGTATACGTCACCAAACATCGTAAGATGAAGATTACATTTGGAATATATCAGTCCCCTAACTGCCCATTGTGCACCTCACACCAAGAAATGAATTCGGAACACCTCAGAATCTGTGCTTCAGTGGCTGACCATGATAATATCTTTGAAAAATATTGGAGTGCAAGAGGTCAAATGACTTTATTGTCAAACGCCTGGCATTAGAAAATAACAACATTTTGCATTCTTTTTATTGAGTCTTATACTTATGCCACACACATCAAAGAAGTAAAGATCTGAATGACTTCGCTAAACATTTGAATAATAAATAAATACCGGTACCAGTAAGTTATTTTTTAGTAAACTTTTAGGATTCAAAATAAATGAAGTAAGAATAAGATATTAGAATACAAATTATTGTATTTCACATGCAAAGGACGAAATTTTGTGATGGCCGGTTGTCATAGCAACATAATTGTGCAGAATGTATAGTTACAATATATTAAGCAGACGGTCTTATACTACTAGGTTCAAAAAGTTCCCGGAATTTTACTACCATTTTTCGTATTAATATATAACAAGGGATATTATACATTTGTTTTGTTGGTAACATTCATGATGTCATTTCCTTAAAGTTTGTTGATAATGGCAATTATTGGTTTTGAGTTGTAGGCAATTGTTTATCATAGTGTTTCGTTTGTTCGTCGCATTTTGTAATTATGTCCACAGAGCAAAGTACAAACATCAAGTTCTGTGTTTTGCTGGGGACATGATCAGTATGGCTGATGAAGATGGTGATTTCTTAAACAAAATGAAACTGGTGCTCCTTGTACGACCCAGTCCCTAAACGACAGTCATCTGAGTGGAAATCGAAAACATCTCCTCGGAAGCAAAAATTTCCTAGGGACACTTCCAAAGGCAAAGTTATTTTAAATGTTATGTTTTATTTAACGACGCTCGCAACTGCAGAGGTTATATCAGCATCGCCGGATGTGCCGGAATTTTGTCCCGCAGGAGTTCTTTTTCATGCCAGTAAATCTACTAACATGAGCCTGTCGCATTTAAGCACACTTAAAGCAAAGTTATGTTGGAAGTTTTCTTCGACTCTCAGGGTCTCATGCACCATGAGTTCATTCCAGAAGGTCGTACTGTAACGAAAGAATTGTACGTAGAAACCCTCCGTCGCCTCTGGGACGCAGTGAGAAGGAAACGTCCAGAAAAGTGGGTAGAAAACAACTGGTTCCTTATGCATGACAATGCACCTGCTCATCGCGCAATTATTGTAAAGAATTTTCTTGCCAGGCACAACATAACTGCTTTGGATCACCCACCATACTCTCCTGATCTCTCACCACCTGATTACTTTCTGTTTCCCCGTCTGAAAAGTCATCTGAAAGGACGGAGATTCAATGCTGAAGAGGTTATCGCAAACGCGACGAGAGCACTAAGACGGGTTTCACAAAATGGCTTCCAGGCCTGCTTCCAGGAACTCTACACGCGTTGGCAAAAGTGTGTTGTTGCGGAAGGCAACTATTTTGAAGGAAATGCTGTAGAATAGTGTTTAAGGTACGTTGTTTCTATGATGCTAGCAAATTCCGGGAACTTTTTGAACCTAGTATGTATATGATACAACACAATCTACTGAATTTGATTTTCCCAACATACAAGAAAGGTGAGAAAGAGAATCCAAGTAATTATAGGCCTGCATCTATTCCTATTTTCAGAACAGTGTTAGAATGTGTAATGAAGACTCAATTGGCAAATTATTTTGAAGAAAATAAGTTATTGTGTCATACGCAATTCAGTTTTCGTAAAGATAGAACAGTTGATGCTATTTTACCACTGCTGAAATCGGCATACAGTGGCTTTGTACTCTGATATCATGTTATGCGACTGTAAGAAAGCTTTTGACTGCGTTTCATATGAAATTTTAAGACTTAAGCTTACACTACTATGGTATAAATGGAAGGGAGTTGGATCTCCTCGCATCATACATGTCTGGTAGGAAACAAATAGGCCTAATAGAAATTCAAGGGGTCAGGTATTTTGAAAGATAGGTGCAACATGGTGTCCCACAGGGTTCCATCTTAGGACCTTCTTATTCCTAATTATTATATAATTTTGACATTGAGAAAAGATACCTCCTGCTTCAATGTGTATGGCGCAAATAAGATACAAGTTGTATAGCTAGGTAACCAATCAGAGATATGCGTGCATATCAGCTGATGCATTACACATGTCTGGTTAGACTGGGATTGATAAAGCTCTTTAGACGCAGACGAGCTATAAAGGTTGGTTATGGTATTGTACGCTTATAAAATAAAATAATTGTATAACTCTTTGGCATCAGCCCTATGTTGATATTAACTTTTTATTTAAAATCTGAGAACTAAGTTCCGTAATTGAAGACGTAACATTCTAAATGTGCTAAATGCCACTTTTTCAAATTTCATTTTATTCAATCTAAGGAAGGAACATCTACATGAACTATTATACTAAATTGTTTTTTTCGTAGCTCAACTGTAAGTGACTCATTCGTGCGCCAAAAGATGGTGTTGTAGGTATCTCAACATGCATTTCGCAGTATTTTTTTTTTTTTCATCAGTATCTCAGGAAGTTGTTTTTGGCACTTAGCACATTATAATGTTAGGTCCTCAATTGTTAGTATGTATGCATGAATTGTGTCATTCAGTTGTTGCACTAAAGCTGCGGTTTGTTTATGGCGATCATCGCCTGGGCGCACATCGCTGGCGATTGTCGCTTGAGTTGCTAGCAGTTGGAATGAATGCGATGATCGCTAACGTAGATCGTTGGACGCGACGCAGATCGCTGGAGGTTGCTTCTTAAACAAATTCAGGATACATATCGCTGCTTATATGTTCAATAATCTATATTTAGAGAAGGCCATGTAGAAATATTGAATCGAGTTATGGCAGCAAAACAAATGAGAATTGACAGCGATGTACGCTGATAAAGAAACCACTTCGTGACGATGATCGCCAGCGTTTATAATCGTCGGCGATGTGCGTCCGGCAATGATTACCGTAAACAAACCGTAGCTTAAGCTTCCATTCCATTGTGCGAACTATAAATACTGGGTGTTCAGTTCAAAGTGTGTCATGGCTCGCTGTATGCCGTCATGTGGCTAGTCAATGAGCCTAGAGAATTCCATCTTCCTACACTTCCGCAGAGGTGTATTACTTACGTGCCAGAGAAGTTGCCTAGCAAGTACGGCGTTCATTCCGGAGTACTTACCGATATGTACGGTAACGCCGATAGTGGCAGGAATGTGAACTGTTTGGAAACACGTACTGAGGTGCGTTTTTTCTTGCTGTCGGGATATATGGAGAGGGTTAAGACGATTACTTATGTATTTGTTGACATTAACTTCGACGGTCAACATGGACACGGAGCATTTGATTTGTGTTGTGGAATGTTGCTGTATGCAACCAATGATAACAAATACCCTGCGTACGACTTGGCCGCGAAAAACACAGTTCGAAAGAGGTTATGGTAGCACACAGACCGTACAGACCGCCATCTGTTGCTACGACGTTCAAGTTATACCGTACACGTTCTCAAGTTCATATTGAACACCTTGATTAATAGGCAACTTCTCTGACACAAAAGCTGAAACTCGCTTCAAATCGCTGACTCATCAACAGTGACGTCATGACACACTTTGAAATGAACAGCCAGTATTTCAGTACCGGGTATCTCCCATATTGGATTATAAAAGTGAACCTGAGGACCTGTTACTGATCTACAGTAAACAGCAGTTAGCTTCTGAGAGTTTTATGAATTTGGATCATTGCTTGGAAAATACACATTATGTTATGGTGGTTTATAAGATTTTATCATGGATAAAAGTTATCAGCATGTGTAAATAACCGTCGATCATATCCTTATTACAGTCCAGATTCATCACCTAACTGGATGCAGTTTGTGTCGCAATCTAAAGCCCTGCCAAATACATGCACATTGCCACCTCCATTAACAACACAGCCTTCTACTTCAGCACCACCACCGAAATCGGAAGTAGTAACAGAGAGATGTCCATCACCGACAAGGTTAGAATGTTGGGATAGTATTACACTACTTGTAGAAAAAAATTATTTTATTTTTTAATTTTCTGCATTGGGTAAAGTGAGGTTCTTTCAGATAAGTTAATATACGAAAAGCACAGGTAAGTGTATGGATAGTTAACTTTCACTTTTGGTACCCATTTGATAATTTCCATGTAATTCCAAAATAAATCCTTTTTCAGTCCGAACTATCAACACATAGAAAGCAGAGGCAGTTTTAAATAAACCTGAAATTTTACATTGGGCTACATTTTCCAAAGATTCTGACATTTTTTTGTTGTCATAGTCAGTAAGAGTGAAACGCTAGTAGATAGAGAAAGCTTAGACAAACTTATTTTTTCGTGACCAGTGTAATTTGTAAAGAATTTCCTTAAAATATTGATAATCCATGTTGAATCTTTCGTACGCTACTTTTAACACTTGAATATAAATAACTGATTAAATGGCGATCTTACTCGTGTTAATTATGTAAGCGTGTGTGGCTTACAGCTGTTTCGGTGTTTCTTCACACCATCCTCAGAGCCTACTAGATCTCAGCGTCATCTCGAACTTCGCTGCCTGTTGTGTGGGTGCGTTCGATTGTTGAAATGTGGTGTCAAATAGTGTGTGTGTTCTGAAATTGATCTGTGTGTTGAGAATTTGATCAGGGTGTGTTTTTGTGTGTCTGTATATTTCGTATTGTTCTAGTGTGTTGAGTTTTTGGTTTTTGGGTTGTATGTGTAGGATTTCCATGTCTGTATTTATGTTATTGTATGTATGGTTAGCATTAGTTATGTGTTCGGCATATACTCAACACATTAGAACAATATGAAATGTACAGACACACTAAAACACATCCTGATCAAATTCTCAACACACAGATCAATTTCAGAACACACACACTATTTGACACCACATTTCAACACTTTTCAACAATCGAACGCACCCACACAACAGGCAGCGAAGTTCGAGATGACGCCGCGATCTGATAGGCTCTGAGGATGGTGTGAAGAAACACCGAAACAGCTGTAAGCCGCACATGCTTACAAAATTAACAGGAGTAAGATCACCATTTAATCAATTATATTTAAAATATTGAATTGATTTCCTGTTTTACATTGTCTGACTGCTTGATCTGTCTTACCGTAAGTTTTTGCACAGTGGCAGTCTCGTCTTGAGAGCCGATCCAGACGTGACGGTCAGAGCTGAACTGGAATCGTCGCAGCTGGCTGAAGCAGACCGGCACAGCGTGTGCAGTGTGTGCGACACGTTGGCAGATTCGGTGTCCTCCGACCTCACGAGGATGTGTGTCAGTGACGAAGAATCTCCCTCCATGTCTGTGAACATGTCTAGTGACTCGTCCGTGCAAGAGAAAGACATGAGTGTTACCTAACATGTGTTGGTAAGTGCATCTTTGAGTTCCTGCGTGCGCTGTGAAAAGTGGTTGATGTTGGAGAATCAACTACGTACGAGCACTGCCTTAATATTTTCTTATGATGTTAAGGAACTATTACGGGTTATCGATATCAGAAAGACAAAAGTGTTAGTGTTCAGAAATGAATCTGCACACTTAACTACTTTTAGCTAACCCTCTGCTCAAGATGAAGTTATTACAGTTAGTTTGTCAAAGCTGACATTCTGCACTGGCCGCTTCGAAAAGTGGGGGAGGGAGGATTCGTAAGTGCTTGAATTCTGCAGATAATGGGTAAATTATCTTTGTTTAGTTGGTTACCACTGCTTCCAGTTAGATCTTCCTAAACTCCACTAGTTTTGCAGTGTCTAATTCCAGTTCTCAGGTGGGGGCACATGTAAAACAAAGTTCATTACCCCCGATGATAGGCGAGAATAGTGACTAGCAGAGAAAGAAATGGCTGTAGCCCTCCCGTTTAGGGGCAGGATTTTTTTCGTGTCGTAAATCTACGATATAAGAACCACAGTTTAACTTCCCTGCCAAAGAAGCTATAAGAAAGACTTTCGTCACTATAGTTCGGATTCGAACCCACGAATCTCGGATCTAACAGCAAGCGTGGTAACCACTCGTCCACCGAGGAAGACCTAAAAATCACGTGACCTGAAGAAATAAAGTGAATAACTCGAGAGCAGAATTATACAGACAGAAGACTAAAAGAAGCTGCACAACGTAGTATCCGTCAAGACGTAATACAAGACAATGCGAGTTTGATGAAATTAAAGTGCCATGACAAATAAGGATGGTGTTGCATTTAAATCTACCATAGTGAAACATTGAAACTTCTCACACCAGACATCCGAAAATATTAAGGCGTGTGATACAATATCTTATCCAGAAGATACATATAGATGTGATATAGATGTATTGTTTTTAATGTACTTACGTGGAAGTACTGATAGTGTACGTTAACACTGACAGGGATAGCTCATCGTGTTGTAAGAATAGTTAGATGGTGAGTATTGACATTATGTGGGAACTGTCAGCATCGTCGTTCTTCTTTCATTTATACAAGTATTAATTGAAGCATTGAAAGTTTCCTTCGTTTTCAGAATTCATCATCGTCAGAAAGGGTGTAGCTGGTAACAAAAACGATGCAAAGATATAAATAAAATTTGGTTATTATTGGTTAGTAATGGAGAAAAATTCGCTTCAGTGCCAGGGATCGAACCCGGGTCTCCGATTCTATGACCAAGCACTCTAACCACTGAGCTACACCGAAGCTCAATCCACAGCACCAGATCGAATCGTTCTTGTTTTGGTATTTCCCCTTAGTGGCCTTACTCCATGTTCGACAATAAATATATTGACACATACATTAATTCAACTGTCATCATCACACAAGGAGCGCACTCAATTGAGTGACTTGATGGCCGGGACTCCACAGTATATAATATGCACAGTTGGGGAATGATATACGTAAAGATTAATTTTTTTTTTTGGTCCTACAGAACAATCTGTTATTGTTACCATTGGTTATACGTATATCATTCGCACAACAGTGCATATACAGGGTGATTCAGACCACCCGTAATGGTAATTTTTTTCGGAAACTAGTACATGAAAATTTTCGAGACAAAAATATTTGTAACTAAACGACATGTGAACTTTCACTTGAGCTTGATTTCATCAATCAGCTCTAACAGGAAGTAGGGCCAGTGGCGTATCACTTAAAAATTTCAAATGGCAGTCGGGGTCAAATAAGGTACTATTTGATAGAGCTCTTCAAAACAAACAACTTTCGTAGGAAACGTTTTTATTAATTCCTACTCTTTCAATGAGAAAACATACGAAAAGACAATGGGTTATTTGGACCACCTGTAAGTCATTTATTTCGGAAACTAGTGCATGAAAATTTTCGAGACAAAAATATCTATAACTAAACCACATGTGAACTTTCACTTGAGCTTGATTTCATCAATCAGCCTTAACAGGAAGTAGGATCAGTGGCGTATCACTTTAAAATTTCAAATGGGAGTCGGGTCAAATAGAGTACCATTTGATAGAGCTCTTGAAAACAAACAACTTTTATAGGAAACGTTTTTATTAATTCCTACTCTTTCAGTGAGAAAACGTACGAAAAGACAATGTCATCAATATTGAGAAATGTTACAAGACGACAATGTAAACAAGACAATTAATGTTGACACATTACTCAAAGACTGGACAATTCCATTAATTTTTTTTATAAATTTTCAAACTATCTGCAGTTCTGAGCAGCACACACCCGTACTCTTCTTCTAACACTGTCAGTGACTCCTAATACTTCGGCGTGGTCAAGTGACTGGCAGAGTAGAAATTAATAAAAACGTTTCCTATGAAAATTGTTTGTTTTGAAGAGCTCTATCAAATGGTACCCTGTTTGACCCGGCTCACATTCGAAATTTAAAAATGATACGCCACTGACCCTACTTCCTGTTAGAGGTGATTGATGAAATGAAATTCTAGTAAAAGTTCATATGTAGTTTAGTCATAAATATTTTTGTCTCGGAAAATTTTCATGCACTAGTTTTCGAAATAAATTACTTACGGGTGATCAGAATCACCCATTGCCTTTTCGTACGTTTCGTCATTGAAAGATTAGGAATTAATAAAAACGTTTCCTATGAAAATTGTTTGTTTTGAAGAGCTCTATCAAATGGTACTCTATTTGACCCGACTCCCATTTGAAATTTTTAAGTGATACGCCACTGACCCTACCTCCTGTTAGAGCTGATTGATGAAATCAAGCTTATGTGAAAGTTCACATGTGGTTTAGTTATAAATATTTTTGTCTCGGGAATTTTCATGCACCAGTTTCCTAAATAAATGACTGTTATGGGTGATCTGAATCACTCTGTATACTGTGGAGTCCTGGTCATCAAGTCACTCAAATGAGTGCACTCCTTGTGTGATGATGACAGTTGAATTAATGTATGTGTCAATATATTTATTGTCGAACATGAAGGAAGGCCAGTAAGGGAAAATACCAAAAAGAGAAAGATTCGATCTGGTGCTGTGGATTGAGCTTCGGTGTAGCTCAGTGGTTAGAGCACCCAGTACGTAGAATCAGGGACACGGGTTCGATTTCCGGTGCTGGAACGAATTTTTCTCCATTAATAACCAATGGTAACCATAACAGATTATTCTGTAGGACCAAAAAAATTAATCTTTACGTATAAATAAAATTTGCTAAAATAAAAACTTGGTAAGACAGCATAATTGGGTTATACTATTACGGGAAGCTTAGTGGATTATTATTATTATTACTATTATTATTATTATTATTATTATTATTATTATTTTTAATGAGAAATGCATGCAGCCATGGGTGAAATTCTGTCTAATGGTTTCCTAGCGTCAGAGTTACATGTCACTGTGATTTTATTTCCATGTTTGAAGCGATTCTGATACAGGTATGAGTATCCAAAGGCCTAAGTGGAACTACTTTTGAATGAAAATATTTTTGGAAATTTAAGGAAACTATAAAAAATATATAGAAAAATTAAATAGTTGGAAAATATTAAATATTACTTATTCATCTTCGGTAATTAAAAATTATGATTCCCTTCTATCAGACAGAACACATGAAAATATGCAGTGAGTTTATTTAAAGTGCTAGTAAAGATTGTTTATTCTTGAATCTACGCCTTCGCACTTGCCAGGATAATATTCAGTGAATTTGCAGTGTTGAATGACTAATATTAAAATTGGATGTAATATCAGCACTGATAGGAGCAAGAAACGTAACTGCACTCAGGCATGGGTTCGATTCCCGTTTGGGCCAATTACCCAGTTGGGTTTTTTCTGGAGGTTTCCCTAACTGTAATGCTAATGTCAGGTAATCACATGGTGAATTCTCGGCCTCATCTCGCCAAATACCATATTGCTTTCACCAGTTCCATCGACACTAAAATAACCTAGTAGTTGATAAAGTTATAATGAAATATAAAAATTAAAATCTTATCAAAATTTTTATGTGCTGTCATTGACCAATGGATAACTGCATGAGTCGCTAAATTTGAATATACACAGCGCAGTTTGTGAGAGGAAGTTGCATTTTGTTCTAGGAGACAGGGTTTTAATATGACAGGGGATGAAGGAAGCTGCTAGAATAAGTATCTGATCTTCGTCAGCAACTTAAATGATCTCACTGCACATACTGGTACAATATGGAATGAATTATACGATTAAACTAGGACCTACAACCTTCTTAAATCAAAACATAGAATAGACTTTATTAAAAATTATGGCAATGTGTACCACATTTTCTCAGTACGTGAAACAAAGACAGCATATCATTTACTTTATTTTATTTTAAACTGAAGATTAAAAAATTTTCATATACAGGTACACTTCCTTGCCTTATCTTTGGACTGTTAGGTCTGTTTATGTCACTGGCCACAGAACACTGCGCTAGTACAAGAAATAAGTTTTTATTTTAGTAAATTATCTTTGTTTTTACATGTGATTATTTTTCCAAGTGAAGTACCGTATATTTAATACTACTCATCACCAAAGGGTTTACTAAGTCAAAGCTAAGTTTCAAGATTATGTTTTGTCTATCACAGTAAGTTAAAGGCATTTTGTCACCATTACAGAAATTAACTTAAATCATCTCATTTGTTTTATTATTCGTTCATTAAAAGATGTTAGATACTTTCTAATAGGTATGTTAGAATTGAGATTTGCTTTTATGGGGTGATTATGTGGGATAGCCCATCTTGATGAATGTGCTGAACTCGAGGGCAGGTAATCGAGTGTTGTGTTTTGGAAGTAGTAACTGCAGTAAAACCTTGATGCTGGCATTTGTCATGTGAGATAGCATACCTACTTACGATTAACTAGTACAAATTTTTCTCTTCTTAAGATTTCATACGAAATTTTTTTACAACACAATTTGCCATCAGAGGCGGTTCTACTGTAATGCGAGCAAGAAAGCGAATCGAGGCTTTTGGGGAAATTATAGGTAATAACATCCTCCCTATATCTGAGCAATATTTTTGTACACAGTTATGTAAAATTGTCTATTTTGAAAATATTTACAGCAAAAGAAAACTTTTCTTGCTCAATACTGAGATTTTTCAAGAATTTCTTTCGTCTATTTGCAGTTAAGTCTTTTTGTTCTCAAATAATGGCTCAAAACACTCGAATCTTATTTTTTGTCACATATTTTGAACTTGAAAATATTCAAACATCTTTTTGTTATAACAAAACAAATGAATATTACCATCACTACAGAAGAACATATTCAGAAATAAAATATTTTAAAAATTGTAAATTTATGTCTAATGACTTATGAATCAACTTAATACCTCGAAGTTACGATAATCATTAAAATATTTAGTCTATATTACAGTAATTTGGCTGACGAATATTTTAATATGTATGTAGAATTGAGAATTACATTCCTTATAGTTCGAACAGAAAAATCTTTTCTTCAAAATTTAAACTGACTATTACGTCAGACTATTTTTGATCAGTAAAACTGTATGAAAGGACATGTTTCAACCAAACATAACTATTTATTGCTACAATTTTATCACTCTCCTAGCATTTGTTTGTTTTGATCACTTCCCTACCTAGCATTTGTTTCTTTGTTTGCCAACATTTCAAACTGCAAATTCTTTAGTGTACTATAAAACATGCATTGAGATTGTCATTTGTTTCCCGCATAGATAATCAACTGAAAATGGCGACTCTGTTTAATCATTTTGATGAAGCTAACATTAATGAAATAGAATTTTAGTAAGTCAATTAATATTTTAATACTTAATTTCTTATAATTTTTATATACTTTCTTCTAATCGTGTAATAGTCAATTAAATCCCACTTGAGTTTTGATTTTCTCTAGATAAATCAAAACCTCTAGTGAAATTAGGCCTACTGTTGATAAAATTTAACTTCTATCCACTATTTTCCAAGAGAGGTTATCATCACTCATCAGCAATTCTGTCTATTGAACATGACCTGATTTCATACTGAATTATTTCTCTGTTGCATATGAAATGAATACCGCCAATTTTTGGATAACGAGATTAAAAAAATATATAACTCTACAACATACTGGTATTCAGTAAAATGGTAATTTCTATGTCGTGATTTAATTAGATTAAAATTAAGCATTATGGTTATATTTATCTATTTCAGGGACTCGTGTGTAATATTTGTGAAATGAATTGCAAACTTTAGCGCCGCCTCTGTTTGCCACTAAGACGTTTAACATGTCTTGTTGTTGAGTGTGTAACAAAAGTCCCTTTGGTGCATACCGTTGGTCCCAGCAGGCTTCGTATTTTCATCATGGTACACGATACGAGACTGTTGTACACTGGTACTGTATTATGATTGAAATTGGAGACTTAAATTTGACGATGTACTAACAGAGGGCCCCCACAACCTTTATTGTGTCTTTCCTCAAAAATTTATGTATTGTAATATATTATTTTCTGGTCGTAGCATTAGTAGATGTCATACTGCAAAACACTGTAATTTCTTTACAATCCAAATAACTTTGATATATTAGATTAGGCCTACCTGAATTTTATGTACCAGTAGTTATATGGTTTTTTATTTATTGTTGTGTCATATTTCGTTGTGAAAACTTGTGCTCTTCCATTTATTTTGTTATTTTATCTTCATTAGCATTGTACAGAGTATAAAGGGAAAGATGAAGTATTGTAATGCTGAAAAAAATCTGTTTAAAGATTTTAAGAAAATACACGTTTTCAGCATTCTTGATCCCGAAAATGTTATTTTCGGCTAGCTGTGTGTTTTTGTTCAAGAATTTTCCCTAAGCAATTAGTTGGATTTTATTGCTATACACCATTTAAGAGTCAATTTATTATAATTCTGCACACGAGGTATCATATTCACTAATAAATTAATGGGTTTTTGTTAAGAGAAACACAAAACAGCATTCATAAAAATCTGTTAATCTTTTTTCTTCATGCTCTTGTTTTTTGCATGAGATCATCTGATAAATAGGGCTGTGATTTAGTAAATATTATTTTATCTCTAATTTGGTATTTATTTTATCATGATTTCGGTGAATATTTCGTGTAAAATGAAAGTTTGGGTTAATATTTAATGAAAATATCAGAATACAGCTTGAGACTTAAGACTTCATTATAAATGAGATACCGGTACTGGTATCTTGCTTTTTTGAAATTATAAAATGCCTTTTGTATGCTATCCAAAAAATGATAGGTTGTCATTATTTTTGACGCATAGTAAGTGCTTTTTCAAAAATGTACTTTCAGTAATAGTTCAACTATATTAAAAAAATGTGCTTTCAATAATAGTTCAACAAATGGACTACAAACGAAAATATCATTATCAGCATGATAAAAGAACCGAATAATTGTGTCACGTGTAAAATATAATTATTATTTTGTTGCACAATTATGAGTGCACTACTCTTTTGTTTCAAGTGTTTACTTATATTTCATTTAATAAGCTTCTGCGTTTAAGTCAGATTATTCCTTATTATTACAAAATTTTGTGATTTATTAAATTTGACTCGTTAACTCTTTCGGTAGAGTGGTAGACTATGGGCTGAAGTGCCTGTGTTTGGATCCAGGTGAAGGTAGAGTTTTTTAATTACTCCATATTTTTCAGAACAGTTGCGAGGTCCAATCAGCCTCCCGCAAAATTGATTACCGGTACCGAATCTTTCCCAGATGCAAAATGCATTCCAGGTGAAGTACCATGGAGTCTCTACCTTCCTGCCTGCTGTGCGTCCGAATGACGTGTAGACAAGTATTTATCTTTACCTGTGACATTCAATATTGTTCAATTTGTTTATAATTGCTCCCAACCATGTTTTTGAGATCAAAGGCTTGAATTCCAATCTCCATTCTCACCAAGCTTACAAGGGTTCTGTTTCCAGCATATCTCACGATGCCTGCAATTGGAAAGTGAATGAGGAGCAGCGTTTTCTGTGAGTACTTCAGTCTCCCTACAGATCTGGCTGGTTAGTTGGTTGGTTGAATGGTTTTAAATGTCTCCCGATATGAACTAAGATCTTCCTGAACTAGTCTTGCAATTTAAAAATTTCATTCCGGAGATATGAAACGGAATTCAATATAGGATGATAGGCGAGGATGATTACTATCAAAGTTGAACTTCTGTCATGGGCAAGAAACAGACATGAAGTTTTGTAAGAGGCCTGTCATTCAGTAAAAGGGATAACTTACAGGCTTTCCAACTTGCTGAGAATTTTATTGCGCATTAAAATCTGTTGCCCTCAGTTGGGTTTGAACTCACGAACCTAAGATAGGATTGCCATACGTCTGGAATTTTCCAGTCCTCAGTTAGATTTGAACTCACGAACCTAAGATAGGGTTGCCATACATCTGGGATTTTCCGGTCCTCAGTTGGGTTTGAATTCACGAAGCTAAGATAGGGTTGCCATACATCTGGGATTTTCCAGTCCTCTGTTGGATTTGAACTCACGAACCTAAGATAGAGTTGCCATACATCTGGAATTTTCCGGTCCTTGAACTCACGAACCTAAGATAGGGTTGCCATACATCCGGGATTTTCCAGTCCTCAGTTGGGTTTGAACTCACGAACCTAAGATAGGGTTGCCGTACATCTGGGATTTTCTGGGACTGTACTGCAGGGATGCATAAGAAACAGCACGTGAACGATCTTAGATTACTTTACTGTTCCCGGCTGCATTGTATATTGCTGTACAGGTACCAATGACCAAAAGACAAGGGTGAACAAAATGAGCTTTAAATCAAATCGATTACATTTTTCTTTACCATTTTAATAAAGGCAATAAAATTATTTCACAACAAGATATTATACAGTATATATTATTTTGAATAATTAACAAACAGTTACTTATAATTTTCAGTACCAAATAAGTAATTTAAAAATAACTGCGTCCACATATAAAACTTATCAAACTGCAGGTATAACATCATTGCCTTTATATTGTTATGCGAAAATAAACCTTTTAAGATATAATTTCGACAGAATCGATTTCTGTCTCGCACTAGTCTTTACGTCTCGTAAAATATTATTTGAAGAAGCAAATTTAAGCATAGCACACTTACCAAATTTCTAGCGCAATAATTAATAATAGATCCCTATTAGAAACAACAACAATCAAATTTCTTGGCTTAAAAATCGATAATGTGTTAAATTGGAAAAATCATATTAAAGAAATTACCCCCAAACTAAATTCCGCTTGTTTTGCTATTAGATCTATGCAAAAGATAGTAAATATCAATACCTTAAAAACAATATACTTTGCATACTTCCACTCGGTAATGAGTTTTGGAATAATATTCTGGGGAAATTCCACAGATAGTAACAGTATATTTCTATTACAAAAAAGAGTAATTAGAATAATAGTAGGTGCCAAACCTAGGGAATCTTGTAGGACTATTTTAAAAAAACTACAAATAATGCCCATGGCTTGTCAGTATATCTTTTCATTAATAATCTTCCTCATATGTAATCGTGAACACTTTGTAACTAATTCAACAGTTCATAGCATAAATACACGTCAAAAAAATGACTTTCATACTCCATCGGCAAGTCTATTGTGATATCAAAAGGAGTGCATTATATGGCAGTAAAAATTTTAATAGCCTACCTATCGATATAAAAATGAAACTCAAAACATAAAATTATTTAGGGCCAAATTAAAGAAGTACCTAATTTCTCGCGCCTTCTATTCTGTAGGTGAATTCATGACATTCAATAACTCTTCATGAAATTGATACTAAAACTTTGTGTTGTACTAGTAGACTATATTGTAAACCTCGTATGTATATATTTCATCTAGACTGTGACTATAAATTAAGACTTTATAATAGTATTAAGTTTTTTGACTTGTTCCATATTCTAGCTGTAAAGCAATGTATGAATACCATGGAATGTTAATAAATACAATACAATACAATACCATCATCGAACAGCTTGGCCCTTATTCTTGGCTTTCTTAGGCTCATCAGTTATATGCTTCATCTACCTGTAGGCCTACATATGTGGTGCTGAAAATCGCAATACTGTAAATTTCGCTGCAAATTTAAGAATCTTCAGATACATGAATTGTAAAGCTGAGAAAGTTCTCATTATACGTCCATTTCAATAATGTAGTATGTGAAAGATCCATTATTTCGAGCTACAACTTTGCAGACAAATTGCCTGCTCTATCTGACTTGTACATGAACAGCCTTTGAACTGCTTCCCCTCTTTCGGTGCGTCCTTGCAGGGGAAGAGAAGTGATGCTACAGATAAATTTGCACTTCAGTAACTTAAAAGTACTTTGATTGTCTTAAAAATTTTCGGTTGTTTTATATTTACTGCATCATCAAACGCAAGGAAGTCAGTCGGGTGTAATGTATTTTTGCCTCTTTTTCCATTTCTCAAAGATGAAAGTTAAGTGTCCCGAATTTTCACTTTTTTAAATATGGCAACCCTTCCTAAGATTCAGTATATTTTCATCTCATAAAAATTCATCGCTCTCTACCAGATTTTAATCCGCGAATCTTGAACCTATGAATTCAACTATCTAAGGCAACTGCAAATCGAGTTCATCAGTTTCTCCATCACATTATCGTACCAAAATTCAGTTGCTACTGTAATTTAAAAGTTGTGTTAAAAATAATTCCATTGTACAACCACAAGATTGAAGAAAGAGATCATTGATACATTTTCGAGCATTTGAAAATAAATCAAGACATATTTTTGAAGGGAGACTAAAACCATTCACTATGTAGTTTGAATTTCTAAAAAAATCCTTAATCTTGTCTTGTTATTTTTTTTATGTATATTTTGAAATGGGGTTGTAGACAAGGTGATTTGGTGATGTAAGTTTTAGAATAATTTCATATCTTTGCAAGCCACACATAACGATTTTGAAAATTGCATTTTACTAATCAGAAAAGTGCATTCTCGGAAGAGAGCCAGCTTCTAGAGGTTTGACTGCGTTGTAACACACCAGGAAATGACATATTGTTGTGTCTTCTTCCGGAAATATCAGATTTATATCTTAGGCCATTTTCATGCTTTTAGACTTTTTTCTTCAATTTTAGAACACGATTTTTATAGAGTACACTGTTTAGTTTTAAATTATGTTCCTGTACTGTAACCCTAACAGCTTAATTTGAAAGGGGTGTACGTTCTAATTTAGAAGTACCTGTCTCATTTTTGTGTATTTTCAGACTATAAATTCCCACTTTCATAATTTGCTAAGGATTTTGAAATCGTTTGCATTAAAACTTCATATCGAAAAGATCTGTCCTGTTATATATGTATAGGTTAGATTTTATAAAATCATGTTTTCTAAAGGTTTAAAGATCCATGATTGGTAACCAGCGAAGTGTTATGACAGGATATGAAATATTTTTTTATGAGTGCTCCATTGTTCAGATGTTGAATTATTTACATAATTTGTCCATTTTTGATCAAATTAGTATTCCCACTGTGCCTAAATGAATTATAATAAAATTTATTATTGTTGGAATTTATTGGATTAATTTATTTCAGTATTTAGATGTTCTTTGTTCTGCTTACAAGTTTTTAGTAATATTTACACTACCTAGGTATATTTACCTAGGATGTTTTCTTGTTGTGTATTTTGTGCATAAATGAAAATATGTGGTTTTAAATCTTACGTTTTATATTTCAAAGGCTCTGCACATAATTACATTATCTAGAGAGTTGGATAATTGATTAATATTACAATTCTACATTGCTGGTGTACAAAATATGCAGTAAAAGCTTTGTTGTCAGTGAATTTCAGAGAGAAAAATGCTGGATGTAAAATGTTGGAATCAATATTGAAAGGTTTGTAATTGAACACACATTATATTAGCTGTTTGAATTCTAGTTCGTACAAAGAAGTTGGTTTGAATTCCGATGACGTGTTATCATTTTTATCATACCGTGCTGCAAATGATTCCGGTTTTAAAAATATTATTCAGTATGAAAATTTAAATTAGAACACATTCTGCAGCATGCCCTGGTGTAGTACTGCACTAGTTAATTGATAAAATGAAATTTAACAAGTTGGCAGCTAGTACATGTAGAAATTGTGTTCCGTATGTTTCAGGCACATTTATTTATGGTTTTCTTCTCTCCTTCTGAGCGACTGCTGTAACACTTCTAAAGTGAGCAATAGATGCACCCATCTTCAATTCTTTATTCCATACGCAGATGCTCCAGTAAAGTATACTCAGATGAAAGAATAACATGGCTTTTACTGTACAAAACTTTCGGCATATGTTGGATCATTTTTCCTTTTTTTTTTTTTACTTTTTCTAGACTTTTGTTTATGTATGAATGAAATAGTAGATTGGTTTGTATTGAGTGGTAGTACATATTAAATTTGTTACCTTGTTTCAGTAATATTTCTAAAATCCAACATCATATTTTATTACTGCTTTCATTTTGAATCTATAATTTGAAGTTCGTTGCAGTTGACCCACAGGTAACATGTGCTTCAGTTATAAAAGCAGGGCTGATACCTATTAAAATTTTTTTGGTGTTCGTTATCTTTTGTATAAATCACATTATTTTGGTCATCATATACTGTATATCATTTTTGGAATAATTTTTTTGGATGTCCATTTTGACACATGTATATACCACTTTTCTATAAATATTCATGATATTTTTGTAATATAGGGAATATGTTACTCTGGGCATTGTTTGTTGGAAATTGACAGAAATGTTTTTGAAGCATGGAAAATAAAATAAAAATTTCTTTACTGTGTAGAAGTTATAAGAATGCATGTAATTGTGTGAAAGTATACTTGCATGTACTATAAATACATGGTTTTGGGGATAAAATAGACTACTATATTAGAAAATGTAATTCAGATTTTTTTAAATCCAGAGAATTGCTTTTTATAATATCATATAATATCACATCCTTAGAATCAAGTATTTCTGATCTGCAATGAAACTAGAAGCTATTATGAAGCCTGTATTTGATTCATGTTGAATATACTTACTTGTGAATATTAATCATGCCAAAGAAATATGTTTAATATTTATATAAAACTGTAAGTAGCTGGCATGATTAAAATTTCTTGCCTTCATCTTGTCTTTTAATAATAAAGGTGTTAATATTTTCATTGTTTATTCTCGATTGACCTTCCTATTACAATGCACCGTGTTACAGTGACTGTCGGAGTTCGAGTTGTTTCATTTCTCATATCTGCGGTATACAAGAAGAAACCTCACATGGAATGAGAAAACAATTGTATGAGTTTGCACAGTGTACGTTACAAATGTTCAGTATGAGCACGGTTTGTCACCCAGCTGGTAATCTCATTCCTGCACCTCAACTCAGGCAGGTTGAGAGGTTGCAATGGTAGGTACAAATGGTCCTTCACCCATCACTGCAGGAAGAAATCACAAGGTGTGAAGCTGGGAGACCGAGGAGGCCACTGGATACAAACCATGTTCTGTGTACCAGCACATCCTATCCACCATCAGGTAATATTATTTAACCATTCTGCATATCATGTAGAAAATGAAGGGAGCACCATCTGATTGCCAAATGAAGTCTTGAGGTTCATTTTGCAGCTCAGAAGAGCCAAATCTGGAGCATATCAAGGTACGAAATGCCTGCTGCTGCTTTAAGGGGACATATTAGTGAAATATTACGACAATCTCCTTTTTTATTTTTATATGCGTAATTATATTTGAACTTTTTAGTTTCCTAATATGTTTAAATTTCCTATTTCAGAGCCCTTTATCAAATGTGGCCAAACTAATGGTGCGTGAGTGAACTGAGAGAAATGTTCTTTTATGCTTTTTTCTCGACTTTGAAATGTTAAGCAGTTTCTTGAATATAAAAAGCTCCTTTCAAAACAGTTATTGTCAGACTGGTCTGAAACTTCTCACAGAGGTCAGTTATTATTATTGTTATCCAAATTTTGAAACCCTATTTTACCTTTGGTATATTAGGATTGTAGTTTGTTACATGTGAAATACATTATGTAGTGATAATACACAATTTTAAAGAATTAATAATAGGTCTGAATCATAGTTACAATATAAATACACTAAGAGACAGTAAACAATACTAAATACGTTATGCAATAATTACTTTCAGTTAAAACAAAATGAAATAAAATTAGAAATTATAATCGAAGGTGTAGAGAAATTGCAAGATTATTACATTAATTTGTGATCTTATACATAATTTTAAGCAATATTAGTGAGATAATGCACAGAATTGGCGTAGTTACAAATAAAACACCTATTATATAGTTGGTTTGCGATAGTAAAGAAAAAAATAAAAACAAAATTACTTATGGTTACAAACTATATACCTGTCATCAAATACTCAACAATAGTAAAATCTATAATACAAACATAGTTATTGTTGTCATTACTATTATTATATCCCAAAGATAGACACCTTGTTTTACATAGTGCATTAGGATTTTATAACATCATTAATTTATATACAATTAACAGCTACAGTCTTGCGTGGATGTGGTGTATAAACTCTGTGAATTGTTTGTAACAACATTTTTTTTTTTCTAAGAAAATGGTAAAGGGATGTGGAGTAATTTAAATTGCAGTCCGAGATATGATATCTTAAAAAGTGTCTTTTCCTTTCGAACACTGGAGAGTGAAAATCAAATGTTCAACAGTCTGATTCTCTTTGCATATGCACAGAGATTCTTCTGCACTTTTGATCCTAAATCTTTCAAAGTAGAGGTCAGTTAAACGTTGATAAATAAAATGTTATCAGCATTTGTATGAAATATTAATATTAAGATACTTCATGGCATATTCATATTGCATTTAAAATAAGATTTGCTATAAAGGTTAATTCGTGAAACTGAGAAATTTATTTTGATCCTCTATCTCGACTGAGCTCAAAAAGCTGATTAAATTTGACTATTTGAATTATATGAACAGAAAATTTTGAACACTTTGTCGCAAGGAGCTTTTTTATTGACCTCTATGTAATATATATTTAACAAATCTAATTTCAAGACAATTAGCCCTAAGGGCACCAAATTTTGTACAGATCGTATTGTAGACGTGTTTATGTAGTTTAAATTTCATAAATTTTGGATGAAAATTGTATAAGTTTTAAAAATCATAATTATAAGAGTCCGCTTAAGAAACTCCTTTTTTTTTTTTTTTTTCATTTAAATAATGACTTTTTCGCGAATTACAGTAGTTTTATTTACCGGTACTGATTTATTCACCATTGTACAGCATCCCTGCTAATAACTAATAATCGAAAAAAGTATAACAGTCATTCAGAATATAATTGACTTCCATTTAAAGGCTGTCAGCATCAAGTTTGGATCACTTTTTCTTGTTCCATTGTCCAAGTGGAGTGTCTTGTGTTATTTTCTTTCTTTGTATTGAAACAATCGTTTTGAAGTAACAGCAAATACCTTACTATAATAATACCAGACAGCTAGCAATTTTACGTGCGAACGACGCTGGTGCTGCTACCTAGGCGGCCGGTGTGGTGATACTTGTGAAACAAGATGTAATCAACTGCAATGTATATTGTTGCTGGGCTAGTTAATAGTTTTATTAATTAGTGCTGTGTTAAAATGTCAGGGTGTATGTGTGCCGTTTATAATTGCTACAAAATTACAGCATTACAAATTGCTCCAAATCGTACTTTCGATTTCCGAGGAATCATAAAACGTGAGTCAGCACATTCTTTTGTAGGCCTAATTCCTTCGTCTTTGTGCTGATAGAAAATACAAATTAGCTTTTTTATTTAGACCTAATAAATGAATAGAAGTTAAAATGTTTCGGAAATTTTAAGGTTTTATTAAATTAAGTTTTATTGTTGTTCACATACCTTTACTAATTATTACAAGCATCAGATTACTATCAATTTTATCTTTGCAGTTGTCAGCAATGCGTATATAAAGCATTATTGTAAATTCATTCCTAATATCAGAATTGATTTTGTCTCAATAAATCAAAGAAAAATATATAACAATTACGGAAAGTAATATGAAGAATGCAATATTTCTCATAATATGCAGCTTTGATATAATATAATAATTTTACATTAAATGCTATTCAACATTTCTTAAGTGTTTCATATATTATTCCACATTAGTAACTCACGTTTTAAACAATAGTCCGAATCCTGCTATGTTAATATTTGTATATGTGGACGTAATTCCATCCGCTTCGCTAGATGTCAGGTCCGCGATTTTTCGCACTCACGTCAATGCTACTAGTATACAGCTGTCCGGTATTATTATAGTAAGGTATTTGGTAACAGTACTAACATGATGGGTTGCTTGTCAGTTTTCGAAAACAAAGATCACTAATATGAGGGCTATTCAGAAATCAACTTCTGATTGGCTACAAAAACACAAACAATATTACAAACTATTTATTGCTAGAAAACGTTCCTGGATAGTGACACTATTTTTCAACATAGTTGCCACATAAATTCAAGCACTTGTCATAGTGTGGGACTAGCTTGTGTATTTCTTCTTCGTAAAAGGACGCCGCCATAACAATTTCATAGAGACTTCTCCTTGAAATTTGTGGGAAATTTTCAAAGAGTTCATAAATTGTGAAATGACATCTTTCACACACAGTTCAATTTGTTGAACGAGTTCATCAGTCACAATTAAATGTCGTTCTTGACCTCCCTCATTGTGCATATCTTTAAGCCCATTCTTAAATTTTCTGCACCAGTCCCGTACAGCACTATCACTCATAATGTTGCCATAAACATAATATGTATTCCACTATGTTTATTTTTATTTCATGAGGTAAATTTGTATGTAACTACCTCTTTTGATCTCATTATGTACCTAAATTGTATCAGTATGTAATTACTTAATTCCGATCCAGTTGTATGTTCAACTATGTAAGTAAGTTTTAATCCTGGTTGAGTGTAAGAGACGGCCTTATGGCCTTAACTCTGCCAGGTTAAATAAAGCCATTATTATTATTAGTATTAGTATTATTATTAATATTATTATTATAAACACGACACAATCTAGGTGAATCTCAGTAGCGTTAAGTCTTTCTGCATGAAGAAATCGAATAACCGAACAGACCTCACAATTTGCGGGATGAGTAATAATCACATCCATTATCAACAGACTACTGAACGGAAATGAGTGCGCGATGCATGGGAGCATCATTACGTCTTTACTTGTGGCTACTGTGCAAGCACCATCTTCCTGCAACGATCTAGCAGTCGACAATTGGAAGTTGATTTCTGAATAGCCCTCATAGATGGTGGTCGTATCCAATTCATTTGACACAAAGTTACTCAAAATAGCTGTTTTATTAGCAAAATGTATGTGCAAAATGTATAATGAGAAATTATGTGTCATTTACATGATGATATTATTTATTTCTCCATTATGACGGTGAATATTGCTTTAGAGTTGTGTGGGAGCATAATGCTTTGCAAAATAAATATTTTTACACTCTGAGGGCAATGAAACTTAGTCACAACAATAAAAACTGCCCTTCATTAATGTGCATTATATCAGTCACACCACGTGCAAAACATCCTCGTCCACGTGTTCAGCTCTTCTGCATTTCCTTCTGGTACTCCATTTCCACTTTCTGGGCAATTTTCTGCTCATCCAACTCCACCTGCAATGATGAAAATAAAAGAAATATTACCGACAGCATGTAATTAAATAACAATCTTGGTCCCCAATACAGCATACGTAAGACTTGTTTACAGTCACGTAAATTCTCACAATGAAGGTGTTCCCTATTCATAACACATTCAGCTCGTGGCATAAAAACTTTCCAGTGACAGCAAGATAGAAAGCCGACATAAGTGGGCAGCCAGACAGTGTACATGTGACCTAGACATTCCTTCTTGATTGATCTGGTATCAGTGATTTGTCTTCTATTAAAAACTTCCAAAATTTTTCACTCACGACTTCTATATTATGGAAGGAATTCCTCTCTAAAATTTTTATTTATTCATTCGTTTAATGGCAGGATATGAATGTGAATGATTTACAATTAGCTGAATGGCTGTACTCCTCTGTGCCAAAAAGTCAGTTCTTTTCATTTCCAAATAATTCACAATGAGATTATATCCATGAATAATTACTCTCTTATTTTTGTTTTGAAGAATTTTAATCTCCTGTTGAATCTGATTAGTTTTTCTTGCCTTAGGCTCATGAATTTTGCCTATCATGTCAATTGCAGTTCTGGAGTCATGAAAGACAACAACTTTGTAAAAACTACTAAGGAAATTGTTTCACTGTTTATAATTAAATCTTGAGAACCACCTCTTGCTTGCCTTGAACCCTAATACTCCCACATCCTTGGCTATTTAAAAGGGTTTTACTAGTAACAGCGAAGCCAAACTGTGTCTGATCTCACAACTTTGATTTTTGTCCGCGAAAAGTTGTATCAGTATTTGTTTGCTTTATTCTTATTCCAGTAATGGATACAGCTTTCACTTTCACCCATATCATATTTTCTTCCTGCTGCCTGATAGCAGTTTTCTCCAGTATATTCAATAATTTTTAGTTCCTCGTTCACCCTCAATGAACGAGAAGGTGAGAACTTGATGAACATCCTGCAGTCATTAAGATTAATCTTATATTCCATGCACCCTGATTTTCAGAAGTGCTTTTTTTAAGTACGCTGATTATTCTTGTAATGCAGTAAATCTTTCAAGCTCTGGACTTTTATGAAATAACACAACAAACGAAAGTTGAAAAAAGAAATCTTAAGACTAAAACATCTCTGAGGAGGAGGAGATTAAAATTTATATAAAATAAATTAGACTGATGCAACAACTTACCTCATTTTTGAACTGTAGAAACTTTTCATTTGTTTCTGGTTTCTCGAAAGTGTCTAGGTACTTCTTGCGGAAAAGTAAAACTGTATCGACATGTGTCTTATGTTTAGTGGCTAATTCCAATGCCCTAAAAAATAAAACAGTAAAACACTTATTTTTTTAATATACACGAAAGATAAATATTATTTTACCTCCTATGACGGTGGTTCCCAAAGTGGGGTCGTGTAAGGAGCTGAAGGGGAGTCGCAAGATTTACAAAATAAAAAAAATTCTTATTAACATAACTCTCTAAAAGTGGATTCACTATCCATTTGTGATTTCGTAATTGTTTGAGTTTGTTCCAGAAAATATTCAAAAAGCTATTGTTTAAAATTGAGTAAATTTAATTTCATGTTTACAAAAACAAATTCAGTGTTTATCATGCGTAGTTAAATTTTCTTTGAGTTATGTAATAGACTAGAATGCAAGGGTGCCCACAGGGGTAATTGCTACCACAGAGATTTTAATTTTTACGCGTTTTTTATTTTTCTCTACATGCTCGATACATATTTTCTCAAACCCTCGGTAAACAATTCAAGAAAAGCGACTGCTTTAAACTATGACTGCGTGCGCAAAGTAATTTGGATTTCAGAACTGGCTATTTTTCATGTTGAGTTTTCTCTCTCCTCGTCAACCATTTCCTCTAATTTTCTAACCATCTTGCTACCCCTGAGATTGGATCCTGCGGGCGCCCTTGCTAGAATGAATAAAATTTATTTTTGTCCAGTAATGTCGAACAGCAATCAAGTTTCCTTATATATCTGTTGATTTTATCCCTGACTATTATTATGTTAACATCTAGGCCTTGCAAACTACTATTCAAAGTGTTTAAGTGTTCGAAAATTTCTGTAAGGAAGGCAATCTAAGAAACTAAAGAGATCATGAAAATAGGTTTGTATATTCCGATATTTTCTCTTGCATGAACCGGTACATTAAAAGTTCTGCTCTTAACTGTAAAACTCTTTTCAACACGTTACCCCATGAAAGCCATCTTACTTCCGTGTGATAAAGAATATTTTCTTATAGCGAACTCATGTAGTCACAAATTTTCCTAAAATATGAATTTGCAACTCTCTTTCTTTGATGGAATTTACCGCTTTATATTGAACTATAACTGCAGCACAATGATGGTAATAGTTTCAAGTAGATACTAGAAATGATGTTTACTTAATATATCGTATTGTTGTTGCTGCACTATATGCTTATATTTTGGTCGTTATTTGAGTGGTATCCAATGGTTCTGAGTAAAATTGCCGTTATTTTGGTTTTTACAAGAATTTGTATTTTTTAATTGGGTGTGGGGGAAGTCTCGCCCAGAAGGGGGTCGTAGCTTCAAAAAGCTGGGGAACCACTGTCCTATGACAAACCGAAATATTATTTTTACCTCCTATGACAAACTGATCAACTTTCGAATATGAACTTAAAACAAAGGGAGTTTTGAACCTTGCTTATATTTGAGTTACCATTCATATTCTTCTATATTCTAATCAGGTAATTATTAAATGTACAGCATATGACAATTGTGAAAATAAAATGAAGCCATAAAAATCTATATTGTACTTTTGTGACTGTATTTCAGAAGAAAGCAAATGAGAAAGAATAATACAATAACTTTTCTGAATTGAAAGCAGTTTCTTCTAAAACAATACAAATTCCTTTCGAGGTAAATTACCTGTTCCAGTTGTGTAGATTCAAATTAGCCATTATTGCTCGAAACACCAATCCGTTCTGTAACAATATACTTTCTGCGTCTTGTAAATTTCCACCCAGTAATGCCATCTCTGCCAATTGGGCTGTTCGAAGAGGGATTTTCTAAAATAAAAGAAGATGTGTCCAGAAAATGTAAGAGAAAGAGTTGTGGCATTCTCTCGAGCAATCTACTATCATGCTTCATGTTTGTATTGGAGAAAGACAAAAGCTCATGCAAATAATACAAGCTATGGAATATGACTGTATTAAGAGAGCAAACAAAATATAAATATTTATGTTATTATACTTTCCATACCGATTCTTACATAATCCTAAGAAAAGGATTTTTCCCTGAGCGTATTTTTACCAATGTTCAAACAAGTATTTCCAGTGTGTGTGTGTATCTAATGCCTACCCACTTCACTTGCGTGATTCGGGTTTCTATACTGTGGATAGATGACAGGACTGCGATCCATTTTCAATTTGTACATCACTTTGGTGAGCCGCGCTGTACATGTGTAGTATCTGTGAAGAGTTATGTCTTGTACTGGAGTGAGTGTATGTGTAAGTGTAGTGTAAGGAATGAATGAGGATGATGAGAAAGGAAGAAGGAGAAACCCAGTGCTGGCAAGTAGCCTACTCTTGTGAAATAGTGCCAAGGAAGCCACCAGTCTTAACGTCCCCATCTGACGGACAAATCACTATCAACAGTGACATATGCCTTCTCTTCATATGCACTGCGGAGAGATTTGGGATTTAACCCAGCCATATTGGTGCACAATCTAGTGATTAGAAGTTGTGCACCGCCACCTCTCCTAGTCCCGAGGTAGAAATTTTACATGAAACTTTATGACCCTGCCGAGAATCGAACCCGGCTAGTCTGGAGGCAGATGCGCTACCACAGAGCTAACTTGGCGGACAGTATTTCCAATGTATGATTTGTTATTTTCCCAAACGGGAATTAATTATAAATACAGGGCATATCAAAAGTCCGGTAACACTTTCAATATTTTATTACACAAAAACTACTAATGATAGCAGTTTCAAACACACGTCAGTTTAAAGTCAAACTCTCAAAGTTATTCAGCCGCTTAATTTTCAGCGACTCAGCGACATTCCATACGAGTGGGAAAATTAACAAGCACAACTGTTGTGTTTGGGGTACACAGAATCATTGAACATGAGCGTGATTCACCAAAGATGAAGGTTTTCTGCGCGTTGTCACAACGAAAACTGTACGGACCTTTCTTCTTCATTGAGGCTACTGTGACTGGACATTCATATCTGGACATGTTGGAGCAATGGTTGGTGCCTCAACTTAGACAAGATCTCGATGACTATTTCATCTTTCAGCAAGATGGGCCTCCGCCACATTTCCACAATGCAGTTCGTGCTTACCTGAATACAGAGATGTCTGATCGTTGGATAGGACGTGCTGGAGTAAGGGACAGGTATTTCATGACATGGCCACCAAGGTCACCCGATATGACTGCATGTGACTTTTTCTATGGGGGTACTAAAGGACCATGTGTTTGTACCGCCTTTGCCACGTGATTTAGAGGAACTAAAAACCAGAATTCGAGAAGCTGCCGCCACGGTCACAGAGGATATGTTGAAAAGGGTATGGGAAGAGTTTGATTATCGTTTGGACATCTGCCGAGTCACTCGTGGTTCACACATTGAATCTCTGTAAGGTGTAAATAGAACTTTGAGAGTTTGACTTTAAACTGACGTGTGTTTGAAAGTGCTATCATTAGTAGTTTTGTGTAATAAAATATTGAAAGTGTTACCGGACTTTTGATATGCCCTGTATATCTCTCAGTAAGGGTTACCAAAGGAGCCCACATTGATCTTAAGTGAACACACAGTAAAAACAAATTTGGAGACATAATGTTTTATTTGGTGACTATTTCACTTCTCTATATTGTTTCGTTACAATAATTTAAAATCCCACAATGACTTCATGAACATACTGTATTAACGAATTGGCAAACAATATGTAATAAGTCTGATGAAACCAAGAATTGAACAAATTCAGATAGCAATAGCAATAAGTACCAAATGCATAAAGGATAGCAACTGCAGCTATAGAGGTGATGGTGACACTCTTCCATACCTTGATATGTTGTATATAAGCAACTTTATCCAGTTCATCAATGGCGGCATAGGCCTCTTCTGCTGTGTTCAAATCTTTGGCATGGGTTGCCATGGCTGCAAGGCAAGCCCATAGAGTATAGTCCTGAAACAGTCAATAAAGGTGGAATATACCGAAGTTTTATAGATTATTTTTTACTTTTTATAAGTGGATGCTTTAGAAAGAAGGGCAGCACTGCTACTTACAGACCTGTTACTAAATCTACGTATTACTCTGTGAAGAGATTTATTAAATCTACATACTTAGACTTCAACAAACAAAATTTGATAACACAATCCCAAGGGAAAAAATTGAACTCTCTGCATCAAAATCCACAGTTAATTCCCGATTTACCACGAAAATCGTCTGTAGCTGCATTTAGATTGGCAACAGGCCATGATTGTTTGGCCAAACACCTGCATAGAATTGGAATATATCAGTCCCCTAACTGTCCATTGTGCAACTCAAACCAAGAAATGGATTCGGAACACCTCAAAATCTGTGCTTCAGTGGCTAGTCATGATAATATTGAAAAATATTGGAGTGCAAGAGGTCAAATGACTTTATTGTCAAACGCCTGGCATTAGAAAACAACAACAACAACTTTTTATAAATATCTTAAGAAGCTTTTGTTCAGTTATAAGTTTGTATTTTGTGCCAGATCTTGTAAAGTGTATTACAAGAATCTACTGCTAGTACAATTATTAGCACTGATATATTATTTCATAGTCGTAAGTGCATTTATGTCATTAACGACAGAAAATTTTAGAACCACGTAAATAACCTAAGAAATCATGTCTTTTGTTTGATATTTCGGGATACCTGTCATTAGGGTCAAGGCTTTTTGGGTTATGTATATCTTGGTTTATAAAATTTGTTACATACACCAGTTCTTTCCCTCTGTAGAAAACTGTTACGCAACAATATTATTTTTGATTGATAACTCCATACGCAGATGAAATTATTGGGGATCATCACTGCGGTTTTAGGCTTAATAGATCAACTATTGATCAGATTTTTTGTATTCGACAGATATTGGAGAAAAAATGGGAGTATAAGCGTACAGTAGATCAGTTATTCATAGATTTCAAAAAGGCATATGACTCGGTTAAGAGAGAAATTTATATGATATTCTTATTGAATTTGGTATTCCCAAGAAATTAGTTCGATTAATTAAAATGTGTCTCAGTGAAATGTACAGCAGAGTCCGTATAGGCCAGTTTCTATCTGATGCTTTTCCAATTCACTGCGGGCTAAAGCAAAGAGATGCACTATCACCTTTACTTTTTAACTTCGCTCTAGAATATGCCATTAGGAAAGTTCAGGATAACAGACAGGGTTTGGAATTGAGCTGGTTACATCAGCTTCTTGTTTGTGCGTATGACGTCAATATATTGAGAGAAAATTCACAAACGATTATGAAAAACACAGGAATTTTACTTGAAGCAAGTAAAGCGATAGGTTTGGAAGTAAATCCTGAAAAGACAAAGTATATGATTATGTCTCGTGACCAGAATATTGTACGAAATGGAAACATAAAAATTGGAGATTTATCCTTCGAAGAAGTTGAAAAATTCAATATCTGGGAGCAACAGTAACAAATATAAATGACACTTGGGAGGAAATTAAACGCAGAATAAATATGGGAAATGCCTGTTATTATTCGGTTGAGAAGCTTTTATCATCCAGTCTGCTGTCAAAAATATGAAAGTTAGAATTTATAAAACAGTTATATTACTGGTTGTTCTGTATGGTTGTGAAACTTGGACTCTCACTTTGAGAGAGGAACAGAGATTAAGGGTGTTTGAGAATAAGGTTCTTAGGAAAATATTTGGGGCTAAGAGGGATGAAGTTACAGGAGAATGAAAAAAGTTACACAACGCAGAGCTGCACGCATTGTATTCTTCACCTGACATAATTAGGAACATTAAATCCAGACGTTTGAGATGGGCAGGGCTTGTAGCATGTATGGGCGAATTCAGAAATGCATATAGAGTGTTAGTTGGGAGACCAGAGGGGAAAAAGACCTTTGGGGAGGCCTAGACGTAGATGGGAAGATAATATTAAAATGGATTTGAGGGAGGTGGGATATGATGGTAGGGACTGGATTAATCTTGCACAGGATAGGGACCAATGGAGGGCTTATGTGAGGGCGGCAATGAACCTGCGAGTTCCTTAAAAGCCATTTGTAAGTAAGTATATAGTTTGCGTTATGCTGGATAACAAAATTGCAGCCTCAATCTTAAAGGATGGCTAATTTAGGCTGTGACGAGGTAAGGGACAACATGCATGGTGAGTGGTCGATTTAACATTTCTATAGCTGTAATATTAATTTCAAACACGTTGTCGTTGTCTTCTCTATGGAATCTACTGCTTCATTCATAGTACTATAGTCTGTTGTGTACATAACGTATAATAGCTATCATACCTTAACAAGTCTACACAACCGAAGAGCATCATCCCAGCGTGAAGAAGCTGCATACCCATGAAGGACTGAGACATATGGCGACACACTGCTGGTGACTAGGGACCCATCCACCCGTCTGATGCCCAGATGGTTGCCATCGAACGATACAACCACTGGACTCTTACCGAACTCACTGTGGACAACAGAGCAAATGAATCAGGTATTCGTTGACAAGGCAACTGTAATGGAACAGTTCTTGTTACTCCTCTCCTCTTCCAGTGTAACAATACTCTGTAGTAGTGTGTCCCAATCCCTGACCAGTAGAAATCAGTGAAATTATCTATACTAATAATAAATCTGTAGCCGAAATTTTTCCGGTAATTTTCGATTTTCCAAAAATAATTGGTCCTAACATATATAATTAACCACCCTGAAACCGAAAATCGCTTTTTTGACATTTTTGTTTGTACTGGGTATGTCTGTCTGTATGTTTGTTACCTTTTCACGCGATAATGGCTGAACGGATTTCGATGAAAATTGGAATATAAATTAAGTTCGTTGCAACTTAGATTTTAGGCTATATGGCATTCAAAATACATTATTTAAAAGGGGGTTATAAGGGGACCTGAATTAAATAAATCGAAATATCTCGCGTATTATTGATTTTTGTGAAAAACGTTACATAACAAAAGTTTCTTTAAAAATAATTTGCGATAAGTTTTATTCTTTGAAAAATGTTGATAGGACTGATGTTTAATGAGATAAATGAGTTTTAAAATTAAAATAACTGCCATCTAAGGTCATGTAATGAAATAAAAACAAATGACTTGGTCTATAAGGGGCCTTGGACAAAAACAATCGAAAGCTATGAAGATAGCCTACAGAGAATGTTTCTGTGTTTGTATGAAGTAATATCGGAAGCTAAATTAACCGATTTGTATAATTAATTATTATTTCACCATTGGAAAGTGTAGTTTCTCTATATGGACATAATAGTATAATGTTATTACAGTAACTTCTGATATAATGTAATGTAATATAACATAATACAGGGGCGTATTTTGCGGGCTACCGGTGGTAGCCCAAGGAAATTACAAAAGAAAAAGTTTATAATATAAAATAATGTAATAATTTTGTATTATTAGTTTTACCATATTAATTAAAATTAAAGTAATTGTTAGATATATTTTGTGTAATAATAGGGTCAGCGGTAGCCCAAACCCTTTAACCAGTATACGCCACTGATATAATATAATGTAATATAATATAATGTAATATAATAAAGTGTAATATAATATAATGTAATATAATATAATATAATTTAAGTTATTTGAAGGGTTCAGAACCACAGTGGGCCAAGCGCCATTTACTGAATACGTAGAAAACAACAAGGGTTAAAATTAAGTTATTACCACTGGCGGCCAAAGGCCATTCTGTCAAGTGGGGCACAACCTTAATGATGAACTCTGAAAATTAAAAACATATAAAACCAATTTATGTGCACTAACCTTTCTAATTCTTGTAGATGATCTCGATTTTTCGGTTCTTTCTGCGATGAGAGAAAACCTCTATAACTCTATTGTTGAAGTTCGGAATACTATTAACATCAGTAAATTGTTAATTTAGTCAATATGATTGTGACAAGTCACGTTTTTTGTTATAATACCAGGTTTATCTGAAGTTACAACGAGGAAGAAAATATGTTTATAAGTAACTGATTTGAACTCTCGGAACGAATTTTCGCTATACAATGAGTCTAAATTATTCAGTATTGTTTCGATAACAACAATAATCGAAGTTCTATTGTAACAGAATGATACATAGTAAAGAGATGACTGAAAGACTCCCTAAGGAATTCACAAGGCAGATCTTGGCTCAGACAAAGACCAGCTTGAGTGTCATGCTGCTCTAAATAATGATGAATTGTTACAGCATATACCTCGCATCCTTGGAGAGAACAGTTTTCTTCATCAATTGCTTATCCACATACAGCACTGTTGGATAATACCAGACGATGAGATTCGTGTCCTGTACAGCAGCCAGCATGTTGGTATCACTGTTCCAACACAACGACTGGATCATGGATCCTGGAACAGCAGGCACTCATATCAGTTCAATTCCAGTCAATTGATTATCTGTCAATAAACACTTTGTAAGGATAGTAATACAACAACTGGATACCTGTTTACAAATGCACTGTAACAAATTTAACGTTGGGACAAGAGCAAATTCCCTGTTGGCTATAATGTATGTATGTATGTATTTATTCACACTGCAAATGGATATATACCCGGTGGCAGTGGTAACTAATTACACTCAATAATGACAATTAATAATAAACACAACTAATAAAAAACAATAATTAATTAATAATAATAATAATAATAATAATAATAACAAGGAGCATCCTAAATTAAATGAATCATGGTCACTTAAAATAACATTTAAAGTAAATCTAATTTGTATCTTAACCCTAAGTTCGAACTAAGACCCACGAGTGTGACAGGTTCATACCTGCACAAGTACCTTTCGGCACTACACTTATTTCGCTGTCAACTCACTCACTGCACTGATTTTACCTGATTTCACTAACACTTCTAACCATTTCACTGTTCAAATACTTTGCACAGCCACTTCACTGACACCAACACACTTCACTTACACAATAGACTTCACTGACACTACACACTTCACTGATAACACACTTCCTCACTGATAGAACACTTCAAATAACAGGATATCAATTACACCCTTTAAATACTGTGTATAATTATCGTCTATTAGTAAAGTCCTTAAGCCTATTTTTAAATACATTTTTGGTTATTGGTAAAGCCTTTAGTAAGTCTGCAGGTAATGCATTCCAGTCCCTGATAGTACGATTGAGAAAAGAAAACTTTCCAGTGTCCGTCCTCTGTCTTCTTTCCCTCAATTTATATGAGTGGTCGTTCCTTGAAGAGTAATTTGGCGGCTGCAACCTATTTTTTATTTCTCTCCAAGCAGGCTCACCTCTGTATGTTTTGAACATTGCGCATAATCGAATTCGCGTTCTCCGGTCCGTGAGTGTGTCCCATTTTAATGGTGAATTATTACGACAACACTTGAGAGCCTGTTTTTGAATCTTTTCCAGTGTCTTAATATGTTCTAATGTCTTAATGTGTTCTTCTCTGGCAAAGCAACTTTTTAGATTACTTAGATCTTATGAGAGCAATCTACAGTGTGTTCCATAACTCTGGAATCATAGGCCAAATTCCTAAAAACTTTTTTTTGTTATATTTCTGAAGTACCGTATAAGTAATGTCATTAAGTAAAGAGGAATATATTCAAATGGCCCATTTGTTGCCAGCAGCAATCACAGGAAACGTGCCCTCAAATTTAATCAGTTGCACCAAGAAAGAGAGCTGATTATACTCAGTTGAGTGGGCAATCGTTAAAAACTCCAAAACACAGAATCCAGGGTAGACAAACTGTCTAGAGTTATGCATAACAGCTCATGGAAACCACAGTAAATGTACCGCCATTTTCCATAATTATGGTCCTGGAAAACAACTCTGGTCCAATCAAATTTTGTACTCCATAACGTAGTACCTCGTTTATCTATACTTTTATTGTACTACAATTTGAAGTCAGGTCACTGGAGCTATTTACAGATGGTTTATGTTACTTCTACAGTGTTCTTTGAATAGTTGTATCGTGGACCATAGTTGTGTTCCAAGACCATAGTTATGGGAAATGACTGTATCTTGTGAGCTGGTCATTTTGCCTATGGTTGAAGGCTTATAGAACGCGATGTATAATATATCATACCTCTTTAAGCTCAGCTGTTATAAAATGCAAGTCATTTGCATTATCCTCTTAATGACTTAGTATTAATATTTGTACAATGTGAGTGTACAATCTCAAGGGAAAAAATGGAACTCTCTGCATCAAAATCCACAGTTAATTCCCAATTTACCACGAAAATCGTCTGTAGCTGCATTTAGATTGGCAACAGGCCATGATTGTTTGGCCAAACACCTGCATAGAATTGGAATATATCAGTCCCCTAACTGCCCATTGTGCAACTCAAACCAAGAAATGGATTCGGAACACCTCAAAATCTGTGCTTCAATGGCTGGCCATGATAATATCTTTGAAAAATATTGGAATGCAAGAGGTCAAATGACTTTATTGTCAAACGCCTGGCATTAGAAAACAACAACAACAATGTGAGTGTTTTGGACATTTCCTCGGTGTCACATTTTTCATGTGCATTATTTTCTTCTTGAGTTGTAGATACTGAATATGAACAAAATCCGTTTAATACATCTAGATCGGGAAATTTATCGGCTGCTTATCTGAGAGGAAGCCAGGTCTCTACCTCTAAATGAGGATGTGTGCTCTTGGGAGATAACTGGATTAACACTTGGGTATGTACAAGGTGCCTCCAATAATCGGGCTTTTTTTAATTTGCTGAGAAAATTTTTCCTTTTGATATTCCTAACACAATGTGACGGAAGGCTAGCTTCCTTTCATACAGAGATGTAGCAAATCAGTATCCCCTCCCCGGTCCCCCTTCAAGCTTGTGAGTCAAGGTCGTAGTCATGTCTTTAGAGGCTTTAAACCACAAGCCTCGTGGCTCGCACTGCTCTCTCCATACTGGAATGACTGCCAACAGGGAACTTAATAAATGGAAGGACCAGAGTTAAACCAAGTGTTACGATACATCATTACAAATTTATAGGCCTAATGTTACTAGATGTAATAAATCAAATTTTTTGGGTAGGCTAAGCCTCAAAAGCCTCTTAAGAGCTGCGCCACTGGTAGGTACTTGGTGTTTCCATCATAGAGATCCATTCTGTGCACGTGTTGTCTAAGAGTACAGTAAATTAATAATAAATAAATCCAACAATACGGAAGAGATGCACTATAGGACCCACCCCGAGTATTCCATAGTATCAATTACATATTGTATATTTTCGATTATTATATCAAGTATGCCTTACTTACTTACTTACAAATGGCTTTTAAGAAACCCGAAAGTTCATTGCCGCCCTCACATAAGCCCGCCATCGGTCCCTATCCTGTGCAAATTAATCCAGTCTCTATCATCATATCCCATCTCCCTCAAATCCATTTTAATATTATCTTCCCATCTACGTCTCGGCCTCCCTAAAGGTCTTTTTCCCTCCGGTCTCCCAACTAACACTCTATATGCATTTCTGGATTCGCCCATACGTGCTACATGCCCTGCCCATCTCAAACGTCTGGATTTAATGTTCCTAATTATGTCGGGTGAAGAATATATCAAGTATGCCATCTTAACAAAACTAAATACATAGTACTATAAACATATATAATTTAATAAAACTAACAACAATGAAATTAAGCTCATATTAGTCACCTCTGTTATACAACATATTAAATTTTATTCAAAATAAAGTTAAAGAAACAAACCAAAGCTAAACTTTAAACACAGTAACATTAAACTTTCCAACAATACAACATTGGCATTAATACAACGATAAAATTAAGTTCATATTAGTCATCTTTATAATATATTATAAAATACTAAGTCTACTCAATTTATACTGCATTTTTGGTCCAGGGAAAATACTAGTCTCTCACAAAAAAACATTTTTACTAGTATTTTCCCTGGACCAAAGAATTAAAAACAAAATTGGTGTAAAATTAGCATTTTACCATGGACCTCACAGGAGATGTTCCGTTTCTTCTTCTCTGTTATCCGAGTGATTTCACAAAGTGCTACGATACGGCGTTCCTGTGTCTATCATTTAATACCTTGTAATTTCCAATGACATCTCCACAGGAGTTCATCTCGTTTACTTTTAAATTTGTTCAGTCTCATCCCAGGATTGCATGTTTCGCAAAACATTTCACTCCTAAGTAAACCACATTCGCATAAAAAAAACCATAAACATAGCCTACATGTCTTTATTCATGGATAAAGCTACTAAAAAGTTTACAACTTATTTATAATTCCATAATTTCCATTTCGAGGCCTACATTTTAAATAAAGAGGGAGAATTTGATCCACTTCTTTTTTATATTTAACTATAGCATTCGAAATTGCCGCCATGATTATGATTAAAACTAATTTACAACAATATTGATTGGTTGTCAACATAATGAAAACAATATATATCGATCATTTAATTGATCGAAACGCAATTTCCGTTGACATTTTTTTGTGGCTTTGCATATTTTTATATTTAGGGTGGGTCCTATAATGCATCTGTTCCAGCAATACTAAACATTAGATAAGTTTCACGTTACTATATTTATAAATGAGATACATTTTATTCAGCATAATCCAACTTTACATTATTATAGCACAGGCATTGATGAAGCGAGTTTACATCTAAATGTCAATGCGACTAACCCAACTTGCGTAGTTTTTTCATTGTTGAAGAGCCTCTGATGTTCGTGAGGAACAAGTCCCTGTTTTTGTCCACTAGAACAATTTGTCGTTCAGCCGCTGATCCAGCTTGATTCAAAGCCACTTCTATCACGCCTCCACTGTGCTTTATTGGAGGAGCATCAACCAGAGAGCGCGCAGTTCCCAGTTCGAACAAATGCACCACTAGAAAATAAAATGACCACAAAGTGCAATATACATTCAGATCAGTTGGTAGAACAACACTGAACTACAAAACTAGGATTGGATCTTATTAAGAAAAGTACAAACTTGTTTCCTTTCTATAGAGTCAGTCTGCTGTGTTATACAATCTTACACACCGTGTCCATCATACCTTCAGGAAGTTTTGCACTTCCCAGATGCTAAGTGTTGTTGTATTTCTCATTGACTGCAATAGGAACGAAACAGGAACAAAATTTTTCAGGAAAGACAAAAAACATTTTTTTTTTTCCCATCCAAATCATCTAATACTGATGACATCTGTGACTCCATACATTAAGTACCTAGTATCTACTTCCTCTTTGAATTTCAGGATATGGGCTATTCCATATGAAATCGATCAGTAAAAAACCTCGCATTTCTTTATACTCTAATTTGTTCCCTATTTATACAAGGTGCTGAGGAGAGTGCATTTTCAAAAATATACTATCGAAAGTCAAACGGTTTTCGTATTGTTGAGCGACAAATTTAGCGTATTTTATAAAAACAAGCCTCTTTCAGAGCTCAGAATTCTGGAACCATTTACTGCAGAACATTGAACGGGAGCTCATTTTGAAGCTGACATTTGGTAGGTTATGATAAGAAGTAATTCTTATTTTTATTGTATACAGAGAGACAGATTATCGGATTTTACTTATTTTTAGGCTTTTTGCCTAAATGTAAAAAAATATTGAGAAAAAACCTTGCATTCTTAAGAAGGATTCGGCATTGTTTGCTTAGTGGTACGGCAATAAGTTTCGAGGGTATTAAATAGATTATTTTCACACGCCTAGACTTGAACGGCACAGTACCGCACGCATTGGCCAAGAGCTAAGTGAGCGTTGGGCGTCATTTTACTCCTGTGTTTATGAAAACTTGTGATAAAGCTAACCCAGCTATGCACTACTAGACGAAACATCACGTGTTTGTCTCCTGGCCTTGCTTGTCTCGGCTAGCTCCCGCCTCACAGTCAGCTGGTTAGTTCACGCGCGTACTATTTATTTTCTTTATTTGATATTTTCAATACTCTATCAACACACCATCAGTAAAAAATATGTGTTTATTTGTACTTTCAATGCGGAATCTAACTGTATATTTTTAAAATATTTTTTCCTAGGAAAAGGCGTCTTAAGAGGAAAAATCTAAATTTCTCCATTTCCATAAAAAGTAAGAAAATCTGTTTATATGTCAATATAAACTTTAATTTCTCAGCATCAAAATAAACCATGATTTTGATCACTGGGTGAAAGGGTTTCGGAGTTAAAACAGTTTAAAGTTGCTAATTTTATGAAAATACGATAAATTTAAATATTTTTAATTTAAACACTATGAAATTCTGATGCCTCAAACTTTTCACAGAGCATTGTATCACAGTTCTCTACGTACAAAAAAAGTTTCATTGTATTTAGAAATTGTAAGGTCAATTTTCTCTATATTTCGGTCGATTTGAATGGACTTTTGTAGACTATTGGACTTCACACATACAACATATTTCGACAACCACTTAAAAAATAACAAAAATGGCTCTTACAACCTTTGTTCTTTACAATCTAGATTTATACTGAGGAGGGGTTGAAGGCATGCACTACAGTTTGAGTCTTATTGTGCTTGAACACATATCGTCGACTTACTTCTAAAACCTGTAAATCCAATTTTCCTCGAACGTTAGATTATGGGTGAAATGCATGTCTGTGATAAATCCTCGTAAATATACAAATGTTTTTTATACTTCATAAATAACAAATGCATGATAATTGGACAGTTGTTATCTGGGGTATAAAAATAATAAGAAAGTTATTTTGCTTTCTTGTACAATTTTCTCAAATGGAGTTACAATATCTTAGAAGAGACAACCATAATATGACAGTACTGACATAAATTAGCTCCAAGTGAATTTAAAACATGAAAGATGTAGACAATCAATGTGGAAAGCAGAGTATAGTCATTCGACTAATGGTGTTCCACTAAGTTATCCTAATGCACTGGTCTTCCATCCAGATGGTCTGGGTTCGATCCCTGGCCAGGTCGTGATGGAATTTGTGGTGGACAAAGCAGACATTGCAGAGGGTTTTTTGTCGAGATACTCCCGTTTTCCTCTATCATTCCACCAACACACTGCAATTCATCTAATGTTATGTTATGTTTTATTTAACGACGCTCGCAACTGCAGAGGTTATATCAGCGTCGCCGGATGTGCCGGAATTTTGTCCCGCAGGAGTTCTTTTACATGCCAGTAAATCTACTGACATGAGCCTGTCGCATTTAAGCACACTTAAATGCCATCGACCTGACCCGGGATCGAACCCACAACCTTGGGCATAGAAGGCCAGCGCTATACCAACTCGCCAACCAGGTCGACCAATTCATCTACACTTCCCCTATTTCATCGTCATCATCATCTTCTTCTTCTTTTCCCCATTTCGGGTTTATGACCAATACAGAGTCAGCTGTCAGCTGCCACTGAACTTGGACCCTGTGGTATGTGGTCATTAGTTGCTGGTGGTAGTGCTATGTACCGTGGACTGTCCCCTTGGCTCATGGTACCTCGTGGAACCAGGGATGAGAGACTGCGATGATGCCTATATAGAAAGGTAAAGGAATTCTGCAGGCTATGGGGTGGAGAGAAGTTCGGGGGCGGCCTGTAGGGGAATTTGTAGAGCGGGCATGTACATCATTCCATCTCAAGTAGCATAATCGCCCCATCCAAGCTGTCTACATGTGAAGGCAATCCCAGTCCGAGCCCCTCCCCTATGGGGGACTAATATTGTATAAGCCCTAAGTTCTCGATATCAGATTGGAGTAAGGAAAGAGGGATGAAATTTCTAAAATAAGCATAACCATCTCAGGCTCTTTAATAAACCTTACTTTGACAATTACAACATGCATACTTATATCAAATACCTTACTATAATAATACCGGACAGCTAGCAGTTTTACGTGTGAACGACGATGGTGCTGCTACCTACCTGCCGGGATGGAGATACTCGTGAAACAAGCTGTAATCAACTGCAATGTATATTGTTGCTGGGCTAGTTAATTTGTTAATAGTTTTATGAATTAGTACTAGTGTTAAATGTCAGGGTGTATATGTGCTGTTTATAATTGTGACAATTGCAGCATTACAAATTGCTCCAAATTGTACTTTCGATTTCCGACAGTTCATAAAACGTAAGTCAACAACATTCTTTAGTAGGCCTAATTCCTTCGTCTTTGTGTTGATAGAAAAATACAAATTATTTTTTTTATTTAGACCTAATAAATAAATAGAAGTTAAAATGTATTGGATTTTAAGGTTTTATCAAATTAAGTTTTATTGTTGTCCACATGCCTTTACTAATTATTACAAGCATCAGATTACTATCAATTTTATCTTTGCAGTTGTCAGCAATGCGTATATAAAGCATTACTGTAAATTCATTCCTAATATCAGATTGATTTTGTCTCGGTAAACCAAAGAAAAAATATGTAACAATTAATTACGGAAAGTAATATGAAGTATGCAATATTTCTCATAATATGCAGCTTTGATATAAAATAATAATTTTACATTAAATATTATTCAACATTTCTTAAGTGTTTCATATATAATTCCACATTAGTAACTCACGTTTTAAACAATAGTCCGAATCTCGCTATGTTAATATTTGTATATGTGGACGTAATTACATCCCTCTGCCCTAGATGTCAGGTCCGCGATTTTTCGCACTCACGCCAATGCTGCTAGTATACAGCTGTCCGGTATTATTATAGTAAGGTAGTTGCTTATATCTATGCTTTTCTCTTAGAGGTGTGGCAACATACATTTGTCGTCCACTTGGTCCCTCACTGCTATAGTATCAGCACTGATGCTGACACAAGCTGGGTTGAGTGTCTCTGGTTGCATACCCTGCCATCGGGGAGCACAGCAGTCTGCCCTCGTAACTGTACAGACTCAAACTCGACTTTTCCACCAACAGAAAATGTCTGCAAGAAACAAGAGTTTATTTAATAGTACATTATGCAACGAGCCTATAATGGTAGTAATTAAGACGCGAGTATGTTTATGAAACGAGCGCGAGTTTCATAATTTTCATACGAGCGTCTTAATTACCATTATAGGCAAGTTTCATACGACTTTTTATGCTCGACCATATTTCTAACTTGAAATTATTCATAAGTATTCATGTTATTCTTATCTGACTGAGGAGCGGAAATGACCTTGTGCAATACCTCGTAAATTGTAAGATGTGCGCAGACGCGAAAGTATTGATTTTTTCTGAGAAACAAATGTCTCGCGCTAGTTGTCTTTCGATTGCATATCCGAGAATAATCAATACTTGCGCTTTCATATTGCTACAGTGGTATTTTCTGATTGGTGGAACACCTGAACTTTGATGAATAGGTGTACTTTAATGAGGTCCATTAAAGGGCTGCTACCAGGTGTATAATTACTACATTTTGGCATGGTCGAGCATAAAATATTTTATGCCATTGACAGGTCTAGATACCACTTGACTGTGTCCCATCTTCTGCGCTGTAAAGAGCAGAGTTGTCCAGCACTCTTCATAATTGGTGTTATATATTTCGCCAGGTCTGCTATATGTCGTTTTCTTAACGTGAAACATTTATGTATTGACATTCGATAAATCTGGTCACATTTTCTGTTAATTACACTAGGCCTTGGACACAGGAAAGTTGTTTTTATAACTGAAATCCAGCCCGCCATAATAAAACATCAAGGAGAAGCAAATGAATGTGACGTAATGATTTCAATATTATTCGTACACAAATGCGGGTAATTAATAAATGTGGGGAGTATAAAGGCAGAAGTAGTTAATTTAACATGTTACAATTCTAAAGTACTTAACTACGATATTGATTCCCAAATGAATCTAAAATTCTGTTCATTACAATTTCAAACAACTCATTGGGGTCATATTGATGAATATTTATTATTATGTTTACATTGATTTCCTTTTTTTTTTAGTTTGAATAGTGATATTACATTTTGCTTTGATTCGATTATCACTTTCATTGTTGTCTTATGGAATAAGGAAGAAATTATGAAGTAATTAATGAGAAGGCTCTGCCTTGTTAAATATAAATGCAGGGAGTGAAGATATTTTTTATAAAATAAAGCCACTACTGTAGCGGCAAACAGTCAATGATGTTCACTGATGGCTATGATTTATTTCAATAATTGTGACGACTGTGAATCCCAAGTTTAAGCTTGGTCGCATGATTAATACAACTTACTTACTTACAAATGGCTTTTAAGGAACCCTAACAAGGTTCATTGCCGCCCTCACATAAGCCCGCCATCGGTCCCTATCCTGTGCAAGATTAAGCCAGTCTCTATCATCATACCCCACCTCCCTCAAATCCATTTTAATATTATCCTCCCATCTACGTCTCGGCCTCCCTAAAGGTCTTTTTCCCTCCGGTCTCCGAACTAACACTCTATATGCATTTCTGTAGGAATTCGTAACAAGCTGTTTTTACGGTGATGGGTTGTTAGCCCTTCGCCCAACCCCAAGCTGGAGGACCACCCTTATCGGCTGTCCACGACTGCTTATTCAATATATTCGCAGCTGCCCTCCATATCTGGAGGCCGTCTCCTCTATCCGCAACCTGAGGACGCGCCATGCCGTGGTGATAGGGACCCACCATACATGGGTCGCATGATTAATAACATCACAAAATAGTTGGGCGCAACTGGATGATCAAGATTGTGCAAACATAAGCATCCATAAGAAATTTACCAATACATGTAACAAAAACAAAAATAAGTAGGACTTAAATGATAATCGAATCAATAGTATTAAATAGCAATTGATGTTTATTAGAAATGTCACTCAAAGACAATGATAAAATCGAAGCTCCACTATTGCCACTTGTGAAAAATCAAACTGCAATTTTCATTCTTCTTGATGTTAACGTTGTAACACTTCTTAAAATATAAAACATTAAAAACTAAAGCTTCTAAGTAACCATAACCAAATACACACAATACTTCCACTTGTAAGTTCATGCCCTTTGTAAGTTCATGCATATGTATATATACTTTTTGCTGGTTGAGTGGAAAAGAAGGCCTTACGGCCTTAACTCTGCCAGCTAAAATAAATTATTATTATTATTATATGCAACACAAACACCAACCACAACTGTAGCAACATAGAAACAGACATGGAAATCGTATATATTCAAACGAAAAAGCAGAAATTAAATACACTGGAACAGTATGAAATATGCAGACATACAAAAACACATCACATCATATCTTCAATACACATTTAAATTTCAGAACACACACCCTATTTGACATGACACTACTGATAATAAACGCATCCCCCACCAAAGCACCATCAGAAGAAACCGAAAACAAGCAAGAACTCACTACTATCTGAAGATAGTTATATATCAAGCCGAAAATAGTCAACTAAGGTAAATTACATATATATTTTCACTTTAACACAGGAAAGTTGTTTCTAAAACAAATTCATCAAATCTTAAGTTCTGAAAAGTATTAAAATTTTATTGTATTAAAAAGGTAATATATCGTAATAATATATATTAGGTAACTGGACGAAAGTGTAATACCAACACATAAACAGTGTCATCTGGTTACCTAAGGTATATCACCTTTTTAAATGCAATTAATTACCTCTCTGCCAAAAGCAGCATGCAGACGGAGCCTTCACGCAGGTCAAAGATGACGGGAGTGTTCCAGTTCTTGGTGCTGTAAATATGACACTGTGACGGAGTGACCACCACCAAGCGACCATAACCCAGGGCCACCTTGATAACACGGTCAGGAAACTCCAGTTTCTCCCAGGCATCTTCACTCACATTCCTCACGCTGATGTTCTTTCGGCCTGTCATCGTCACTTCGTAATTCCTCCACTCCAGTCGCCTGTCAAACACATATCAGGGTTTAGTAGTGGCTTTTATGTTCCTAGCTATGTGGACATCCAACCCTGCATCTTGCATTTCATGCACAGGTCTTAGAGGTCAGCAAGCAAGACCAAGAGGATACAGGTCAACAGCTGAGGAAGAAAGATGTGTCCAAGAAAGAAGATAGGGGAAATATACAGGGTGATCCAAAAGGTTGCGCACAAACTTTAGGAACTTATAGAGGGTCGAAATACCAACTTTCGAATAGGAACTTATGGTCTAGTGCAAGCCTGGGAATGTCAGGAACTACATTGCAGATGTAAGCTTACTTTGCAATGAGGCACTGGGTTCGATACTCTATGAAATGATGAAGACGTTCCTCTGCCACGACGTTTGAATGGGGTGAGGTACAAGGTCTTCATACGAGACGTTCTTTCAGAACTGTTAGAGAATATACCACTTATCGTGCATCATCAGATGTGGATTTAACTAGACGGAGCACCTGCACACTTTTCTCTTCAAGTATGTGACATTAAATGACACATATCCCAGGTGTTGGATCAGAAGGAAGGTCCAATTGATTGGCCACCCTGCTCCACTGATCTGATGACTCTTTGATTTCTTCTTCTGGGGGCATATCAAAAGCCTCGTGTACGAGACACCAGCTCCCGACCAAGAAACATTTCTCGCCAGGATACTTGCAGCATTTGATGAGGTTCGTGAGATGCATGATGTACTTGGTAGAATGCACTAGAATTTCCTACAACGATGTAATGTCTGTATTGAATATGGAGGTCGCCAATTTGAATAACTTTTGTAAAAAAAAATTGTGTTAAGTAAACATTATCTTTGCTTAACTTAAATGTGTGAGTCCATTATGTAGGCTTAGTTCCTGACATTCCCAGGCTTGCACTGACCCAGGATTACTTCCTAGACCATAAGTTCCTATTCTAAAGTTGTTGTATTTCGACCCCTCTATAAGCTCCTGATGTTTGTGTGCAACCTTTTGAATCACCCTGTAGACAGTGACAAGCAAATTTGTAGTAGCAAAGGAAAGTCAATATATAATTTAAGAAAATGGTGTGTTAGTGAGGAAAAAACTGCAAAGGAAATTGAACAGAGAAAGGAGGAAATATAGTGAGAGAGTAAATGTGAGAAAAACTAGCGTTTATAAATAATGTAAAGGATTGTAAGAACAGTGTGTAATATTAATAAATTATATAGTAAGGTGAGTCAGCAGTAGTGATAGTTGATAGCCATCCCAACCAGGGTTTAATAATCGGCCTCCTAAGCAATTCTAAATGAATATTTATATTTAATTCAATTTTTTCTTTAATAGAAACCCTAGTTAGGTAGGCTATCATTGACAAATTTATTGAAATGCAACAAACAATTTAGGCTACAAGACAAATTACATTTTATAAAGAATATAAATGATTATGTTGTTGTTGTCTAGTGCCTTGCATCTGGCAATGAAGCCATTAGCAGTCGTGCTTTCCAATACTTTTGAACTGTAGTTTCTTCTGATCTTAATGCTTCACAGGTCTTCATTCATTTCTGCTGGATCGTTACACAGGACACATATGGGTGAAGCTGAGATACCTATTCTGTAGAGATGACTTGCTAGACAGTCATGATTTGTCAATAGTCTGAAGGCTGCAACTGCTGTTTTCCTTGGTCTCTGGGGATTATATCTGGGTTGGAAAGTAGTGTAATCCATTTTTTCTCTTTAGCATTTGATTCTATTTCTTGTAGGCATGAATGAGAAAATTTTGTAGTGATCAAGCATTTTATTGAGGAATATGAGAAATTAAATTTAGGCTTTTGTTTTATTGTTGTGCCTTTCTTTGCAAGTGTGTCTGCGGTTTCATTCCCCATGACTCCACAGTGTGCTGGAATCCATTGGAGACGGACAATCTTATTAACTTTTTGGAGTTGTGTTAACATTTTGTAGCATTCTCTTATTTTTGTTGACTTCTTTGTAGCATTTGAACATATTCCCTGAATTGCAGCTTTAGAATTTGAAAGAATTACTGTCTTGTTATATTTATTTAAGGGAAGATTTAATAATTGTCAGAGAGCAATGTGTATAGCCTCTATTTGACCATCATAATTTGTTGTGTCTCTGCCAACAGAATGATAAAAGGAAAATGTGTACATGTAACTCCAGCTCCAGTAAGGTTTTCTGTGGTGGATCCATCGGTATATATGTGTAGCCATTCTTCTGTAGGGTATCTAGTATTGTTCGTTTCCAGTGCTAAAAGTTTTTGTATTTCTTTTGGTGTTTCTGATTTACTTATTTCCTCTGTTAATTCCAAACTGAAGGTAGGCTGCAATAATTCCAATGGATTTTCTCTTATGAGTAAATTTTCTCTCGTGTTAGGAATGTTCAATTTCGATTTAATCTGTCACCTTTTCTAGGAAACTACTGTGAGTTTTAAGGATTGAGGAAGGGAGGTTCTTTTCTGTCCATATAAATGATGATTAATTATGCAAATCGATGACTTCAGTGCAGTGGAGGATATCATGTCCAGGGTGCTGTCAGGAACTTTTAATTTCCGCAAGACTTCTAAGGACTCCCGGGATTGTGCCTCTAGCCCCAATCATAATTCCTACAACGTCCCATGTCTTGATGTTATATTTGGTCTCCAAATCGCTGCAGCATGGTGAGTGTATGGAGCAATGAATGAAAGAAGGGAATTATCAGGTGGGACAGGGAAACACTAGAATAAATTTAATGTTAACACAGGAATAGTGAAGAGTTAGTAATTGCAAATGATAGGAATAGAAGAGAAAATTGGAGAAAGAATTAAGTTGTGAATTAAATGGTTAGGAGATAAAAAATCGTTGGGGAGAAGTTGAAAATGATTAGGAGTAGAACTATAGTATACTAGTAGATAATATTTATGAAACACAGAAGGTGCTGAGTAAATAAATGAAGTGACTGGACATAGATGATGAATAAGAGAGGAGAGGAGCAGACGTTGGTTGCTTTATGTGTAAATGATGTATTTATGAAATGGAATACTGACCCGTATACACGACCAAATATGTTGTGTGACAATAAACCATATCATATCCATATCCAAAATTAATAATTAAATAATACGACAAAAAACTGCTGTAGCATTTAATTTTGTGCAATCTTTAGAAGTAGAATCTTGTATACCTTTCAATAATGTGGGCGAAGATAACATGTCCATTTCCACAGGCTCCTGCAACTTGCGTGCCATCGCTGGACCAAGCTATGTTGAATATGCTGCCAGTGTTGGGCTTTTCCAGCGAATGCGACCACTAAAAAAGCAATTCAAAACATGTATAACATACCTGAACCGCATGAGAGACTCCTACAAATAATTCGTCACACAATTTCTTATCTTTCAGTAAGTTTATGGAAAATACTAAGTGAACACACAATTTCTGGTTTGCAACGCCTCCAGATATGGTTAACTAAGAACTTCCTTGACTCTGCTAATTACGGAATTCCGTTTTTGAGGTGGGAGAACCTGAAATACAATATTTATTACCCTTGATCATGCGGAAATAAATGACTGGTAAATTTTGTCTGAATCCCTTACCTTCAGAACAGAGTTATTTCTTGTGTTATAAATTCACGACCCATGCTAAGAATATTTATTGCTCTTAACAGTTAATTCCCTCTGACTGAATTTGAAGCATTTTCTGGAAGAAGTACTTAACTACAAAATCTTGAATATGGGATACAGAGCACCACACATATTAGATCTGGTATAACAGCACTGTGCAGAATGGCGTTCAAATGTTTCTAACATGTGCTGTTCATGGGGAGAAATAATATTTTGTCAGAAAGAAGATGTGTTATTAAGGATTCAATATATGCTGGAAACCAGAGGTCTGCATCGGACGTTTTCGCTCGAGCGCCAAGTAGTTCATAGCATAATCCGATAGGTAGCGCACATGCATGATGGGTAAAATTGTCACGAGCGATAAATCCTCGAACAGTATAAGCCAAGCGTTAGACATTCATTCTTGTTACAGTGATGAACTGTGTAGTAACATCATAGATGTTTATCATTTCAAAACATTGCAGTGTTTAACTAACCTCTCCATAGTACAACTACAAAACTTGCTTTAAAATGTAATATAAATGTTGTAGGTAAATGTTTTTTTCCACACAGGAGTGATTTTGTTTTTGCCACATCTGATAGATGTTATTGGATGTAAATGTAATTATTATAAACGGAGAACACAATCACGTTAATGCAAGAATTGTATCAAGTTTTCTAGTACTAGTAATAATAATAATAATAATAATAATAATAATAATAATAATAATAATAATCTCTATTAATTAGTGTATCAATCTTTGCGTCTGTAACAGTTGTGCAGCATGATTATTCGTTTCATTATATTTTCTGTGACGTTATCTCTGTACAAATATTGTTATTAATCTACTATTATATCAATAATATTTTGTAAAACGTTTCTACATTGTCGCAGTATATAGGCGGAACACTATGTATGGACCTATCATATTATATATGTGGTAAAACAAATAATGAATAATTATTAATTAGCAATAATAACTGTATATCGAAGTTTTTCATACTATTTTATTTATAACTTCATGTTACTGTTTTGCCACAAACGCAGAAAATAAAGCCTTATTTTTACCGTGTGAGCAAAGCATGTGTGTATCTTATCTGTCACCTTCCATACAAGATAAGACATGTTGGTGAGATGACCTTGTACTGTGCTTCTATTTATTACGAGCGTATCACGACCGATCGTATCTCACTCGAGGGTGCGACACTCGACCGAGTTCAAGCGAGCGATTTAACTCCAATGCAGCACTCTGCTAGAAACAAAGAAACTACTTAACATACCTGCACAGAATTGGAATATATCAGTCCCCTAACTGCCCATTGTGCAATTCAAATCAAGAAATGGATTCGGAACACCTCAAAATCTGTGCTTCAGTGGCTAACCATGACAATATCTTTGAAAAATACTGGAGTGCAAGAGGTCAAATGACTTTATTGTCAAACGCCTGGCATTAGAAAACAACAACAACACATTCGTTAAGTTGTTATACCAGGGAACACCTCTCCTTATGTCATTTAATTATTTGTTTCAAGTAAAAAGATATGAATAGGACAAAATGTGAGCCATTATAGAAACTAAGTACTCACTCCTGTCTTGTCACAAAGCCTTAAAGTGTTGTAAGAGCCAACAGCAAACAAGTCCCCGCTTGGTGACCAGGACACAGACGTGATTGGGTAATCGTGGGGGATGCTGGAGTATAACTGTCGTCCGTAGGTATCCCACACCTGTAAGATAAGCAAACAACGTAAACTTAAATCATCCACAGTTAAAAGTTTCAAAGCAATCTATTCTTGTGTAATCCACTTTGTTCGCTATCAGATTAAAATCAATACTACTACTACTACCAACTTTTGCCAGACATAGTCTTTTAACTTGTCCTCTGTCGGCAGGTGTTATTTAAAGATGAGGAAATTTCAGGCTTTTCTAAATAGGCAGTTGAGTGCGAATTCAGTCTTCACAACTTTCCTTCTACAATACAAAATTCATAAGATACAGGTTTAAGTAAAGAATATTGTGACAATGAGTAGAAGTGTGGACAGTTAGTTCTCAGAAAGAAAACCTATTATTTTTTTTATTTAGTACATCTAGAGCACATTGTGGGCAGCTTATAGAGGAATTTCTTCCATGAAGGTGGAAAGGCAAAAGTCTACTCTCCCACTGATTGACCTAAATGTCATAAAAGTGCAGCACTTAAGCATGGTGCTAGTTTCCCGAATTTAAAAGAAAACTTACAACTTAAACCAAACCCTTTAACTCTATTAAATACAGAATATAATCTAAATTTAACAGAAGAAATACTGAAATCAGAAGTAAACACTGAAATACTCAAACAATTGTCTTTAGAGACAATTAATATTAGGTACCCTCCACAAAACTGGCTTCATTTATACACTGACAGATCCTTGATCTCCAGAGAACAAGGTGCCGGTGCAGGTGTTACGTGCTGTCTCTTCTCACTTTATAGATCTCTTGGGTATGGAACAACAAGTTTGGATGGAGAAACATTGCAATAAGTGAAAGTCTCAGGAATCTTCTATGCCACATCAATAAATTTAAGAATGCAGTTATATTGTCAGACTCCAAAGCAGCTATTCTATCAATCGTCTCTAAACTCACACCTTCATCTCAAACAGCAGAAATAACTAAAATGCACTCTCAATTATTATCACTCAATAAAATAATTGTATTCCAATGGATACCATTCCACTGTGGAATCCTGGGAAACGAGAATGCGGATGCTTTAGCAAAGAAGGGCAGCTACTTACAGACCTGTTACTAAATCTACGTATTACTCTGGGAAAAGATTTATTATATCTAAATTTGATAACACAAGCTCAAGGGAAAAAATGGAACTCTCTGCATCATAATCCACAGTTAATTCCCGATTTACCACGAAAATCGTCTGTAGCTACATTTAGATTGGCAACAGGCCATGATTGTTTGGCCAAACACCTGCATAGAATTGGAATATATCAGTCCCCTAACTGCCCATTGTGCAACTCAAACCAAGAAATGGATTCGGAACACCTCAAAATCTGTGCTTCAGTGACTGGCCATGATAATATATTTGAAAAATATTGGAGTGCAAGAGGTCAAATGACTTTATTGTCAAATGCCTGGCATTAGAAAACAACTACTTTCCAAATTTGAAATATTTTAAAATTGAACCTTTTAAAAAAGAAATTTATAAAATTATGTATGATATTATATAATATTAACAGTGTATTTTTTACCTTTTTATTTCTGTCGACTGTATTCATATTTTTATTTAATATCATTGGTTTCTATCTAATTGTCAATTTATATTAAATGTGTTTTTTCTCTCTTTTTCTCTTTCTTTTTTTCTCTTGTGTGTTAGTTGTCGGTCTGAATTAAGTTACTGTATTTAGTAAACTGTCTTTGTAAATTTTATGTTGTATTATTGGCTAAGACCACACCATACACGAGCCTAGCTCTTACAGTAGTGGTTAGAAAAAATTTTTGTTGTATACTTCGAATTTGTACTCATTTTGCTTATCAGCTAAATAAAATTCATTAAAAGACTGTGATAGTTTTTGAGAATATGCCAATTGATTTCCAAAGAAATTGTCTCCAATATACAAGAATAGTCAAAACCAATAGAAGAATATTTGTGTTTTAACCTAACAGTACAAGATTCTGAAAAATATGAATTATGATAATGTGCAGCCATATGTTAAGCATTTATTAGAAAAAATGTTCAGATAGACGACTCAAAACTTTTTTGTCCGCTTTCCATCCCAAACATGTTTTTAGCCTGGAAAGTGAGAAAACAAGCATGGTAGAGTGAATTTTTATAAATTCTTTTTATAATTCGTATTGAACTGGTATTCTCAGAAGTTAATGAACAATAGACGTCAAAATGTCCTCCTTTTTAACATATCATGTCCTTCCTTAATTTTCATCAAATGGTAACATAATTCAAAATTTTCTCGGGCTTCCTGCCAGATGAACGAGTAATGGAACGGAGAAAAATTCTCTCCGGCGCCGGGATTTGAACCCGGGTTTTCAGCTCTATGTGCTGATGCTTTATCCACTAAGCCACACCTGATACAACTCCGACGCCGGTTAGAATCGTCTCAGATTAAGCTCCAACTCTTGGATTCCCTCTAGTGGCCGCCCTCTGCACTACGTCATAGATGTCTATGAACGCAGGACCGAAGTCCACACATGTGCTGAGGTGCACTCGATATGAGTGACTAGTTGGCCAGGATCCGACGGAATAAGCGCCGTCTTAAATCACGAAGTGATTTACGCATATCATATGTATTATTTTAATGTACCGAAGTACATATGATATTTCCATGCAGATATTCTGCGTCATCATACGATGAAAGAGTAATGGAACGGAGAAAAATTCTCTCCGGCGCCGGGATTTGAACCCGGGTTTTCAGCTCTACGTGCTGATGCTTTATCCACTAAGCCACACCGGATACAACTCCGACGCCAGTTAGAATCGTCTCAGATTAAGCTCCAACTCTTGGGTTCCCTCTAGTGGCCGCCCTCTGCACTACGTCATAGATGTCTATGAACGCAGGACCGAAGTCCACACATGTGCTGAGGTGCACTCGATATGAGTGACTAGTTGGCCAGGATCTGACATCATATGTATTATTTTAATGTACCGAAGTACATATGATATTTCCATGCAGATATTCTGCGTCATCATACGATGAAAGAGTAATGGAACGGAGAAAAATTCTCTCCGGCGCCGGGATTTGAACCGGGTTTTCAGCTCTACGTGCTGATGCTTTATCCACTAAGCCACGCCGGTTAGAATCGTCTCTGATTAAGCTCCAACTCTTGGGTTCCCTCTAGTGGCCGCCCTCTGCACTACGTCATAGATGTCTATGAGCGCAGGACCGAAGTCCACACATGTGCTGAGGTGCACTCGATATGAGTGACTAGTTGGCCAGAATCCGACGGAATAAGCGCCGTCTTAAATCACGAAGTGATTTACGCATATCATATATATTATTTTAATGTACCGAAGTACATATGATATTTCCATGCAGATATTCTGCGTCATCATACGATGAAAGCCAGATCATTAGTTGGTGATCCACTGACATTTCGAGGATGTTCATCTGCCTTATCTTCAGGGTTAAATGATATCTAAGGGTACCCAGCTCCTTAATTTATTGTGCCAGAGGGAGGAGTCAGCCAAGGAGTTTGAATGATGTGGCTCTTATTAGTGTGGACGCGGCATGAACGGGCCGACGTGTTGTCTTGCTTTGTGCTGTTCGGCTGATTGACCATGGGTCTCACGATGGGCTCGGCGGACGAATTCTTATGTGTCCTCCGCTGATGACGGCCCGTCGTCTGGGCGTTGAGAAATTTAAAAACTTGTGCCCCATGACATGTCGGCCACATTCACGCCGGTCCGCACTAATAAGAGCCAATCAGCGCACAGCTCCTCGGCTGACTCCTCCCTCTGGCACTATAAATTAAGGAGCTGGGTACCCTCAGATATCATTTAACCCTGAAGATGAGGAAGATGAACATCCTTGAAACGTCGGTGGATCACCAACTTATGACCTGGCTAGAAGCCCGAGAAAATTTTGAGTTATCACGTCGCCAGGAAAGCTTCAGTAGTTATGGTAACATAATGTTTACTCACTTTGTAACGACAGTCCTCCCCTCCAGATACAATGAGGCTGTTACTTGGATTCCAGGCTACTTTCAGTATCAGTCCATCGTGCGCTCGCCACTAGAAATGGTAAAGTTACCATAAGTAATAAAACAGATACAGTTTGGATGATGTGCAGTTCAGCTCACTAAAACTGACCTCGCTTCCTTGATACAAGCTTAGTATAAGTAAAAAAAAATTACGATAGATACCCGATTGGGTTTACTGTTTGGTGTCAAATGTTTGATGACCAACATTTTCCCTGACGTGTGTAATACTTGGTTGGAATCAGGTCCCCATGTAGCGCTGTAGATTGGAGTGTTTGACTGCACAATAGTAGATCGCAACATTCCACTTCTTGACCAGATTTTAACTTGCCCATCTTCACCAGCTTGTGTAAAAGAGAAAGAAAACATAGAGTCAGTACAATGAAATACTGTAATTATCTGTAACCAAATAACTATAAAATAGCTAAACAAAGCATTTTTTACATCCTGTCCAACATAGAGCTTCAGAACACACTATTTATCGTCTTAATGAGTAAATAAATAAATAATTTATTGAAGTACTTAGTTAATAAGTAAATAAATAAAAATGAAATGAACGTGCTCATACATGTTTTCACGTTCCAAAATAATTGTGTTTACTATATTATTTGCGTAAATTAGCTCCTCAATTCTCATCCAGATGCAGTCTTCATTTTTACTTGCTTTGAAAGCATACACAAGAAACTATCGACATTATCCAGAAAGTAAGTTTCCTTGGGGCCGTTTACAGAAAGAAAACAATTCCAAGGAAATATTTATTAGAACAGATTCAGTAATTGTTGAGCTATTTTTCAATATATTCCCCACCAGAATTGAGAGTTTTGACAATGTGATCGACAGACACACTGGTTCCGATCCCAGGCAGCAGACTTCTACGACACAGGGATACAAAAGTTGATCCCATAATTAGCAAAGAATTTATTTTTCCAATCCTTTTGACATTCCGGAAAAAATAAAATTCAATCCAGCACAAGGACACATCATTAAAATGCAGAACATTCCTGGAAATCCAGGACATCTGGCAACCCTGCCTGTAAGAAGCACCTCATCAGTTCATCATTAAGTTACACACTTTTTGAATCATAGTCACTCTTTGTAGTCTTCATGATGTTACCTAAGCTACGAATAAAATGGAGATGCAGAACTCGAAAATGGACAGAATATACAGTACACTTATGAAACTGACTTCAATAATTTTTCCAAAATCAAAATACACCATATTTTCGCATGTCGATTTCTGTTTGGAAAATATTCAGAAGTTTTTGCCGAACAATGTTTAATTTAAAATGATTATTTTGCATGCTATGGGATCGTACTAAGGAATATGTTGTTACCAGTGAGTAAGCCAGCTCCATCGTAACTCCAGCGTCCTGTAAGAACTGCTCCTTGGTGCGCCTCCACACTTTTTTCTATTCTTCCATTCTTATTGATGAGGTGGAATTTTCCTTAACATTGAAAGAATGCAGCACTATCATCCTCTGTTTTATAAAATAACAATAAAATACAATACTCCATTGTTTTCATTGTTCAGGTATAGAAGGGAATCTAACATTAATACGTGAATAGCAAAGAAATAATTTGACAGGTTCAATTTTTGTACTATATTTTGTATATGTCTGAGTATTCATGACAAGCTTATGCTCGTAAATTTGACATTAAAGACTGTAACAAGCTTCACCGGACATTAACGATAACCGTTAATGTATATCCTTTGACATGGAAAATGGCCGCTCTCCTGTAGCATGAATTTCTGTTCTGTCGTTCGGGTTAACACAATATTCACACGGGGAAATATTAAAGTTCGGTTCACAATAAAGCGGGAACGGAAACGACAACGAGAACGATAACGGAAATGTTAAAATAAATGTATTTACATTTATTTTAACATTTCCGTTATCGTTACGGAGCATTCACAATTAACTATTGTGAATGTCCATGTTGAATCTTTCGTACACCACTTTTAACATTTGAATATAAATAATTTATTAAATAAGACAAAACAAAAACTCAACAAACACAAAAAAAACACAAAACACAACACAAACACAAGAAATACATCACACTAACATACGAAAACAAAAACACACACAAGATCGCATCCTCATTCAGAAAACAGAAATACAACATAGCATACAGAACAGAAAACACACTACAAAGACATCTCAACACACAAACAAATAAATACAACCACACAGGCGTATACAAACTCACATGCAATAGTTGCGACAGTTTCTACATTGGACAGACAGGCAGATCACAGAGGCGTATACTGGTTAAAGGGTTTGGGCTACGGCTGACCCTATTATTACACAAAATATATCTAACAATTACTTTAATTTTAATTACTATGGTAAAACTAATAATACAAAATTATTACATTATGTTATATTATAAACTTTTTCTTTTGTAATTTCCTTGGGCTACCAGCGGTAGCCCGCAAAATACGTCCCTGGCAGATGATTCCAAACTCGATACAAAGAACACATTAAAGCAATAACCAGAGGACACAATATATCTACATCATATGCCGAACACATAACTAATGCCAACCACACATACAATAACATAAATACAGACATGGAAATCCTACACATACAACCCAAAAACAAAAAACTCAACACACTAGAACAATATGAAATATACAGACACACTAAAACACACTCTGATCACAATTCTCAACACACAGATCAATTTCAGAACACACACACTATTTGACACCACATTTCAACACTTTTCAACAATCGAACGCATCCACACAACAGGCAGCGAAGTTCGAGATGACGCCGAGATCTAGTAGGGTCTGAGGATGGTGTGAAGAAACATCGAAACAGCTGTAAGCCGCACATGCTTAACAATTAACAGGGGTAAGATCGCCATTTAATCAATTATTTATATTGTGAATGCTCATATTTAAATACATTTATTGTAACATTATTTCCGTTATCGTTCTCGTTGTCGTTTCCGTTCCCGGTTTATTGTGAACCAGCCTTAAGCATCAAGGATGAAGTCATAGCAGCAATGTATTTGTATATCACAAAACGACGTATTCCGTACGAAGCCTTAATTGCTTAGTGATTAGCGTTCTTTCTTCTCGTTACAAAGACCGGGCTTCGAATCTCTCTATGTAAAACTCACGCCTGTAAACGGCGCACACGATGATTCCCGAGCTATTCCGAGGTGGGACTTGTCTCTGAACAGCGACCAATTTCCGTGTCAAAGGTTATACAACAGAGCCATTTTATAGACCTATGTAAAAAAACTTACAGATGTTACAAAATACTGTAGGTACTGCAGTTCACATTTACCTTGGTAATTTCACTGCATTGACTTTGTATTTAAGGAGGTCAGTTATCCTAAACTTTTTTCGTGGATTATCCTCGATTTCAGTATAGAAATAGTCCGTTCAATAACCCACCATCCTTTTCCTTACAAATCTATAACAATCCTCATTTCGCTGGAAATTTATTACATTGAATATAAATGCATAAATAATATAATATTTAATCTTCCTCAATTACGTGAGGTTGCCAAAGACAAAGAATGTCAAACAGTAACATTTAAGGTGTGACATTTAAATGCCTCACAAGAAAACAGTTTACATAAATTGAAATGTACAGTATATTAAATGACTTACAATTAAGTTCACGAAAATTTAAAGTAAAAAGATAAAAGATTGTTTAAATAAAATTAAAAAATTAAATTGTAATTTGAACTGAAGTACGCGAAAATTTCACAAGAAACTGTCACTTTGTAAAATATTTTTGCAAAAAAAATGTTATACGAAATCAACAGGATTCGAACATTCAACCTAATGGTATTACGTAATAAAACACTACTTTAACCACTGGAATACGCGGTATAATGTTAGTTAACTGATTAATATATCCTATAATCTGATGGTAAAATAATAATTCAAAATATCTGGAAATACAGTAATTCTGAAATTGTAAATGGTGAATATATAAGCAGAAGAAAGACAGAAATGAAAATAATATGAAAAATTTAAAGAAAAAATCACGATTCTGCTCACGTACCGTCGGCTGAGGTAATTAGTAGAAGATCCAATCCTTGTTTCTTGCCTGCGACTTGACCTCGAGGAAACCAATGGAGATCAGTAGGATACAATTCATTAGGCAAATCTGCCACTTTTATAGTTTCCTTTGTTACTAAATTCCATTTTAAGATAACGTGATCATCTCTGAAATACATGGAGTGAAATTAAATTTATAAGTTAATTATAAGTTTAAGAATTGCATCAATGATCAACTAAAATATGCTAGGCCTATATCTCTCCTTGATCTGTGCTGTAGGGAGTGCTAAGAGGAACAACATGTTGCCTAGGTAATTTAGTTTCATGCCCGCATTGATACTAGAACTGAATAAAGATTTTAGAAATCATGTGTCATATGCACGGAGAATGCCCTATAACCACCACAAATTAAATTAAACATGTTTTTTTAGTAGTTACTTAACGACGCTGTATCAGCTGGTACATTATTTAACGTCGATGGAATTGGTGACAGTGAAATGGTATTTGGCGAGATGAAGCCGAGGATTCGCCATAGATTACCTGACATTTGCCTTACAGTTGGGGGGGAAAACCTCGGAAAAACCCAACCAGGTAATCGGTCCAAACGGGAATCGAATTCACTGCCGAGCGCATCTCTGGGTCAGCTGGAAAACTTTGCCATTGTCGCGCTGATGAAACTTTCGCTTATAATTTAGACTGGATACAGGATGGGACAAAATTAAAAAATTTTCAAGTATTTACATACAGTGAGCCGTATTACATGCAGATGCGCCTTTTCCTCTTCTGAACATTAACTTTCACTAATCTAAAATCAATTATATGAAATAATAGTTGACACTTCATGCTGTGAAATATTGTTAAAACAATTCTTACGGTAAATACACTTAGTTATGAACACTCTTCGATATTTTAAGAAAATATTATGTACGAGTACAACCAGTTTGTAGTAGATATCCCAAATTATAATAAACGCATTACTTCATACACCTAGAAGGTGAACAAAACTAACCCACAAGAATACACCTCCTCAGTATTATTCCAACCAACACATCCTACAAGATCCGAATGTTTGGGTTCTTTTAGAAGTGATGTTTTAAATCGCATCTCTCCACAACGTCAAAACATCCATAAAAGCAACGCGAAGAATGTCTGCTAGTGCGCATGCTGAATGCATATAATGATAGCCAACGTTAGCCTAAGTTTAGGAAAATGTAAGCTGTAAGATAAATTAACTCTAGAAGCATATCTGTATCTGACACGATAAAATTTACATAAATAAAGGATTATTTATTTTTTAATTTTTATATTAAAGCTGATAGCAAAGTAATAATAATTGTAAATAAAAATACGCAGTGTTAATGTTGCCTATCATTAAACAATGGACTTGGCGTGCACATTTCTTTTCTTTTTTAATATGATTCAGAGCAGCGTCACCAATACTGCAACTTTGTCGCTAAATCTGTCAACTTTTAATCGGTTTTCGGTAATAATTTCTTTTAACGTTTCTATTGCTTAAATAGAGATTTGGATACTTTTTCAGTACTTTATAGGGATAAAAATAAAACTTTTTTATTGGTAATAAGAAATATAGGGACTCTTGAATTACTGTTTGGCGACTTTCTGTATACTTTCGTTGGCGACACTGACAACACGGATCATGGCAGAGTGGTCAGAAAAGAAGAGAATAGTGAGGGGATACGATGATGAGGTTTACATGTAACCACGCTTTGCTCGATATTCACATCATTGTACAGTATCCACGTTCTTGTCAGATATCAGCAAAGTGATCCATAAAAGAGTCTGTGCATTTCTTGATAACGTTTATAATACAATATTATTAATAATCATTAAAAGGATTGTGACAACTACTAGGTAGAACATGTAAAAGTGAGGTTATATTAATTTAATATAGTATAATCAGTCATTTTATTTTAGTAAAATGGAGTCAAAATATAGCTTGGGAGCAGGGAAAGTATTTCCAAAATTTCAGATGAATAAATCTACAAATCATATAAATTTCAATAACAATTTACCCAAGAAACCTAGACTTGATCAAAGCCCGGCCAGAGTCGTGCAATCTGGGACAGAAACATTACTTCAACAAAGAAAATCTCTTCCCGTGTACAGTGTTCGTAACAGGTATGTAAACTTTATACAACATGCTATAATTAGCAACATTACTATTTAATTTATACAAATATTAAAATTACTAATAAATGACTATTTAATACCTGTTCATAGTTTTAGGTTATGACGTTTTATGTGTATTACATGTGTCAGTAACAATTTTTGTTATGTTGAGAGGAGTAAATTTCAAACAAATGATTGTGGTCATTTTGAAGTATTTCATATTTACATAAGTATTGTAAACACTAAATAAAGCTACATGTTTTTCATGAAATTGTAAGGATCTTTAAAATTACTGAGAACAAAGTATGAAATATATGTTCCAAGGAAAAATTTATCTTCCATCTTAACTAAACCTAAATTAGGCGTATCAATTTCAGTCAACAGGCACTAGACCTACCAAAATTATTATAGTGTATGATGAAAAGAGTAACGAGACAAATGTTATTTCTTTTGCAGACTTCTAACAGAGATTCAGAAACATTCAACTGTTATACTGATTGGAGAAACTGGCAGTGGCAAAACAACCCAAATTCCTCAGTTTATGCACGAGATAAGATTGGAAAAAGATGGAAAGATTGGTGTCACTCAGGTGAGTATGGCTTAGTCCACATTACGTCATTTGTCTTGAGTTGCAGTGATGATACTAATATTTATCTGACTTCTCTAGCCTCGGCGTGTTGCAGCCATCACACTGTCACAGCGAGTGGCGCAGGAAATGAGCACTGAGTTGGGAGCTATTGTAGGATATACTGTAAGGTTTGAAGATGTCACTTCAGAATGTACCAAGTTAAAATATCTCACAGATGGCATGCTACTTAGAGAAGCAATGTTAGGTAAGAGTTGTCAATTACTATTTTTAAAATGTCTTCGTTTCATGCAGTGGCATTTTTATGTATCATTTTAAAAACCATAACTTTAGAGAGTCTGAAGTTCTAACAGTAGGCTTACCTTACTTGAAAGTTAAAAGTAGTAGAGTGAATTAATGAACGTTATCATGAAGCGTGGGGGGGGTTTGTGTGTGTGTGTGTGTGTGTGTGTGTGTGTGTGTGTGTGCGCGCGTGCGTGCGTGTTTTTTAATTAATTTTTTTAGCTACTTATTTACTCGTTTATTTTATTTATTTATTTACTTATTTATATATTTATTTTAAGAAATACCAATCTATATCACAGACACACTCATTGCTAAAACTCCAGTTGTGAACGAAATTCCTCCATGGAAATGGGTGATTCCAGAACATAGCATACAAATTCCAGGAAATCATTCCAAAAATGATCCTGCATACATTCTTAAGTTAGATTCCATGGAACTACTCTGCAGTATACATATAAGGATCACCTTCAAATTTATACAGATGGATCTCTAAATCCTAATAATGGGACATCAGGAGCAGGGCATTATATTCCAAAATATCAAGAAAGTTATTTCATACCATGTTCATCCTCCTCCAGTCTTGACACTGAATTGCTAGCTATTGATGCTGCTCTTCAGTGTGTTACTCAAATTTCTGAAAAATCTATTTGCATACTTACCGACTCCAAGGGGGCTATATTTAATATAATTAAATATGTACCAAACCTATATGCACATAGAATTATTCCAATTCAGAAACAACTAAGTAAACTAAAAGAACTCCAAAAGGAAATAACATTTCAATGGATACCTAGTCATTGTGGTATACCTGGAAACGAGAAAGTCGATAATATTGCAAAACAGGCAACATATTTGCAACCAAGACCTCTTCAAGTGATATCTCTATCCAGTGCTTTTGCTTCAGTAAAGTCTCATTTTACAAACCTATGGATCAACAATTGGCTCTCTTCTGACAAAGGAAAAATTTTACAGTCTGTACAAAAGAAACCAAATGACCTGGAAATGTACAAAAACTTGCCCAGACATGTTCAGACATTTTTAACAAGAGCCAGAACAGGTCACATTGTACCTACAACGATTTCACATTTCTGATAATCCTACTTGTCTGTAGTGTAATAATCATGATGAAGATCTGGAACACATTCTTCTATACTGTCCATCCATAAACCACAAAAGAAGTAAATTAAAATCATCAGTACCAGTTGCAGAAGACACAGCCCTGCAGTATATATTGACTACACCCCAACTCTGGCTACTAGCAACAGGCATCTATAATGAACACCGATCAAAATACCCCTCATTTCTCGTGAAAAACAACAACTGAATAGACTACAGTGGACTATAGTGGACTTTATGTTGTCAGCAAACAGCTGGATACATTAAGAAGATTGATTTATATATTTATTTTGTTTATTTATTTAATGTTTGTTATCACAGGATGTAATTTGCCAATAAAGCATCACTTATGAGGCAACTAAGCCAGGAGACAATGGGGTACATATAACTCTGTCCCTATACAATTGCCGATGACGAAACTAAACAGTAAACATAATCATAGACAAGCGACTGTTATCACTCTGAATTTTCAAGGGCAGTTGATGCAGTAAGCACAATGGCGCAGTGAGTGCATCGTCACTGTTTGAATTCTGTCTGAAGTGAAGTACTGCGACATGGATATTGCAAGAGCAAACTACCGCTCTGTTATACAAGAGTCCGGTCAAATGCTAAACAAATAATAAATAATGTAATGCAATTCTGCAAGCAGGAAAAGGAAGATCCTAGTAATTTCATTGAAAAGAGCCATGGAAAGAGTGGCTGTAGCTCAGGCGTCTCAAGGCCAATGCATAAAAGTTGTTACAGAGAGCAAATGTAGATAGCGTAGTCAGCTGAAGAGATAAGCGCAATACCTGAAGATAGCCGATCACTGATTCATGTCACACGCATGAGCGAGCTAAGTTGTAATGTCGCGGGAGAAATTCCACAAAGCTGCACTTTTGAGTTGTACTGTCGCAATAGACGGTTGTTTTCGGAAGGAATAAAATTTCGTAAGTAGTTTGCAGTAGTAGTAATAATAATAAAAATAATAATAATAATAATAATAATAATAATAATAATAATAATAAATGTATTTTTAGTTATGTATTAATGAGTAAAAAGAAGACATCATACATGTTACATAATTATTTAAGCGCAAGGAACTGGCCACCCTACCCCATTATCTCCTGGCTTAGTTGTCTCATAAGTGGTGCCTTGTTGGTATCATTTGTGAGGTTCAGATCTGTCTTCGAACAGTTGACTAGACGACAACAATATTTCATTTCTAGTAAATGGTTTTGGTATCTCTCTTTGTTTTAAGTTTATACTATATTTAATAAAATAAAATTCAATTAAATACTAATAATAAAATTACAATTAAACTTGTTTGTTGTTAAGGTACGTATTCTTACGATAAGTCAATATTAATATATTAATTACAATAATAGTTAAATAATATGTTTCGTAATGTTTTCAATAATTAACAAAAACCAAAACGTCTTAGAAATTCACAATTATTTTAAATTAGAATTAGCTATTCAAATCTTAAATCTCGTCTCAAATTCTTTTCTAAAGTCCTTCAGTACTTCATTATATTTGTTACACTGGTCTTGATTCAAATTAGGTAACAATTTTATATTAATGAAGTGGTAAAAGTTACCCACTGAAACTTGCGACTTCCACAATTTCACTTTCCCTATGAAAGCTTTTATTTCTTCATACATATGCGGTAATAAGGACATTCTTTCCTCGGAGATGGAGACAACATCGTAGCGGTTACAGATGTCTATTTAAACGACGCGATCAATGACGTCATCTGGAGATACACAAACTACTCCTGCATCTTGTTCCACTCTTACATAAAAAAATAGAGAGAGGAGGAAGTGTTCTGAGAAGGCCCTATTGAGACGTCTGCTGTAGCTATAGAGAAAAATGTAAGGACAGTATGAAATGTAGTGAACGACTGTAGAAAAGCAGCAGAGAGTGATCGGAGAACAGTAGTATCCATGATCGGTCATTTTCTGTGTCTAAGGTTGCACATACGGGAGGTGAAATGGGTCTTATTGTAGGAGCAGATAATGTTAGCAGTGTTAATCTCAGTACTAAAAGAATGGCACAACAGTGCTGTAAGGAGCATCACAAAGGAAAATGGGTAGAAGGCCTACGATAAAGTATGTGAAATAAGAAATGAATAAGCGAAGAGCTGGTACAATGAAACACGTTGTTGAAAGTGTAATAATAAGTATCGTGGGTCTAGTACTATAACTAGATAACTGCAAATCTAATGTTTGCGTTGACACTCTAGCTCCATCTCACTTGCCGAATACTCCAGACGCGCAGCATCTGCTGCTGAATTAGCCGTGAAGAAAAAAGTCAATAAATATGCTCATCTTTTACACAATTATATCTTTGTCCCATTTGCTGTGGAGACCTTCGGTCCTTGGAGTCATGACGCTAAAGTTTTGGTATCTCAAATCGGCCAAATTTTGATCTCCATTACTGGTGATCGTCGTTGCACTACTTATTTGTGTCAACGCTTAAGTATTGCTATTCAACGCGGAAATGCAATGAGCGTTTTGGGTACTCTTCCAGAGTCCAGCCCTTTGGATGAACTCTTTCTCTTGTAAAATTTATTTAGTATAGATAGATATTTTTAGAAGTATTTAATTTTTTCATTACAAGATAATATTTTATACAAAAAAAAAATTATATCTTTTGAAATAATTAGGAAGTAGCTTTTGTGCATCCAACTTATTGTCTCCATGTATGGTAATGCTTTGTAGCAGAATTTTTAAATAAATTATTAAGCTTAAGAAACCATAATGAATCTCTAAGCTTACTACTTAAATAACCCACAGAAGTAAGATAACTCAAATATGTTCTATACGATTAATGTAGAGTAACAATGTGAATGAATGTTTTTATTTCCCCTTACGAGCAGAGTCAATTCAGTGCAGTGTTCCATTTATCGTATAAACGAAGCATACAGTACATCCTGTCCTGTATCTCAGACTAGCCAATAGGATCACACATAAACATACACAAGCCTTTCCCACGTGATCGGCAATTGTAATTGAATCGAGTAATACATTGCATACATCGCTGACTAGTAACATTATCTACGTATTTATTTATTTACTTATTTATTTATTTATTTATAGTTATTTAGTTAGTTGTTTGTTTGCTTGTTCATTCATTCCTCTTGTTCATTTGTTCATTTATTTATTTATTTCAATGCTTTCAGATAATTTGTTGATGTCGTACAACATAATTGTGCTGGATGAAGCTCATGAACGAACCGTCCACACTGACGTTTTGTTTGGGATTGTGAAGCAAGCACAGACTCTTAGGAAGGAAAGGCAGATGAAACCTTTGAAGGTGAGACCAGTACCACAGTATTGAGAAACAATATAACCATTGGAACTTTATAAAATATATGGAAAGAAAGTAGGTCTAGATATTTTGATGGCTCAGAACGAAACTGTTACAACTCAAAAATAGAGATTTTTTAGTAGAGCCATTTAAAGTTTTCCATTCTATATGGCAAATCAGAGAATCATGGCACAACAATGTGCATTTATGTCCCACTAGGAAATTTTTAGAGTTTTAACACTTTCACATAGCATAGTTATCAATTCAAGTGTTCAAAATGATGGTAATAACTCAAAAAGTGAATTTTTTGAGTTGTAACAGTCTCGTTCTGAGCCATCGATTTAATTTATCATTTTTTAATATCTATTTATTTATTATCACTTTAAGGGGACCAGGTAGGTTGGATTGGGTTGGAATTATGAACAAAATTTTTTTGCATATTCAAATTCCTTGGCATTTCAGAATTAATATTCTGCAATTTCAACTTTGAATGCCATCAGGAAGTAATGTTTTTAAATAGTAAATAACAATAGAAATTGTTCACTTAAAACTTTAAGTCGATTTTTCTTTGTTCTGTATTTTTTAAACTTTGAGTAAACTCAATGCTGAAATTATTAAAGATAGAAACATAATTTTTTTACTAGTTATTGTCTGTTATGTGTTCTTTCTGTTAAATATAATCTTCAATAAAAACTTCAACTTAAAAAACATATTTTGGAAAAAAAATGTAAACTTTTAGACATTCGGCAAAAAATTAAGGAAAAATAATAAACATGAGTAACAGCAATTCTATTGTATTTAATAGACAGATAGAGTTATCGACCATGTTGTCGTAAAATTTCAAATTTTTATGTTTCATAGTTTAAGAGCTGAGAGTACCAAAACTTAATAAATTTAACATTGTCAAGATAGAAGGTACCCAGTCCCGTTATCAGCAATAGACTTATCACATCTGTTGGAGTAGCACGTGAAGCTTTGGAAATTAGTTCACTTTGTTCAGATAGATGGCCTTAGTTTTGTAGCCGCCTTCCTGGACATTATATATATATATACACATATACATATATATCAGTTTTTTTTGTGTAATTATAAATGTATTTTGCCTTAGTGAGTAGGAAAACCATGAAAAATGGCTATTCAGATTGGCCAGACCCGGGGTTTGAACCTGGGACCTCCTGAATGCGAGTCTAGTCCGTTACCACTGAGCCACCTCACTCGGTAATAATCGTAATAAAATTAAAATAATGGCCTTCGTAACATCTAGTTAAATATTTTTTCATCTGTAATGCCATTTGCTAGGCCTACAATATTCATTCCTTCCCACGTTAAATTCAATTCTGTTAGTCATCGCCCTTGCTGTCATCATATCATTGGAGGTAAGGGATTCTGTCTTACGTGTGACCCCTCCTCATAAATAGAATTACAATGACTGGGTTTACATAGGTAAAGAAAAGTTATTTAACAATGCTGTGTCAATTGTTAGGTTATCTAGCATCATTGGAATCGGTGATAGTGACAGTGAGATAGTATTTTGGCGAGATGAGGCCGAGGACTCGCCATGAGATTACCTGATATTTATCTTAGAATTGAGGAAAACTTCGAAAAGAAGAGCAGCAATAAGCTACTGAAGTGAGCCAAAGAGTTTATGGATGCTGAACTGTGTTTGTGAGTGTGGGCAGTTGTGGGCGAAATTGACAAAAGAAATGTTTTGAATTTGTTTCATTTATTGCAGAGCTGCTCAAACTGTGCACAATGCGCATGTGCACAAATTGTAATTCCTCATTCTTAGTTACACTCTTTTAACATTTATATAATTGTAGATAAGCAGTGGTGTATTTTTAAACAAGAAAGTGCCCAGGCTCTGGGGTTTCGGTAGTACAGGCAGTAGTTGTCTTCGCTGTCGCCATCATGTTCATGATCATCATCATCATCATCATCACTATCACCATCACAATCACCCACTACTAACCATTTCTGCAGGAATACTTGTGACGAAAATATATGTGTTCGAATTTAGATAAAGAGGTAGTAGACCTCGGTATGAAATTGTTCAAATATAAATAAAACACGACTTTTTATTATAATTGCAAAATTTGATGATAATATGAAAGTAAGAAAAGTGTCCTGGCACCGGCAGGCCTGAATTACACCCCTGCTGATGAACTATTAAGTTATTTAAATTGAATAACTAACAGCTTGACTGTGTTAATATCTGAGGATCCTTTGATTTGATATCGAAACTAGTCGATCAGGTAAAACAACACCATAATTTAAATGTTAACACAATGAAGTTGTTATTTATTGAATTTAAATAACTTAATAGTTCATCAGAAATTATAATTACAGTAGAACCTCTATTATCCGTGGTAATCAAGGGGATGGGCTAAACGGTTAATCCAAAAAATTGGATAATCCATACCATAAAGGATTTTCGTAAATTTAGTGAATAATACTTACACTTTCGTATTTTCCTCCATGATCTTGTATGTAACACTCTAGATAGAGGATCAGAAGTTCACTAATTTAAGTCAGGTTGTCAACAACGACTTTTAAGGGGCAAGGAAATCCATTGTAATGGCTGTATGTGAAAACATAAGAATAGTGGAAGTCTCGTGTTGAAGATTTACATACAGAGGTGTGAAAATTATTAGAATAATCTTAATTTTAAAGGTTTTTAATAGTTCCTTCACAAATATTCATTGAATTGATGAATATTGGTATATATTACTATACTGATGTAGGATATATTTACTACTAACAATGCCGGAAAGCATTGTTGTACATTGGTATTTTTCTTATTTTACAATTGTTATGGGAATTCAGAAATTATTATATTATGTTGGCGGAATTCGAAACATAAAAAATTATATGCACAAAACAGATGTATATGTTCATTTGAACCTTCACAACAATGTAAACGCAAAGAACAATTTGTTTAAAGCATTTCTTAATTAATTTTTGATGTTTCCAATTCCGCCAACATAATATAATAATTTCTGAATTCCCATAACAATTGTAAAATAAGAAAAATACCAATGTACAACAATGCTTTCCGGCATTGTTAGTAGTAAATATATCCTACATCAGTATAGTAATATTATATACCAATATTCATCAATTCAATGAATATTTGTGACGGAACTTTTAAAAAACCTTTAAAATTAAGATTATTCTAATAATTTTCACACCTCTGTACTTATCCTTTATTTATATTAAATTGCACACAGTTATAACTCTGGTATTCTGATGCGAGATGAACCATAGTTTCTCTTTCCCCAAACCATTTAATGATTTGCACATTTTTCGATACTTAGCACAACATGGTTTCTTTTCATACCCTGTGAAAAATAATTCATATATAAGTTATAGAATCTATGAAGTACAACTCGAACATTAGACCATATTCTGTAAGAGTAAATGCTTGTAATAACACACTCTACAAAAAACGTGCTAATATAATGTGCAGTATCTACTTCATATACTGTATTTCTGTAGTAAAAAAAAAAGAGAGAGAAAAGAAAGTAGGCAGCAAGAGAAAGACAGTCGGATAATTCATCAATCGGTTAATAGAGTGATGGATAATCGGGGTTCTACTGTATGGAGTTAAGACAGAACTGTAGAAATGAAACATAGCAGCTCCGTCTTGACGGAAACAATGTTGATGGACATAAGTATTCTTTTCTGTTGTAACATACAGATAAATAAAAATTTGACTTATTGAACTAACATTAGAAATGCTGAAGGCAATTCTTAGCAAGACTCATGCAAAGAGAATGGTCAGAATCATATTCAAGCCCCATTTAACTTATTTTCTTCCTGGGAAGTTGGTTGGAAGCTGAGTGGTAAGGAAAAAAATCCATTAATTCTTTCCAGGTTCGAAATCTTACTCTCCAGTCCAAAGAAAATGTCTTTACCAAACAGCTCAGTTGCTGTCTTGGCCCATAGAGAAAGGAAAATGAACTTAGTTATTTCCGTTTTATTTATTTTCAGATTGTAGTTATGTCCGCCACTATGGATGTTGACCACTTCTGTGACTACTTTGGCGGGGTGCCCGTCATCTACCTGGAGGGGAGGCAGTACCCAGTCCAAGTGCTCCATGCCAAACAAACGCAAGATGATTATGTTTTCAGTTCCTTAGTCACTATCTTTCAGATACATCGCGAAACCCCTGCAAAGTATGTAAAGTTAGATTTCTGCATTATTAGTTGATGTATTTTCAAGAATTTAAATTCTTTAAACAATTTCTCAGTAGGATAATAATCAAGTTGCTTTTACATTCCTTTTTTTATAATATCAATTTTTGTTTACCACCTGTGCTTATCTTAATATTTGGATTTATATGAACGTTTTCGACACTCGGTGTGTGTCATCTTCAGATATGGGGCCTATGTCATTGTGTGTTGTGATGCCCTAGCTTCTTAATTATGTTGTGGGTTCACTTGTGTATGGCCTTTCATGATTTCTTAGTTTACTATAAGCAGTATGTGGTTGGTTACTGTGATTCTGTTAAGTTCTATCTTTTGAAAAACCCGTATAGGACAATAAAATTATGTTAAAAACATTATAACACATAATTATAAACAAATAAAAAACAAATAAATATATACACTATAAAAACACTGTAAAACACTGTATACACTATATTACTTTATATATATTTATTTGTTTTTTATTTGTTTATAATTATGTGTTATAATGTTTTTAACATAATTTTATTGTCCTATACGGGTTTTTCAAAAGATAGAACTTAACAGAATCACAGTATGACTATAATTATGTGTATATATTCCGCCTTTGCTTATCATACAATATGAATGAATTAATTAGTCATATTTTCTCATTTTTTTTTTTTTTTTTTTTTGGCCTCTAATCATTCTAACGTTTTCGGTACGTAAATTGTACCATCTTCAGATGTTTGTATATGATGCTAATTGTTAACCAAGCCTGTGGGTGCATGTATCTGGACTTAAATGGTCAGTGTTTTTGTGCATGCTGTGCGATGTCGGTGAAGTGTTGTCATGATTACACAAATGATCACCTTAACTCTTATATACTATTTGCTGGTACAACACTTTATCAAACTTAAATTAGAATGTTTCAGTCGTTATTTAAAAACACTATTTAAAAACACTGTTTAAAAACACTGTTTAAAACTATTTAAAAGCACATAGTTTTTACATCACTTTAACTATGTGAAGTATGTGATCACTTATTGTGTGGTGTTTGCGGTTTGAAGTTAAATGAGGCACTTGTGGTGATCTTGTTTAGCGTTGAGCTGGACGCAATATCGTAACATGGCTATGTTTTCTAAAAGTGATGTTGAAACACTTCTATTAAGTTGATGGCATATGTAATATTATAACAGAATGAAGGTTGTCAGGTCCGTGGCTTTAGTATCGCCTGGCGTGTCTGTAACAATATGATTAAGTATTAATTTATGAATTTGAAATTGGGAATGTTTGTAATTAAAATTGGAAATTCCTTTTACTGGTATTGGTATGGTTAACTGCTTCGGTAATGCCTATTATGTAAGAAAAGTAACTTACAGTTTTAACGTGTATTGATCTGTTCGTGCTTGATGCTAGGCTGATACTAGAGCGATGGACTTGCTCACAGTATTTTTTAGTTAGTTATATTGTCTGTTTCCGGAAGTAGAGGGGGTGTCGGTGAAATCTGTGTGTGTGATTGTTTGGGCGGGAATAGTTTGAATAAATTGAAAAGTGGGTTATTTATGTTGGCTATTTGTTCATTTAGTAGGGGTTTTCCTGAGTTGTGTTCTTTTATAATATGAAATTGTTCCGCCGTTTCTATTGTGGGGTCGTTTGTGATTTTAGTATTTTCAGAGTGTCATTAATATTTGCGAGTTCGTGGTTTTCATCTATTGTACCAGCAAATAGTATATAAGAGTTAAGGTGATCATTTGTGTAATCATGACAACACTTCACCGACATCGCACAGCATGCACAAAAACACTGACCATTTAAGTCCAGATACATGCACCCACAGGCTTGGTTAACAATTAGCATCATATACAAACATCTGAAGATGGTACAATTTACGTACCGAAAACGTTAGAATGATTAAAGGCAAAAAAAAAAAAAAAAAAAAAAAAAAAATGAGAAAATATGACTAATTAATTCATTCATATTGTATGATAAGCAAAGGCGGAATATATACACATAATTATAGTCAAATTGTGACAGCTTATCGGTATATCTTCAACATGAAATTTAAGAATCACAGTAACCAACCACATACTGCTTATAGTAAACTAAGAAATCATGAAAGGCCATACACAAGTGAACAACCGACAACATAATTAAGAAGCTAGGGCTTCACAACACACAATGACATAGGCCCCATATCTGAAGATGACACACACCGAGTGTCGAAAACGTTCATATAAATCCAAATATTAAGATAAGCACAGGTGGTAAACAAAAATTGATATTATAATACAGTGAGCTTATCGGCATCTCCAAAATGAAACTAATTCCTTTTTTTGTTTTGACTTATTTTAATTATTCTTTTGTGTAATAAATCTAGTGGAATGAGATTAGTTTTATAAGAACAATCCTATCCTATTATTCCATGGTTACAGACTGAAATGGTATAAAGAGTAGCCTAACTAAGTATCCAAATACGTTTTTGCCAGAGAAGTGTGTTGTTAGAGGAAGCGCAAAGAAAACTTGCCCATTTGACTGATGTGCAGAGAACGATATTCAGTCCTCGTGCTGCCATGCTCGTTACAGGGCTGCCATGAATCACCTAATGCTGATTACAGGGCGCATTCGAAAGTGTGGTCTTGAACTGTTCGTATCGTGGAGAGTATTGTGCAGAGCGGGTAGAAGCCAGCATGTGCGTTACATATTCTGCGTTTTATCCCTGATATCAGTAGTTTTATGTAGTTCAAAGTGTGTTTGTTAAATAACAGAGTTCTGTATAACATTCGATGTACGTAACAATGTCCCTGTTTCGCTCTAAATTAGGAAGTGCTAATAAAACGTTACACAGTCAAACTAGGGAATTATTTATAATGTTTATAATTTATGAAAAACGAAACAGGCTACGCTCGTAACATAAGGATTATAGACAGATTAAAATAAACCGACCATAGTACCCTAGTTATCGGAACATTTTAATAAAATCATATAGTATTAGTGTTTTATTACAACGTCAAATATCAATTATTACATGATTACATATTTCTTATAACATCTTTGTCATTTCATTCAGTGATTTTATGTGTAAAAAAATTCGTGCTTCTGTATTTTCAACAATGTTATGTTATTAGTTACTCTGCAACAAGGTTTAGGTTATGTTACATACGCTGTGATAAATCTCACTCGAAACATCAAGCCAGCAGACGACTGAGAACTCCCAATCGAATCGAAGCGAGGTCGAGTGCACCCGAACATTTCCGAAAGTTCGCGCAGCTTTCCATGGCAAGCTCTTCTTGCGTCACCTCTACTCACGTAAATACTCTCAGTGAAAAGTTTCTGAAAGAAGAATTTTAGGACTAAGAAATATCTGTACTAGTGGCATTTCAAAATTAACATGCCCTTAGATTTTACGGAAATAGACTTTATTTAAATTAATTACTATTTACAAAGTTACACCTCTAATTGAAAACGCCTTGGAATAGAATTTTAGTGCTTAAGGATACCTACACAAATGACTTGTAAAATTAATGTTACCATGGAAAAATAGGAAATAAAACAAGTGAATTTTTCTGTCACAAACGGGAAATGTGGCACCTATTTTAAATAAAAATTTGAAGATTGTATTCACATATCCTAGACAGTCCGTTATTAAAATAAATGAAAATGATCCTTCTAGCACATTTCATTTATTGTATAATTCATTATTTTTTGCTTGTGTTTTCAGTCAAGACATATTAGTTTTCTTAACTGGGCAAGAGGAGATTGAAGCCATGGCCCACAGTATCAGATCAATAGCAAAAGTAAGTATTTGTTTAGCATTGTATAGATCATGTATGTATGTTCGTAGTTAAACTTGAAGAAACTTCTGTAAGGGTGACAAGCAAACTATCACTCCACTTGTCTGTCCTGATGTATGACAGTTTTTTTTTAATGTTATCCTTGCAACACTTTATGTGTCACAATTCTTTGAAATGTAGCACTTGTTTCTGTCATGTCATTGCTAGTACATACAACAACCATTGCTTTTATCTTTGTATCTTGAAGTTTTAAATTCTCCATATGACTAATTTGAAGTGTCATATTTATGTACAGTGTAAGGTGACTTAGGTAATCTTACATGTAGTAAGTCTTAGGGGTAATATTAGAATATTGTAGAAATACACTACAGTGAAACTTGTATTAAATAACAAGTAATACAGAAGTTCGGGGCAGAAGAAGATATTTATTTTATTTTATTTTATTGGGTTATTTTACGATGCTGTATCATCATCTAGGTTATTTAGCGACTGAATGAAATGAAGGTGATAATGCCGGTGAAATGAGTCCGGGGTTCAGCACCGAAAGTTACCCAGCATTTGCTCGTATTGGGTTGAGGGAAAACCCCGGAAAAAACCTCAACCAGGTAACTTGTCCCAACTGGGAATCGAACCCGGGCCACCTGGTTTCGCAGCCAGACGTGCTGACCATTACTCCACAGGTGTAGACAGAAGAAGAAGAAGATATCAGATGATGGCATTAAAATATCGAGTGGAAGTGGAATAACCCTGCAGATTGAAAGGAATGATAGGGTACACTGACATGAATAGAAAAACCTACAAATTTTGTGATTAAATGCACGGTTTATTAGAAGATAAAGTTTGAAGTTTCAGTGGTACGGCAACATCATTGCTAACACATGCTTCTCGTGACACAGTTGTAAGAGGTCAACGAACTCAGTAACTTGGTGTGTGTTGCTAGATGAGCAATGACTGAAACTTGCACGCTATTGAAATATGCAAAAAGGATAAATTTCTTCTTTATTAGTTTTTCTATCGATTTGGACAAAAATCACGATCCTATTCGCAATAGTTACCAAATAAGAGGTTGTTAAACATTTGAGAAAAAAAAAATTTTTTTCTGAAAAAACTATTAATTTTCCACCAATATGATATTATAGTTTTCTGTTACATAAAACATGAGCTATTGCTCTAAAAATCTGCAAGACTATGTCACTCTCACCCTGTATATGCATTTTGTGGAGACTGAGAGGAAGGCAGAATTATTAATAAATTATAAGTCGTATTCAGAATTCAAGCTTTTAAGTCATTACTTCCTTTTTATAAAATCATAAATTGAACTCTGCGGTATTTTACTACATCTTTTTTTTTTTCTTGCAGTTACATTCTCTAAACTATCCTTCAACATGTCCACACCTGTGGAGTAACGGTCAGCGTGTCTGGCCGCGAAACCAGGTGGCCCCGGGTTCGAATCCCAGTCGGGGCAAGTTATCTGGTTGAGGTTTTTTCCGGCGTTTTCCCTCAACCCAATACGAGCAAATGCTGGGTAACTTTCGGTGCTGGACCCTGGACTCATTTCACCGGCAATATCACCTTCATTTCATTCAGTCGCTAAATAACCTAGATGTTGATAAAGCGTCGTAAAATAACCCAATAAAATAAAAAAAAATCCTTCAACATATTAAGAAGTCTATTTATATGTTCTTCAGTCGCACAGTCTTTCAATGAAATTCCACTCATAGGTTAAGGATGTTCGAGAATAAAGTGCTTAGGAAAATATTTGGGGCCAAGAAGGATGAAGTTACAGGAGAATGGAGAAAGTTACACAATGCAGAACTGCACGCATTGTATTCTTTACCTAACATAATTAGGAACATTAAATCCAGATGTTTGAGATGGGCAGGGCATGTAGCACGTATGGGCGAATCCAGAAATGCATATAGAGTGTTAGTTGGGAGGCCAGAGGGAATAAGACCTTTGGGAATGCTGAAATGTAGATGGGAGGATAATATTAAAATAGATTTGAGGGAGGTGGGATATGATGGTAGGAACTGGATTAATCTTGCACAGGATAGGGACCGATGGCAGGCTTATGTGAGGATGGCAATGAACTTCCGGGTTCTCTAAAAATCATTTTGTTGTTATAATTTATTCTTTCGATTTTAAAACTGTATTAATGTGAGTATTATTACATTTAAACTTTTATGCTTATTTTCTTTCAGATAAACCATTTTCATTTTCACAAATCACTTTGACTCGATCCTCCAACAATAATACATTTCTCATTTTACTGAACATGTTTTTACCCGTAACAATGTCATGCAATGCCAGAAGAAATGAAACTGTTAAATAAGGGCGCAGATACTGTAGAGGTAATCGTGGTCAGACCTGAAGGCCATGTGTAACGGTTACAACATTTAACAGCAACCTTTCTTGTCACTACAAATTCCCATTGTTCTTAGACAGAGTATTAAAGTATCACACATTCAGCACAGATAGTTAGCAGTGTTGGTATGTATGTATTTATTTACACTGCAAGTGGGCAAGCACCTGGTGGCAGTGGTATATACAATATTAACAATACACAGATAAAATGATAAGCAATACACAATAAAATTTACAATACATAATAAAATTTACAACACATATACAATTTTATACACAATACAATAAGAATACACAATACAATTTAACACAATAATAATAAAACATAAAATAAAACACCTAATTTTACAACACAACCTACATAATTATGTATAGGTCCTACATAAGTTTCAATAGTCTTTCACTTTACTCTCATCTCATTCCCTGTAGTGGCACTATGACGCATTTCACTGACACTTTAGCACACATTTCACTGACACTCTGTAACACATTTCACTGACACTATAGAACACATTTCATTGACGCTATAAATTATCACTGATCGGAACTGTTCACTGCACTGTAAAACCATAACTTCACTGACTCACCTCGCTTCACTGATACAACAGTTCAAATAAGTCAAATAATTAATCCTTATGCATACTTATAAACAGAACTACATTTAAACTAAACATTTCTAGTCTAAGGCCCTCTTACACGCTAGTTTTAAATAATTTACAATTCAAACCAAGGAAGTAAACTCGTCAGCCTAGATAAATACATGTCATCTTAAAAAATTAAATGTTGAATGTCATCTTAATTTTAATTTTCACTTTATACACAACTCTTTAAATTATTCTTGAATCTCCTTAAGGAAGGACAGCCCTCAAAGACCGCTGCAGGTAGGTCATTCCAATCATTTATAGTTCTATTTAAAAATGAGAATTTACCTACATCCGTTTTCTGTTTCCTACATTTGATTTTAAAATCATGATCGTTCCTACCATAGTACGTTGGCTTTTCTAACCGAGCCGTTATGTCTACCCATGCTTTCTGACCTAGATGTGCTCTATACAATGATGTTATTCTAGTTTTCCTACGTCTGTTTTCCAAAGTGTTGTCAAATTTCGTTTTTACTTTGAAAGCTGCAGTACAGTAATCTTTTCAAGTTCTCAGCAACAGTCGTCCATATCAATAGTATCAGCAAAAATGTCGAGATTTTAGTCTTAAGGGTAGATAACGTTCAGTTACCAACAGTTGCTAATCGATGCTTGCTAGCAATGATGGTCAGAACTGTCACAGTCGTTCTGGAGATCCATTAGCATTCAAGTTTACTTTCTTTCCACAGGAGTTGGACAGTAAATACCCCTCTCTGAAGGTATATCCCATGTATTCATCACTGCCATCTCATCAACAATTAGATGTGTTCAGACCTACACCTCAGGGAATGAGGAAAGTTATTCTAAGTACAAACATAGCAGAGACATCTGTAACTATTACTGGAATAAAGCACGTGGTTGACAGTGGAATGGTCAAAGTCAGGTGAGTGACTAATTCTTAGGATTGAAGAGCACTAGAGATCCTAGGAACCTCTTCAACAGAAAATAATGTATAGGCTTGTCATGAAAAAGTGCTCAAAATATTTACACATAACCTAAAAATGCTTCTCTAATAAAATTTAATTTAACTGAAGAACATAGACTAATATTTGTGGTGTCATGTATTCATTAATAAATTGCTAATGAATTTTCAAGGATTTTCAGTTTATTTGTAACCATAATGTGAAAAAAAAATCAGATATAAATTAATTATTCAAATAAAATAACCTAATTTACCAAAAAAGAAGCTCGATGTTGGATTAAGATTTAATTTGGTGTAGAATGTTCCAGATTCTGCCACACCACTGACATGTATACAAACTCATATATGATGCTGATTGTGCACAACATAAATATAATGTACAAAACAGTAAAATAGAATAATTAATAATACCAGTCTGCATTTTAAAACTTTTTCTCAGATGATTTCTTAAAAATAGGTGTTCATGAATCAATTTTTTATACTGATTATAGAAATGAGTTCCATTTTTGTCTACTATGTCAGGTTTTTACACAAAATAAGAAGTTATGTTTTTAAGATTTTAACCACTGCAAGCATAAATATATTCAAATATAATTTCACACAAGGACAATTTTTATTACAAACATATTTTTAAAATAGTACAAAGAACTGCCCTTATAATTTCGTGCCTTTCCTATAACAAAACAAATAGTGTTCAATTAATTTTCAAACTTTCTCTTCTTTTAATTTTTTGTAGATCCTCCATCTTTACTGTCCCTCTTCAACATCCAACAATTCATCATCATAATTTCATTCAATCTCCTGTGCTACCTCCTCTCCATCTCCTTAATATCCTGGTGAAAGCTATAATGTCCCAGACTTTTTGGGAAGTAGTCGATATGGGAATTTAGAATATATAGATATATTGTATTTTCATACTTTTATCTGCTTGAGATAGTTTGTACTTTTTCTTTTACATATTTTCACATTCTGTAAATGTAAAATTATACACTTAGTTCTTAAGAAGAGAGATCTTTTTTGTACAACTTATATCGTTGCTTTGCCTTTCTTTGGAGTGTACCAGTTTGTCCACAAAATTTTTCTTCTAAATAAAAACAGACTATAAATAAACATACTTGTACTTGTTTAATGATTTGAAACTTATGACCTACAAGATGGCTAGAATGTAGCTGAGTTTTTTTATGTATTTAATTTAATGAATTAGAGGTAAAGTGAAAGGAAATATTCAGATCTGGATGGTGTCATTACAGAACACATCATCCAGGAACCGGCATGGACTTGCTGAAAGTACAAAGAATATCCCAGGCCCAGGCTTGGCAGAGGACAGGCAGAGCCGGTCGAGAATCTGCAGGTTTCTGCTACAGAGTTTACACACGCCAAGTATGTATTGTATTTACACAGTGGCGAAGCTTAAGAGGCTTCTGAGGCTTAGCCTACCCAAAAAAATTGAGTTATTATTAGCTAGTAGCAGTAGGCCTATAAGTTCGTAATAATGATGTATTGTAACACTTCGTTGCACTCCGATTCTTCCACATATTAATTTCACTGTTGGCAGCACTCCAGTATGGAGAGAGCAGTGCGAGCAGCGAGACTTAAGGCAAAAGCCTTTAAAGGCATGGCCATGGATGAATATATAATAGGATGCGAAACTTACTGAGTTTCCCGTAACACATACTAGAGGCACTGTTGTAGAAATTGATCTTGCTGCCACCTGTTGGGGGGAGGGGCATTATTAGATCTAGCAACGCACCAAGTAGCGAAAAGAGTAATTACTCCATGCATTTAGCAGCGCACCTGGTGACGAACATGTTAAACTGTGCAGAAAGTATTCCCTCCCACCCTCATCGATATTCAAAACTAACCCAATTTAAAATAAAACATTTACATTTTTATTCCACACAGCATCTTCTAGTGAAAATTCTTACCGGAGCCAACAGGAAGATAAAAGAGACGATCTATTTTACACTACCCGATTAAAATATAACCAGACAGAGATAAAAAATAAAGCAAAAGGTTAGATAATTGGGATTGTATTCTTTGCGGTATGGAAAAGTCTGCAAGAACTACTTAGATAGTTCAATTTATTATATTACTATTACTTTACAGTACATTCAACAACTCTAATTTTACAACGTCCATAAACATCACTGTTTAACATACACTGCTTATACACACGTAGTATCACTTTATGTTTACTTATTAGCAAGTTTCTGTCTGCCATCTTGTCTCGTCGAGCAATATCTCGAACGGATAAATAGAGAACTCTGGGTAATGTACCCAACATGTAGTTCTAATGTTCACCACCTACAACGTTGGGCGCAGATCATCTTATTTCAGCCCCCCGCCGCCAGATGGTGCTGACCGCAGTTTCGCATCCTATTTTATATTTATCCATGGCATGGCTACGACCTTGACTAGTAAGCTTGAGGGGAGACTGGATAGGGGATATTGATTCGCTACATCTCCATACGGGATGAGGCTAACCTTCTGTCATAATATTGCATTGCACTATATTGGTGTTATCTGAAAGTGCTGCGTTGTTGAGTTTAGTTTAATAAAAAAAGTGTGTGTGTGTGTGCGTGCGTGTGTGCGTGCGTGCTTTTTTTCCCCACCATAAACTCGAAGATACAAGAAACAGTAATAATATTGTTTTTGGGTGTTTACACAAAACGAACTAAAATTTAATACAACCTTAATGAGTGGGACAGTAATGAACTACGAAACTAATAAATATTAATTTTCAGTTACCATTGCAACAACAAAATAATAATAATGATATTAATAATAATCATCATCATAATGGAAATATGAATTAATGAGTGTAACTTACGTGTACCAGTAATTGTAGTGTAGGTCTAGTTATCAAAGTAGGATGAGGTTAAGAATAATAATCGCACCAGAATTGAAAATAAAACATGATGAATCAATTTTATTACAACAGACTTAATTTTTCTATGTCTCTAATAAAATAATAATAATAAAATGAGTACAATCAAAAACATATCTGCTGAAAGGAGTAGGCCTAATGATGATTTCTCTAGAAATTTCCGCAACCTAGGTGACAGAACTTTAGATCTGGTATAACAGCATTGGTCAGAACGATATTCAAATGTTTGTAGAGGGTGCTGTGTTTGTTGGAGGGAAATAATGTCTTTTCAGGAGGGAGATGTGTTATTAATGATTCATTATGCTGAAAACGGAAAAAAACAATATACTGTAAGCTGAGTTGTTATTCCAAGGAACACTCAATTAAATTCAAAGCTGGTAAATATGCAAGTCATGTGAGATGACATTTAACTGTTAGATTCTTTCATCCTGTAATAGTATCTGTATTTGTGGTATAAAAATTTTTCTAATGCTGAAATCATGTAATTGGAGTATGTACCAGTGGCGGTTCCTCGGGAGAGGGAAGAGAGGAACATCCTCCTCACATTTTTCTTCTTTTGAAAATATATGCCAAATAAAGTATGTCTGTTGAAATTCGAGGAAGATTCGATAATTTTTAAGTTCTCAGCTATAAGAAAACCTCAGTTGATCGAGTTTTAAATGACACGCGCTCATGTGCTGCTAGAAAACTGTGAGAAAGATGCGAGATTGTTTGTGTGGAGGAAAGGCACTCCATTCCTCCTTTACTGCAGTTAACACACATAGATAACAGCGCGCTAGCGGCCAGACAAAGAAACAGAGTTTTAAAGTAAGTAAATGAACAGTTAGGGAGGAGATCCTCCTCTGAATCAGCGCATGGGCGGGAAATAGAAACCGACTGGTTGTGCAGCAAAGCTCGCTATCGCTGCCATCTAATGATGGTACATTCAATCAGACTATAACACATCTAGGAGGAGACACAATAAAAACAGTTTTAACACAAAGCTATGAAAGACACCATATAAACTTTTTTTAAATTATAAATCAAAAATATTATCCATTGCACTTTATATAGGCTACTATTCATGGTTTGAAACTTTCAAGGATATTTGAAAGTTAAAGTCGGGTTTATATAAAACAAAGTGGAAGTAGTTTTACATTAGTATCGCAGATCTTTTGGCCCCTGAAATTCACTTCCATTCATTGTGTACTAGACAGGGCAACAGCCAAGTTGTCAGTTTTGTACAAATATATTTGAAATTGAAAGTAGGTACTCCAAACTGCATTATTTTTAACATAAAAAATTAATCGGCGACCGGCAGCTTTGAACAATAATTGTAGTATGATCTTACAAGAACTGACATTCTTCAAAAGCATGCGATACTGAACTTGTAAAATGTACATGTGGCAACACAGACCACGTGGGTGGGTGCAGTGTTCTCGCTTTCCTCAGATTATTTCCCATTCCCATTTCCGTAAAACGGTTCGATTACGTGTTAGTAGCTAGTCTCATCCAACACGTGTGATGCTGTAGTGTGCTCGAAAAATGCTGCGAGGTTGTGAATTTCCTTGTAATTGTTAATTTGTGCAATTATTCAATAATGAATGGAAGTAAAAACATAATACATTTTGGAAAATTTAGGAAACTCGGTTTACAAGAACAGATTATTGCTATACAGAAGGGAAGACCAACCCCAACACTACCTGGTCTTACATGTATGCATGTAGGCTAATTTGTAGCATGTTTCTCTCAAGAAGGTGTCATTTTGCGCTGTTAACTTCTTTCCTCCTCTTAAGAAATACGCAGGAGCCGCCACTGGTATGTACCATGTTATATTTACTTCCATTAGAATAGGATAGATTTAAGAATTAAAAATAAATTCACAGTGATTGCAACTTCTTTTTATTAAATTTTAATTTTGAAGTTAACAGCTTGATAAAGTGTTATTTACAGATATGATAATATGAAATGCTGTGTTCTTACAGTTTTTGTATATTTTCAGGAATTTGACAGTATGTTAAAAATTCCATCCCAGAAATTCAGAGATGTAATTTAACAAGTGTTGTGCTGCAGCTGCTTGCTCTCGGGATAGATGCATTATCGTTTGACTTCATGGACATGCCACCAAAAGAGGTAAAAATATTTAATCTGAAGATTTATCAACAACAGTGGCGGCTCGTAATAAAATATTATGTGTGTTCACAATTTTGTGTTCCAAAATCGAAGAGAATTTGAAATCGTACGTTTTTAGCCTAATATGAAATGTCATGATTCCAATGTTTCACTGTCGAAAAATCCATATATAAATTCAAAACAACATATAATAATAATAATAATAATAATAATAATAATAATAATAATAATAATAATGAAACCTAGTCTTTTTATTTCCAATTTTTCCTGGAAAGCCAGTTTACCCAGTTCTTTACTCTTCAAAATTACTTGAACAGAGTTCATTGTTTACATTTGTTAAAAATTAATACATAACAGAATTTACAAAAGGTGTGTTCAGTAATATGTATTTTGATTCACAGCACACTGATACACTATAGCCTATACCAGTACTGTAATCCCATTCGCATAGATTGATTACTATAAATACATGCCAGTAAATATTATTCTTAAATAATATACACCACCATACAGATATTTAAATTCATACCACCATCACATTCAGCCAGCACGTCTTTGAAAGCCAAACTATGCTATTATGCCGACACTGAAGTATAGTAATTCACAAACTACACTCTCATAGCAGCACTGTACACACATCCACATAAAGTAAATGTTCCAACAGTGAGATGCTGACACCTGCAGGCTAAAATACAGACTAATTAAATTTCCTCCTCGAGATATAGCACGTAAACGATAGCTATCGATGCACCTGACATCTGTAGGATAGATTCACTGTTCACTTAATGCTTTGTGCTCTTGACGAGTCATAAGCGGCCAGCGAAAGACAATTTACTCCCGCGCATGCGTGAAATTTCTGTAACCTTCTTGAAAAGAGCACGGCTTGTACGTGAACGGATGTTGCCAGTTTACATAAGAAGTTTATGCAAGATGCGGGAAGTTTAAAATACTCGATCCTGATATTATACATCCCCACTACATCAATACAGTATTAAATAATAAAACTAGTCGTGCATTAATGGAAACAAGGTGTTCACATGCTCTTGTGCTCTTATTGACTCACCGTCACTGATCAACAGATAATTTTAAGCAAAACATTACTCTGTGACAGCAGCTAGCATGTTTCTAATTCAACAACAGCATGCAGCTGCGAGGAATACTTTTGCTCCTATGCCTCCAGCACTGTGTCTTCTATACAAACTGAGAAGATATTCCAGTATTGTCGTAGTGTTTTTAGTCTGTATTTTGTTAAACCTAATTATTGGATCATGCTTAGTTATTTTGTTATTTTTTCCAGTCTGTAAATGCTGCACTGCAACAGTTGAAGCAACTTGGAGCTATAGAGTCAGTGGAATGCACCAAGCTTACTAAATTGGGTAACCAGATGGCTCTGTTTCCCCTTGACCCACGTTTCAGCAAGATCTTGCTGTCTGCTCAAGATTACTGCTGTTTGTAAGTATTCTTCTTTCATTGTCAGTATTGGTGCTGTTGTATTTATTAGCGAGGCATAATTTCTGTTATGTATATACAGTCGACTCCCGAAAATTCGCGGTAATTAATAGGGAGCGGATTTTTATGTGCTAAAAAATTTAAATATATGTTGTTGTTGTTTGTTGTTTTCTAATGCCAGGCATTTGACAATAAAGTCATTTGACCTCTTGCACCTCTTAAATATATTTATTTTTTATGTGCTAGAAAGTACGAAAATATTTGCTAAAAATAAAAAAAAATATATTTATTTTAAATATGACAAAAATACCTTACTTAGCTTGAAAAAAAAAATGTTACTAGGTACTCACCAACCACACTTGAGTGCTAGTAATTGTGCTTCTGAACCCGGTAGCGAGTCTAGTTCAATTTCCACGGCACGCACCTCCCTGTTTCAGACAATAGGTTTTTGGATGTTTCGAGTTTTTTTATGGTGTCACACAAAAAAGCTTAAATTTGCTAATAGGAAAGCCAAATCGTTTTTTAAATAAACATCTTTCAGTATATCTTGAAGGATATCGATTGCCGAAGCCTGATAACAGGGAATCACAACAAGATATATTGCCTTACTCGATAGACATGAGTGAGAGGCGAGAGATTTGTTTAAATTAAATAATGTTCATACCTGAGCTCTTATCTGTTGTGTTTGACAAACAAAGCATGGAATGAAATCATCTTCAGCAACAATAAACATTCCTAATTATGTGTTGCAAGATCTCTCCTCCTTGTCCATGTTAATTTATTCTCTAATAATAACACTGATATGCTGCCTAGCAGTTCTCAGAACTTGAGGCGATACTATTACGAAAATGGATCACGGATACACCACACAGTGCTTAGAAACACGAAGCAACCAAGAATTCTTAAAAAAGATAACGTACTTCTGAGTGATATAATTGATTTAGTTTTAAAATGTTTAAAAATTCTTGTAAAAAAAATTATTTAAGTAAAAAAACTCTAAGATTTATGTGTTTATATTAGATTTCCTGAAAATATGTATTTACATAATTTTTTGGCGAAAATATGTGTTTTTTTGTGAAATAAAATTGGGGTTTTAAACTTGAAACTTCATGTTCGGAATTTCTAACTTTGTTAATTGTGTTTTATCACACGCAAAAATAATATTTAATTACATAGGAATCTGCTCCTTAGTAATTAATACACGAACTTTCGTGAAATGTCGAAAATTGCGAATTATCCGCAAAACTTTTTATTATTATTTATTGTGTAATCAAGATGTATTATTTAAAGTCCAGTAAAATTTACTCACACAGGTTCAATGACTAAAATACAGTTCAAAATCAAGTTATAATATTATACAGTACTGCAATGGAATGTAATCTTAAGGTGTTAGGTACAGCTTACAGCAGTAAAATTTTGGAAATATTCAACATTTTTTTCCTCTGTTATTATATTTTATACAATAATGAAAATTGTTATGTGTAAAATACTGTCCTTTTGCTATAAGAAAAATATTTTTATGATTTAAAAAAAGTGATTTACATTTTTTTTTTTTTTTTTCAAAATTTATTTCACTGTGCAGTGATGATTCATAACTCAAAACTATCCAACATTCTGTGATGAAATTTTTGTGTGTATTTATGCATGTTATATCTACAATATGATGCAAGATCACTTCTCTATCTTTGATAGATTGTCTGATAAAAAATAAATTAATTTAAAAAATTGTCAAGTATCAGTACTTTCTTCTAACACAAAATAAAAAAAAATATTATTTATTAAGGAATGTAGTTGAAAGAGCATGATATTGTAAACATGAGTTTCAGCAATAAAATAAAAGAGAGAGAACATGAAAAAGTTAACAAATTTATGAGTTATGAGGGAAATGCTTTATCACTGCAGAGTGAACTGCCACCATTTTGAATTTGTAAAAAAAATATATTTATATAAAATTATTTTAAATCGTAAAAATATTTTTTCATATACCCAAAGGACAGTGTTTTACACATACCAATTTTCATTATTGTACAAGATGTAGTAATAGAGGAAAAAAATGTTGAATATTTCCAAAAAATTTTAATGCTGTAAGCTGTATCTAACCCCTTAAAACAAAAGAAACACAAGTTTTACACGATATCATTAGACACTAGATTAACAAAAATAATGTCATCATTTTTTGTTTCTTAAAGGATTGTTAAATTTTTTATGATTTTATATCTTGGTAGGAAGAGAGCATAAATTAAGTAAAAATGAAAATGACGTCACTTCGCCCTCTCTCCTCCCCCCTCCCAAAAATCAGATTGTGAATTACAAAGCGAATTAACCACACGCGAATTATCAGGAGTCAACTGTTTGTTATTTTATAACTTGATGATGGCAACAGCGACATGATTACGAGTGTTATGGTTTTGGTGAAAGAATAAATTGTAACTTCTGAGTTTAACTTGTTGCATAAAACCAAGGCTATTCTCTTTCATTGTGCACTTTTGGCAAAATGGAAGAATTGTAATAGTAATATGCATTACAAGAGCGGTATGTTGAAGTTTTCATGTTCGAGGAAAAGTTTGAAAAAGCAAAACGTAGTTGAGCTTATTTAATTTCCGAGAATTGAAAGAAAACATACCGCTCTTGTATCGTACATTATTTTGTGCAAAGATCGTTTATTACATACCTGAAAGAGGAATTTCTAATTAGTTGCAATGAAATCTCCATCTTGGTTTCTGTTCAATGACGGCAAATTTTCAAAACAAAATATGTCTTCAACATTGTTGCTTTAAAATGTTTCCTGTGTTTACTATACTCCAGCAGGCCGTGATATACGTCTGTCTTTTTTTTTCCCCAGTCTATGATGAGTCTGGAATCTTGTTGATTTTTCACGGCTTCCTTAATGTTACTTGCATCATTAATACAGTAACTTTAGTGGAGTTGTAGAGTTTACTTAATTTTTGCAAATATTTAAAAACAATAATTAACAGTGCAATTTAGGTGAAATTGCAGTGGTAAGTTTCAATTTATAATTATTACTATATTGAACGTCTCTAAAAGTAATATGTTAAAAGCCTAAAGCAGTAAAATGAATATGTCACTTAAGCGGTAAGAAGAGGGAAATTGTTATGTGTGTTAGGTTGGGAATACTGAATGTGGAATTTTAGACTTTCCGCAGATTGGTTTTGTGTGGAAACCAAGCAAATACGCACGATCTCGCACAAAGGAATATTTTCCTTGCTTGATTATTTTAGGGAGGAAATTCTTAGTCTGGTGGCCTTGCTGTCAAGTGAATCAGTGTTTGTGACGCCGCCCACCAAACGTGAACAGGCAGTTGCTGCTCACCAAAAATTTGTCTCAACGGCAGGAGATCACATCACACTGCTCAGTATATTTCGACAGTTCAACACAGTCGCCCAGAAGAAGGTTAGTGTACACTTCATGACAGTTTTATTTTATCTTCTCTCAGCTGATAGTGATAATGGGAGGTTCTTTACAAATGCCTCTGACTGCCTCCTCTTACATGACTGCTTAACTGTTAAAAGCAGACCTTTAAAATGATGATTCGACGCTAAATAACCTAGTAGTTGATACAGCGTTGTTAAATAACCTACTAAAAAAATATGATTGTCCGCCTTAACATAAAGGTCTCATCTTTTGAATTTGTTCCTCGAAATCTAGCAGAATTCTTCCTATTGTAAATCCATGGCGCTACAGCCCATCAAGGGCCAAAACCGACCAGCCGGCTGCTGGCCTCATGTCCACATGCCGAAGCAGAGGTGGACGATCACTCAACCAGTATGGAGGTATCATGTGGTTAGCACAATGAGCCCCAGCCGTTATAGCTGGTTTGCGAGACCGGATTTTGCTACCTATCATAGCTCCCCAAGTGCATCACGATGCTGGGTGGGCACTGGTCCCATACACTGGCCTTTCATGAGAAAATTTCTTCCCCCATGAGGACTCGAACCAGCGCACATTCCGTAACGCGAGTCCTAGACAGGATGCCTTAGACCGCGAAACCACGGTGCGGGACAATTCTTGCCGTTATATGTTATTAATTATTTTTTTGTTTTAAGCTCTTTTGTGGCTTGATATGCTAACATTTTCATCATGTCTGTTCTGTTTGTTGTGCTAAACAGCACAATGACTTGAATAATTTCAAGGGAAAAATTGTTCTGGGGCTGGGTATCGAACTCGGGACTTTAGGCTGAGGGCGCCAATGCTCTACCGACTGAGCTACCCAGGGACTCTTATCAGACCTTGGCTCAATTATTCCCTTTATATCCACATACCTCAAGTGGATTGACAAGACGTCAAAGGCCCATCATTGAGTGCACACTATACTGTGTGACTTAAATTGTGGTTTTCTGTTAATGAAGAGTGACGTGTATTATGCAAATCTGACTTTTCAGAAATAGCTCCCTTTTTCCCTGAAATTATTCAAGTCAGCTTTACAGGGAGCTATTCCTGAAAAGTCAGATTTGTAGCACAATGACTGTCGAAAACTCACCTCCATCCTTTTTCGAGGAATTTGTAACAAAAAAATCAGTAGCCCACAGAAGAATAAGAGTGTCTTATGTCCTACAGTGCCGTTATTGGATGGTACTGTTGAACATCCTGTACATTGCATCATTAATGTACGAAATTCTGTTTGTTAGAAACTAGATTATAATAATGAAATAAATTTTTATAGCAATGGTGCCACGAGAATTTCCTAAATGCACGGAACCTTCAGTATGCAAGTGATGTCCGCACCCAGCTAGCAGAATTGTGCCAGAGCTGTAAGATCCCACCGTCCTCTTGCGGCCAAAATTTGGATCAAGTGAGGAAGTGCCTCATCACTGGTTTGTTCATGAACGTGGCTGAACTGCAGCGGGAGAAACAATACTTGACGGTGAGTATGTGTGCAAGTCTATCTTGCATTCTCCTAAACCTGTCACTGTCCAGTAAATTCGGTCTCAGGACAGGCCTGGTGTCAAAGATCTTTTAAGGGAATGGATACAAACAGTCTCATGTGAACTCACGTGCCTATTTTTTATTTATTCATTTGTACTGGCGGAGTTAAGGGCATAGGGCCTCTCTTACACTCCACCAGGTCATAAAATACACGAGGAGTGTTTACTATAAATTCTAAGCAGTGAACTGTTTGGGATAGTCAGAACTTGAAACCAGATCAACAGATTGGTATCTCAGTTGCTCATTTATTCAGTTGTAGTGTGCAGAGATTTCATTCCTGATCGAATCAAATCGACATTACCCAATCTTATAGTAGAGCATATGGTAGCCACTGGTTCACAGTGGGGCAAAATAGGCTTTTAAATGGACGAAAATCGAAAAACCGAAGTCGCTGTTTCAATGAGAAACCAATGTACAACTATTCCATAATAATGTGGCCATTACACTTATAAATATTATTGTTAAAACCTTTTCTGGAAGTGAATAATTTCAAGGGAAAGATCGTTCCGGGGCCGGATATCGATCCCAGGACCCTTCGCTTAGCGCACGAATGCTCTACCAACTGAGCTACCCAGAAACTACACCCGACACTGTCCCAATTTTTCCCTTTATATCCACATAACTCAAGTGGGCTGACAAGGCGCCAGAAACCCAACTTCGAGTGCACACAAACTCTGTGTGACTTGAATTGTGGTTTTCTGTTAATGTACCTACAGTGACGTATATATTATGCAAATCTAGCTTTCAGGTAAAGCTCCGTCCCGAAACGATTTTTCCCTATTCCGGAAGTCTTTGTTAACACTCAGTTTGAGTAGTTATAATTTGTCTTGCAGAAATTTACTGTGAATTTCTTATAATGGATACTAATCCTCCTGGTATGTATTTTCACACTCTGCTGTATTTGTTCGTAAATTTCTACTTTTAACATCAGGATTAAAAAAAAAAAGAATTACATGTTACATAATTTATCAATATTGAGAACTGGCGTTCTATTTCTCTTGAGTTACAAAAATTTGCACACATTTATGATAGGTCGTATAGTATAGAGGGAGGTCTTGGGTTCGTGATTACACAATTTTAATTAATATGCCTCTATGTATCACAGCTCATTTAACTCAAAAAATTTTCAGGACGGCCACAATGGATCAGAATGCAAATCTGGCTGGAAGAAATTAATATCCCTCCTGTGTAACGGATTTTTTATGAAACTTTGTACAGACGTTATAGGTAGCATATAATATGTTTTGTGTACAAACTTCGGTTATGTTTGGATAAGAGGAACTACTTCTTTATAGAGCATGCATTTACATTAAATAACTTCTCTGCTATAAGTTATAACAAATTTTTATGAAACTTTGTACAGACGTTACAGGTAGCATATATTATGTTTTATCTACAAACTCTGAGAAGAAAGAGATATATATTAATTTAAACATTTCTTGACAGCTTTTTCTTAATACTTTATATTGGTTCTTTCTATTATCAAGTGTTCATGGGTTATATTGGTAAACATATCATTTGGCAATGCCCTAAAAGAAATTGTCGTTGGGGTAGCTCAAATGAAGGAATCATGAAAATCAAAATGAAAAATGTATTCCAGTAATTGCACTGATCTGCTGGGTGCATAGAAAATGTAATTTTTCTGTTGAAAGAATGCACTTTCTGTCTCAGTTTTGTTAAGGTGTGTAATGAAAGGAAAAAAATACTTCACTTCTGTACATTTGTGAGTTGGGCTAATTTGTAAGAAAAACTTATCCATTAATAATTATTTTGCGCGATATTGCAACCCATACACTCACATTTTATGAATATAGCTGGATTTCTTTATTTGCATTTAGATTTTTCAGTGACCAAATATTCGTATGCTGTGATTCATATAGCCAGAAAGGTAAAACCAAAGCTTCATTTATGAAAACAATGTGTCGAATAGGTCGTCTCCATGCTGACTCATGAATTTTTTAAACCATTTATAATAATAAACCTTATTTTCGTGGCCTCAGAATTTTAGCCTTATAGTGTGCAAAGAATTTTTTTTTTTGTGCCCTGCAAAGACTGTCACACTAATTTCCCTGTTGACTTGGAAGAACTTTTCAACATGCGTTCCGAAATGTATAGTACAATAATATTCCTTCTGTTGAAATAGGAAGCCACTCTCACTTTGTCAAACATATTTATTATGAAGTCACATCAGGATCACTTTTAAAGATTTTTTTTTTTGTCATAGCTACCATCATCTCAGATAAATAAATTTCACTGTCAGCGTGCTTAATAGTACATTATGCAACGAGCCTATAATGGTAGTAATTAAGATGCTAGTATGTTTATGAAACGAGCGCGAGTTTCATAATTTTCATACGAGCGTCTTAATTACCATTATAGTCAAGTTTCATACGACTTTTTATGCTCGACCATATTCCTTACTTGAAATTATTCATAAGTATTCGTGTTATTCTTATCTGACTGAGGAGCGGAACTGACCTTGTGCAATACCTCGTAAATTGTGAGATGTGCGCAGACGCGAAAGTATTGATTTTTTCCGAGAAACAAATGTCGACATTGACCTTGATATAATCTGTTGTTGTTGTTTTCTAATGCCAGGCGTTTGACAATAAAGTCATTTGACCTCTTGCACTCCAATATTTGAAAATGGCAAGTTGTAGCCGATTTAAGTGAACACCATATTTTAACGTTTTGGTGGCTACTTCATTCACACACAACCCCCAGAATGTCTGGAGGACCACACCTGCTGGTGGTCGACGGGTCCATTGGACCTAGCTGGGAGATCTTGTTGATCACCAGCTTTCCCTCCTTAAGCCACTGGAGGACGATTTTAGTGCCATAGCAGGTCAGCACTAGGAACAGAAAAGTAGGAAGGAAAGTGAAATGAACCCCTAGGCCTCGAATGCTCTAATGCCGTCAGGGTCGAAGAAAGTAAGAGTTCAGTCAGAGGACTGGATAGGAAAGGGTAAAGAGGGAATTAGGTATTGAATAGAGGAAAATTATACCAAATTCAGTCATTAACTCATCAAGCTGACCAGTGCTAATGGATGAGTAGCCCCTCCCTTTAGTTCAGCTCGTAAAATTATGCTTACTAACAGCTGCACCACGGGAAGGTAGGGATGGGACATTGGGTATTTGTCCAGGTTGGTTCCTTAAAGCCTTCAATGGGAAGGATTAATGGCTCTCCCCCCTGTATCCGACAGATACCCTTTTGCAGCCAATAATCTAGAGAGTAAAATAAACATTAATCTTGATATAACCTTGAAATTGAATTAGACACTGAAAAACGAGATGACAAATTGTATTTATTTGAATATTATTTACAATTAACGCTAATTATTATAGTAATAGAACTGACTTTATTTCAAATATAGGTGATTTATTGTTGTCTTTCGATTGCATATCCGAGAATAATCAATACTTCCGCTTTCATATTGCTACAATGGTATTTTCTGATTGGTGGAACACCTGAACTTTAATGAATAGGTGTACTTTAATGAGGTCCATTAAAGGGCTGCTACCAGGTGTATAATTACTACATTTCGGCATGGTCGAGCATAAAATAATAAATAACCACACTCCTTTGCCGAAATTCCATTTCTCACATTCATCATAAGCAATTTGTTGAAGATCTGCCAAGTGAACTTTTATACAGGATGTGAATGATTGTATCACTTTTAGCTAATGCCAGAGATGCTTTTCTAAAGCCCAGCAGTAAACCTTACATCACGAAAACAAAACATTAAAGATTTACCACACTGCACAATGTGCATTGCTGAAGTCAGTGCCAATAGAGTAAATGAAAAGAATCGAACTTCTCCTAAATGAATTTTAAGAGCAAGCATGCACACTTTTTTTAGAACTTTTAAAATAGCCTACTGCTAATATCTGACCTACATAAAATCTCATTTCAGGTGGAATCCCGACAGGCAGTTGCAATCCATCCTTCATCTGTTCTTTTCGGAAGTCAGCCACATTGTGTTTTGTTTACTGAAGTTGTCCAGACTGGACGATGTTTTTTGCGACAGGTATCACAGATTGATCCCGAATGGTTGAGGGAAATTGTGCCGGAATATATGCGACAACATAGACTTTTATCCTGTGTTACGTAATTAGTGATAAGATAATATTATAATGCGTGATGGAAATAAATAAACTCTTCAGTTAAGAGTAACAGAAGTACAAAGTTCAAATAATGTAATTGTGACTTGCGCGATTAGTTCTTTTATCTTTATGTACCAACATTATAAGGTATAAAGGTTAATTTACCACCAGAGAGATGGTTGTATGATTAGAATGGAGTGATGGTGGAAAAAAATGGACAACAGGAGCTGACATATTCAGTAGAAATTGCACCATGGCCTTTTGTTCACCACAATTAATGTCAGAGGATCTGGCCTCTATAAATAGGTTATATTTCTATGGATTTCTCTAATACTTGCTTATGTTCAAGTGTACAGTAAAACTTAATTTATATGTTTTCCACTAATGCATTTTTCACACTTATTAGTTCCCTCCACCCCCCTAAGGTTCAGGCAAAATTCCTATACTTTCCATATTAGTTTATTTTGGATATACATTTTTCTTTTATTCGTTTCTTTTACACTTAAACGTTCTAAATCTCGAAATTAGGTTTGTCGTGAAAATGAACTCGAAAATAGAATACATGTTCATTGCTAAGATGCGACCCAAGCCACCGGCGTAGTTCACAAGCAAACGTTCTGATGGGTGGCAGATAAAAAAGTTAAATTTTTTTCTTCCATCATGTTAATAATGTCAAAAGAAGTGCTTATACAAATTTTGGCCACTCGACCGCAATTACGAGGCCGTCCAGAAAGTGATTTTCCCTGGGGTCGTTTATAGAAAACAGCACAATTTCATGGAAATATTTATTGAAACAGATACAGCAGTTGTTGTGCTATTTGTCAACATATCCTCAACTGGATTTGAGACTTTTGTCATACCTTGGGACCAATTTTTGTGTCGTAGAAGTCAGCCGCCTCAGATCGGAACTGGCATTTGACTGTGTTTGCACCTCTCTCTGTCGATCCCATGATATGAGAAATGTCTCAATTCCGATAGAAAATAAGTTAAAAAGTAGCTCAACAATTGCTGTGTCTGTTCCAATAAATTTGTCCAATGAACTTGTGTCTTTTTTTTTGTTAGCGGCCCCTGACGAACTTATTTTTTTATGGCCCTCGTAATTGCGGTCGAGTAGCCAAAACTTGTATAAGCACTTCTTTTGAGATTATTAACATGATGGAAGAAAAAAAATTAACTTTTTTATCTGCCTCCGTCAGAACGTTCGCTTGTCAGTCGGTTTAAGGCTGTCTGAAGTTGCGCTCGGGAGCGGGTTCGATCCCCGCTTGGGCTGATTACCTGGTTGGGTTTTTTCCGAGGTTTTCACCAACCGTAAGGTGAATGCCAGGTAATCTATGGCGAATCCTCAGTCTCATCTCGCCAAATATCATTTCACTATCACCAATCTCATCGACTCTAAATAACTTAGTAGTTGATACAGCGTCGTTAAATAACCAACTAAAAAAAAAAAAAGATGCGATCCACTTTGAAATTCGCGGAAATTCGAAGCTGCCCATGCTTGCCTTCAACAATTTTGTGTCCTTTAATTACGCTGTTACTGCTTTAGAAACAGTGATACATTTTGTAACACACCTTGATGTGCCTGAACAAATTATGGAACAGTTATTATCACAATTTGAGGACATATCCTAGAGCAAGCAGTATAAAATAACTGAACTTTTGTAAAATAATCACTTGTTATTAAATGAAGATCACACAGTAAGAACAAGTTAAGTCAGTTTCGTAAAATGTTCCGGATTGGAGTTTGAAATGTAATACATCAGCCAGCTTTGGCTCTCAGCAGTTAAGATTTCCTACAAATAATCTTACATTCTTCAAGAATATGTGTAATCAATTTGACTATTGTATTTAAGACTCAAAGATGGTTTAACTATAAAATTCTAAATTTTTCTTATGAAAATTTTATAAATTCCATCACAGTGTAATATGGTATTAGAAATACCCCTCATTTCTCGTGAAAAACAACTGAATAGACTACGGTGGACTATAGTGGACTTTATGTTGTCAGCAAACAGCTGGATACATTAAGAAGATTGATTGATTATGAAAATTTTACTAAATTACTTAACTCACTCTTCCTGCATAGTCTTCAAAAGTTATTTCAGATGTTATTAAATGTCATTTCATTTGCCATCTTTATTGGTGAACGAATGTGGACAGTCAAGGCCAGAAGTAGAGACAGCTGGAATAAAATACTGAGGAAGGCTAGGACCCTCAATGGGTTATTGAGCCAATGATGATGATGATGATGATTAAATGTCATTTCAGTTATATGGTTTTCCCATTTGTGCCTTTTTTTCTTCTTCAGAACCATAAAAACGTCTAAATGAAGTTCCACAGTACTATAGTCCACCTACAAAGGGATTACCAGTTCTCACTGTAAAGCAGCAGTGCTGACCACACGATACTCCTGTACTGGTTGGATAATCGTTTACCTCTGCCGAGGCATGTAGACGTGAGACTAGCAGTTGGTTTGTCAACCCTGGCCCTTCATGGACTGTCATAATAGCGGGTGTGAACAGAAATGAAGTGATGTTAGATCTTAATTAGGATTAATCACACTCAAGACAGACCAACAACACTAGTTAAAGAAAATTAATATACTGATGTCTTAGGTGGAACAAGTTGCTATCTTGAATGCTTCTAATTATTCTCAATTTCCATCTGTGGTTATAATGTATGCAACAGTAGAAGCTGTGGTTTGCAAGATCAAAGCAGCCTGAAAGAATGCTACTTTTCTTTTTATGTTGCCTCATAGAGGTACAGATTCCCGGTTGGGGCAAGTTACCTGCTTGAGGTTTTTTCCGGGGTTTTCCCTCAACCCAATATGAGCAAATGCTGGGTGATTTTCGGTGCTGGACCCAGACTCATTTCACCAGCATTATCACCTTCATCACATTCAGATGCTAAATAACCTTAGATGTTGATAAAGCGTCGTAAAATAACCTACTAAAAAAAATCATAGGGGTACAGAGTGAGTCAGCGTCAGCGGAAAGTCGTATGCATAGTAACTGCTGTGCCATCGCAGTGATCAGACCTCTTGCTCGCGTACGTTTCGTGTTTAGCTACGTAAACACGTTCACACAGTGAGGGTGCAGCTGTATACCGTACATTGGAGTGCAGTAATGTGTCCATTGTGAAATATAGCCTTCAACAACGAGTGTTTGTTCACAACAACTTTGTGAAATACGAATATTGGAGGACAGTTGTAACAAACTTCCGTCAATCATTCCCTGATTCACGAGAGCCTTCTAAAGCAATGATTTACAATTTAGTGAAGGTGGAATCCTGGGAAACGAGAATGCGGATGCTTTAGCAAAGAAGGGCAGCACTGCTACTTACAGACCTGTTACTAAATCTACGTATTACTCTGTGAAGAGATTTATTAAATCTACATACTTAGACTTCAACAAACAAAATTTGATAACTCAATCCCAAGGGAAAAAATGGAACTCTCTGCATCATAATCCACAGTTAATTCCCGATTTACCACGAAAATCTCTGTAGCTGCATTTAGATTGGCAACAGGCCATGACTGTTTGGCCAAACACCTGCATAGAATTGGAATATATCAGTCCCCTAACTGCCCTTTGTGCAACTCAAACCAAGAAATGGATTCGGAACACCTCAAAATCTGTGCTTCAGTGGCTGACCACGATAATATCTTTGAAAAATATTGGAGTGCAAGAGGTCAAATGACTTTATTGTCAAATGCCTGGCATTAGAGAACAACAACAACAATTTAGTGAAGGAATTTCGTACAACTGGATCAGAATTGGATAAGAAACGAACATGTGTGAAGAGTGTTCTCACTGAGGAGATGTTAGATGAAACTGGCCACCAACTAGAGAGAAGTCCTACGACATTATCCCGCCATGTAGCTCAGCAGGTAGGGGTGTCACAGTCTTCAGTGATAAGAGGTAAGAAACAATTAAAATTAAAACCTTACAAAATTCCTGTAGTTCAGAGGTTAACGGAACCCAATTTTGAGAGCAGACTTAAGTTTTGCATGTGGAGATATGCAGCCTGCCAGATATCATAAGGACGTCATTTCGAACATGAATATTGTGAATATGGTAAGTACATAACACAATACTAACCACAAAAGCGTGGTAGTGTCATTACGTATGAATCAGCTGCCGTGGGTGCGGTTAGGAGTCTACCCCTGGCTGGTTCACCTTGTATATAAATCTCTTGTATATTTTTTTATTATTAACAGGAATATGTATGGTACATAAGTGTCAGCTTTAAAAGGCTTTTACTTTAACAGAGATAGTTAACAAGCAGGAACATTTATATTTTTAATTGAAGTGACCGATCTTGACGGTAGTTGTTATTTTATACTCTTGTTGCCAGGGCTCCTATCAGAGGATTGGGGTGGTACAGCAAGTCCTTATGAAAGTTTTCTGTAAATTTCTGTATAATGTCGTAGAATGATTCTATTTCAAGCATGTCTTGCAGTTGTTTATTGGTGGTTCTATAGTCTGCACCAGTGATAGTTAGGGATACTTTTCTCTGTATAGTATGAAGACGTCTGATAATTTGGAATTTTGCATTGCTCCAGATTTCGCAGCCATAGGTCATTTGGAGGTCTTATAACAGAAGTGTAAAGTATATATTATTTTAATGTACCGAAGTACATATGATATTTCCATGCAGATATTCTGCATCATCATATGATGAAAGAGTAATGGAACGGAGAAAAATTCTCTCCGGTGCCAGGATTTGAACCCGGGTTTTCAGCTCCCGGTGCCAGAGAGAATTTTTCTCCGTTCCATTACTCTTTCATCGTATGATGGCGCAGAATATCTGCATGGAAATATCATATGTACTTCGTACATTAAAATAATATATATGATGTGCGTAAATCACTTCGTGATTTAAGACGGTGCTTATTCCGTCGGATCCCGGCCAACTAGTCACTCATAACGAGTGCACCTCAGCACATGTGTGGACGTCAGTCCTATGTTCATAGACATCTATGACGTAGTGCAGAGGGCGGCCACTAGAGGGAACCCAAGAGTTGGAACTTAATCTGAGACGATTCTGTCCGACGCTGGGGTGGGTATCCGGTGTGGCATAGTGGATAAAGCATCAGCACGTAGAACTGAAAACCCGGGTTCAAATCCCGGCACAGGAGAGAATTTTTCTCCGTTCCATTACTCTTTCATCGTAAGAAGTGTAAAGGATTTTTTTCGAGGGAAGTCTGATGTAAGGTGACTTCAACAATGGATATAGATGAATGAATCTAGCTAATGCTTTGTTACGAGCTGCTTCAACATGGTGATGAAATCGAAGTTGTTTATCAAGTGTGACGCCGAGGTATTTTACAGATTGTTTATAGTAGATATCTTCGGAGAAGAGATTGAGGTGATCTGGTATTTTTGGCTTTCTTCTGGTAAAAATGATGGCTTGAATTTTACTTATATTAACTTTTATTCTCCAGTTTCTTAGCCACATTTCCAATATTTTGAGTTGTTTTTGCATGGTATGTTGTGCGATGTTGATTGAAATGTCACTGGTGAAGTAGGTGGTGTCATCTGCGTATAATCCCATATTGCATTCAGCAATCAATGGAATATCATGTACATAAACTGAATATAAATGCGGTGCTAAGATGGAACCCTGTGGAACTCCGGCTTTGATATTCTTGATTATTGATAATGTGCCATTCATTTTGACTTGAAAAGTTCTATCTGTTAAGAAACTATGTATTAGGTGAATAAGGCTATCATCTATTGACAGTTTAATTAATTTGAATAAAAGACCCCGAGTGCCAAATTGTGTCAAAAGCATATGCTATATCCAGAAATGTAGCTATTGTATGTTGGCCGGCTTGAAAGTTATTTGTATATAGGCGTACATGTTAGCAAATGGCTTATAAAGACCTCTAAGCTATTGATGAGACTGATAATTTAGATGTGAAACACAGAAACAATAAGTTTCATATTTGTAATGCATTTTATTTTCTTGTACATGTACTCATTATGAGAGTCAGTATATTAATTTGATACAGTGCTGTAATAATGTGTTTTATCTTTTACCGGTCCTTCTCATTTTCATGTTCTATGATAATTTGCATTCTGTGTAAGTTTTTTTTTTGACAATATGCTGCAAAATTATTTCCATTTAACATATAAGCCTACATTGTTAACAATACTGATGCTCTGCTATTACAGTGATTTTTAGCACAAAACTTAGAAGTTTTCTGATGTAGAACGATATGACTCTTACAAAATGAAGAATTAGAGTTATCAAATTTTTTTTTAATATGTGAATAGTATATGAAGGGTACACAGGAAAAACGATCAAGGTCCATCAAAAATCGAAATTGAGTTAATAATGCTATCTTATAGTGGAAAAGAAGTACTATCATGTGGTCTAGCTAGTAATAAGAAATCATCGTTCTTGACATTCCACTACGTCAATTTCTATTAAGTACACACATAACAAAGTATTAAATGCTTAAACTTTAAAATTCGTTTTTCTCGAAACTTTCTAAAATGGACCTTGATCGTTATTCCCGTGTACTCTTCATGTGTTAACATAAAATTTGAGGAAGACTATATTTCAACAATTTTTTTCTTAATGACTTTAGAAAATAAAGGACAGCAGAATATTATGTCCACAGTTTTACTCTTACTAACTTCATTATAGTCCTTGCCAAACTTAGTCGGCCTCGGTCACACCATTCTCCAGACTCATGGCTGACCCAAAACATAATAAATCATACATTGTGTGCCTGTCAGTTATGCAGTGTTGCCACGTTTTCTTCCTCAAGCTAAATGAGCAATGAGTGTTGAGTAAACTGCATTTAACCAAGCCCTAAAAATGTTCGACATTGTACACGACACTTAATTTACAACACTACTAAAGAACCTATCTTAATGACATTCATTATCCAACTGAACCTCTACAACATAAGACGTCTTAATACAAGTACCGTATAAAATAGAATTGTGGCAACGTCATATTTGAAATACTACAGCCATTAAAGTATGGTTACTTGCATAAATATTAACATTTGCTGCAAGATTATGCTGCCCTCTCTACTCTGACTGAAGCCATCTAAATCTGGTGAGGAGATTATATTTCCACATATATATATTCATTCATTCATTTCATTAGAGTGCAGGTTGTTTTCACATTGAAGTTGTTTTGCTGACTATGTGAAACGTATTTATGTTATTGAGAGAGAGAGAGAGTGAAATTTGAAAATAATTTATTTTTCTTCAAAATATATTATGAATAAAAATGGTTTATATTTATTCTTATTCTGTTTCCTTCATTTCATTTTGAGTGTACATGTTATGTAAAATCCACAGATTTTTTTTAAATATTAAAGTGTGTTTGTTATGTTCTTTGGCATACACAATAACTTTAGACGAAGACGAAAGTTACACATAGATAGACTGTATAATATTTTGTGTTTTCTCTGTCACAGTTTTAGTTTGTGTTACTTTTCTTCAATCCATTTCCAGAATTTTGATTCGACGAATTTTCTGGAACAACTGATTATCTTATCCTCTTTCAAAACATCTCCAATTTCATTACCCCACTTCCAAATACTGTATAAAAGAGAGAGAAATTTTCTAGCACCAGGGATGAAGTCTAAAAGAGACGTGATACAGTTTTGAACAATCGTAAAGATAGTTTCATACAAAGACACCAAGTTTCTGCCACCAGTATATTTGTCATTCCCTTTGAGACCGTCATTTTGGCTAGACTTCACTTGGGTGTATTTCCAGTTGTTCATACTATAACTGAAATCGTCTTTCACACTGTCTGATGGGTTATAATACATCACATCACTTCCTCGTAGATGTGTGTTCTCATCAATTACTGCATTTTTCATTACTGTTGCTACAAATTTGTCTAAGAATTTTTGCATTTGCAATATATTATTTGATACTTCCATTAATTGTGCGGTAACAGTTTTGTTGTCCTTAATTGGTTCTTTCTTTGCTTGCTTAAATCTTTCCCGTAACCTCTTGTTGAAATCTCTACCTAAACAGATGGCTAATTCAGTCTCGTGTTTATATGCACGATACACTGATAGTATGTATTTCACAAAATACTTAATTATACTCAAGAACGTACTTCCAAGTCCAGTGTCTTGTGTGGAGTTTCTTTTGTTAATTCTGTGAGGAGTTTGTGTAATTTTCATTTGTTTATAAACTTCGTAAAGGAAAGTTTGCCTTAGAGTATGAGATGTATTTATTTTCTGCGACATATTATTCTGAATATATATTACATGGTAACTCGGTCTGGAAATAAAAAATATTAACAAAATTAACATGTGATTTACATCAAAGAATGTAAATTACTCTTTACAAAAATTATTATGAAATGTCTTTACAAATTCATACTTACGGAGAGCTGTAATCAAAGGTTATGTTGTTTACTGATGTTGCCTTTGGAGTATAATACTTAAAAAGAGATAAGTATGATTTCGTAAAAAATATTATACTTATTGTAGCTATTAAAAATTCTAGTATCTTCCCTGAAATAAGAGATTAAAATAGAATTAGAAAATATATACATTTATGCATTAGATTACATTACAAATGATTAAGAGAATTATTGAAACTTCGATATCCTCCCACATCTCATATGGAACTGTCTGATATGTGTTTCGTTATTTCATTATCAAAGTGAGAGATAGAATAACTTTACAAATATACTTATGACACATATAAGCATTAATTTTATTATTCCATAGGTACACATTTTTTATTGCTTACATAATTATTTGTTTTCTATGTTTGTTAAAATAATGTTTATGTGCCATGTTAATTTTCATTTGTTTTTATTTACATAAACAATGATGCACAATGAAACCAACACAAAAAATTATCAGTTATCTTCATACACAATCCACACTATATTCACGTTGGTTTGGAGTATTTATTAAAGAATTTATTCAGGACTGATTTAGAAACATGTTAAACGAATTATTCTTGCACCAAAAACGGAACTATATATATATATACATATATCTAATATAAAATATAACATTTTTCAGTAGGAAAAAAAAACACATTTATTCATCCTATGGCAGCCGTACTTATGAGACTGTGAATTCTTGCATTTTCGAAACAAAGAAATATAATTACATATAGGAGATTTTATTATTTGCTGTATCACTATTTAAGTTATTTAAATCGATAAATATGTCACATAGGAGTTGTTGCAGGAACAACGACGATACAACATGTCATTCGTTAATAAAAAATATATGAGGAAAGTCTGTGTGCCTCTTGTTGAGATAATGTTTTGCATTGCTGTGTGTGAGAAACTAGAGGATGAGTTTCTGACAATGTTGTTTGTGATCATGCCAAGTATATCATACCGTTTTATACAGGTAAGAGTCACAATTTATTTATGGATAATACTTTCATGGGAAGTAAGCTGTTGGGAACAAGAAAAATTCTCCGACATTGTCATTCCCTACAGGACTAAGTTTGCAAAGAAATAAAAAAAGCAGCGGGCCTGTTATGTCCGTGTTTTTGAACGAAGGTAGATATAATTGGAAATTCCTCTCCTGATCTGTGTTATGATCTGTACCTGCTGGAAATTGAAAGAAAATAGTACGTAATGTTATTACAATTTTTACACTCTAGAAGAAATGAACGCAAATAATATTAAGAAGAGAAAATTCTGTAATATGTCCTCAAGAACTCCTTTGTATAAATCTAACTTTTTAAGAAAGTGTCAATTTTACCTAGAGGCAGGCTATAAAATGAGTGAGCAATGAAGTTAATGAAAAATTTTAGCTATTTGCGATAATTTTATTAGAGGACTTTTGATTACACACATCGAAATGTTTTTAAATTAGTACCGCTATTGACACACTTCACAAAGTCTTAACATATAAGATTATCACTATAATAATAATAATAATAATAATAATAATAATAATAATACGAGAGGGATCCAGGAAATAACAACCGTTTGTGCATACCCCGCGCGCAGCTGACTCCCCTTCCTTGTTTGAAGGTCAACTGGCTTCCTTAACATGTGTTCTCATAATGTTGTGAGTACTGGTTGCAACAAGTCGCCATTGTGCATTTTGTGTTACTTCAAAATGAACGACGTGATTGATAATCCCGCCGACTGTGAGGTGAGGAGTGTGATTCGATTTTTGAATGCCCAACATTTGAAACCTGCAGAAATTTACCGGTAATTGAAAGAAGTGTATGTTGATACTGTAATGAATGAAAGAAATGTGAGAAAATGGTGCGAAATGTTCAACAATGGGCGAACAAATGCCCACGATGAAACTCGACCCGACGCCCATCACTCATCACAGAAGACCTGAAGCCTAAAGTGAACGACAGAATCTTGCAAGACAGGCGCACATCACTCGACGAATTGCATATTGCCTTTCCTGATATTTCTCGTTCTTTGCTTGGTGAAATTGTGTCGCAACATCTTGGCTACCACAAAATCTGTGCATGATGGGTTCCACGGCAACTGAGTGATCAACACAAAACTCAGAGAATGGCCTCAGCATTGACATTCTTGATGCGATATCACACAGACGGAGACGCCTTTCTTGATCAAATTGTGACTGGTGATGAGACCTGGGTGTCTCACAACACCCCAGAGACCAAGCTCCAATCACGTCAGTGGCATCATCCCTCATCACCCAAGAAACCGAGAAAATTCAAACAGACTCTCTCAACACAAAAAGTCATGGCTACTGTCTTTTGGGATCGCAAAGGTGTTCTTTTGCTGGATTTCATGCCAAAAGGCACTACGATCAATGCAAATCGTTATTGTGAGACTTTACGAAAACTACGGTGAGCCATCCAAAACAAGAGGCGAGGAATGCTTTCGAGAGGAGTTGTGCTTCTTCACGACAACGCCCACCCGCACACTGCTGCTTCAACTCGAGAATTGCTGGATCAGTTCGGTTGGGAAATCTTTGATCATCCGCCCTAAGCCTATAGTCCAGACATTGCTCCTAGCGATTTTCACCTTTTCACTAAGCTGAAAGACTTTCTGGGTGGTACGCGTTTTGGAAGTGATGAAGAGTTGAAGAAGACAGTGAACACCTGGCTTAATGAACTGGCGGCAGAGGAGTATAACACGGGAATTCTAAAGCTAGTGAACAGATACGACAAATGTTTAAATGTAGGTGGTGATTATGTAGAGAAGTAAAGGAAGCTTCAGTTATGTAACACACTTTGTTTTTTCAAATAAATATGTTTTTTTTTAATTATTACAACAAAACGGTCGTTATTTCATGGATCCCCCTCGTAATAATAATTCAATTGTTGGGCGACAATTAAGTCACCCTTTTGTCTCTCCATTACGTCAGTTCAATGTGTCTTACTGTTTTAGCCGATATAAAATTAATAATAGAGCAGCAAGTCTTGTAATATAAACACGAATTTTTGCATTCACGCGTGAGCAAACACTGGAATTCAGCTTCGAAGAAACAGCCCTTCATTGTATACATCATATTCCCGTTAATTGTCGCAACCTTGGCACAGAAGAAAGGAGTTATTCCTCCATGCCCTTAGGCTAGAGTGCCAGAAATAACATTGTGAATGTTCAGCATTTGTTTCGTTGGCAATTGGTCACCTTCATATTTCATAGTTTCTCACATTTCAGATTCATATATTCTTTTGTGAGTTTAGGGTAAATTAGTGTTTCAAATTGAAATTTAAAAGTCCCAATAAAAAAAATTCTGTACCTATAAAATAAATGGAACATTACACCTACGAGGTGAGAAGATATTCAGATGCAAAATAAGGTATTAAATATCTACATTGAAAATACAAGTAGACGCCCATTTCGAGAACCGGAAAATTGCATTTGTTATTTGAAATCTGCACAGTCATTTATTTATACAAAGAATTTAGAAATTTCAAGTCATTGTTCGCTTTACATTTTACAATCAGTTAAGATGCATGTACAAAGATCATTGAGTTCTGTACTTTGGAGTATACCAATAAATACGGAAGGAGTTGTCTTTACCAATAAACCTAACAGTAATATGAAACAGAAATGGTACGGTATGTGCTTAGTAACAGATTTGGCAATCCCATTAAGTAGAAATTGTATTCAAAAAGAAATAGAAGCAGAAAAGGTCGTATTGAAATCATATTGATAAATCTGATGTTGAACATGTAAGATATGTGGTACATTAAAAATAATGGGCTACAATTAATTATATTCTAGGAAAATATGGAATTCTATAATTAATTGAGCATATACTGAAAAATTAAGTAGCCCGTTATGGTCTCAGTGAGTCATTCTCAGTCCACCTTTTTTTTTTTTTTTTGGATGACCTAAAGATCTTTTCCCTTGGGGACAGTATTGAAGCATGGCTTTTGAAAGTCTATTCCAATTCATTCGTTTGACATCTCTTATATTATAAATTACCGGTAGCGTAAACTGGGGTAAAAAGGATCACATGTGGTAAAGTGGATCATATGTGTATTGTTAGATAAGTCAGCGCCACATGGATCACACATGCAAAGAAAACTATTTTTAGTGGCACTTATAGAAGAAAGGTTTTCTTTTCATGTGTGATCCATGTGGCGCTGCTTTATCTAGGCAATACACATATGATCCACTTTACCACATGTGATCCTCTTTACCCCAGTTTACGGTACTATGAAATAGCCAATAATTTTAAAAGACAAAAAAAAAAAAAAGTAGAAATAGGCACTTATTCTTAGAGAGAGTTTAAGTAGATAAAATAAAAATTGGCCCTATTACTTCTAAAAGCTTCAAAATGCATCTAAATCTATGTAACTTTGACGTATGCCAACTCAGTAATAAAAGGCATTTTACCAATATCCGGTCTCTAATAATAATAATTCAAATGCCAGACACTTCACTTTTGCGTCATTTATTCAGTGTCCCCTTCTTGGAGGAGTTACAGACTCTGCCACATAGCATTGTTCTTTTGCATAAAAGGTGATCTACAACACACCAGTGTGATGATTACTGGTTGAATGTCGGTAGGGGAACCGGGAGTACCCAGCGAAAACCTACCATCAATGTCTTCGTACCATAAAATTATTATTATTATTATTATTATTATTATTATTATTATTGTCATTTCACTGCTAAGCATCGCTACCCATTCCAATTGCGCTAATGCACTAATAACCAAGGGCACAGTCTACTATATACAGTCGCGAAGCTTGAGGTGTTTTTTTGCAAATCTCGTGATAAAGCGCTCCAAGCGGTTAGCAACTAGAAACAATAGACTGTCCATGGTCGACTTTGGACTGTGTCGTATTTCTAACGAGTGCTAGCTCGTTGCGTATTTCACATTGATGCTTGTGAAATGTTCGTTATTGGTTATAATGAAAATGTTAATGGCTAAAATATAATAATTGGAATAATAATATGGGACAAGGAGGAGACTTTGTAGTGCTATAAATTGTAGCAACAATAAGAGAAAGAGGCCAGAGTTATCCTTTTTCCGATTTCCGAAAGATTCAGAAAGGTTCCTGGGTTTCAACAAGAATGACGTGCAGAAACAAAACTGTTAATTTGAAGTTCTTTGTGACTGTTAGAATACATTATATCCTTAAATTTCACAATGAAATGTTTCAGTCTAACCGAAAGGACATTAGATACTGTACCGGTTAAAGTTCTGTCACTTAGGCTGCTAAATTTCCAGAGAAATAAAGGTTAGGTCTACTTTTTTCAGAGGATATATTTTTAATTGTAGCTATTAATTTTGTTAGTATTTTTATGTGTTATTTTACTAAAGACGTAGAAAAATTAAGTTTGTTTTAATGAAATTTGTTGATCACGTTTTATTTTCAATTCTGGTGGGATTATTATTGCTTAGGCCTACTTTTTTCTTCAAAGGATATGTTTTTAATTATAGCTGTTAATTTTGTTGTTATTTTATTTGTTGCTTTACTAGAGACGTAGAAAAAGTCTGTTACAATAAAATTTATTGATCACGTTTTATTTCCAATTCTGGTGTGATTATTATTGCTTAACCTCATCTCACTTTGTTAACTACGTAAGCCTACACTACAAGTACCGGTACACGTAAGTTACTCCATTAATTCATATTTCCATTATTATTGTTGTAAAGAGAAATGCAAATTAATATTTATTGGTTTCATAGTTAATTATCGCTATAATCTATATAATCTATTATAGTAAATTTCAGTTCGTTTTGCACAAACAAAAATTATATTAACTTATTTCTTGCAGGTATCTTCGAGTTTATGGTGGAATTTAATATACTTCATTAAAATAATAAATTAACTTTATGCATTTAATATTTCAATAATGGAAGGAAGGTGTTAATTTTTCCAAAAGAAAACGACAACGTTAGTATAACATATTATGTCGGCTGCTAGGAGAGAGATCTGCGATGATGAGGCGATAGTAGCGATCCTAGTGGTGGGCAACTACCCATGTTTGCTTTTTTACTACATATTGAACTTCGCGACTGTATATAGTAGACTGTGACCAAGGGCCTCATAAATAGTTACCGGTACCTACGCAATTTATTCTATGCAATGATCAAGAAATAACGTTTCATATGTACAGTACAGAAAAAAAAGTAATGAACCGAATCTTGATGACAGTCCTGTATGTAGGCAACAAGTTTCGCAAGACTGTCAACAAAAAGCATACATACTATACAGGCGCTCTTGTTTACTGCACATGCGCAATGCATTGTATCTGGAACAGTAAAATTAGGCGGCTCATTTCTTTCTTCTGGAACTGTACATAATTATATATTTTGTGTTCTCCCTCTTCCGCAGCCGAGCCATACTGGAAAGTAGGCCTATTATTAACTCGAACGAAATTGTCAAATAAATAAGAATAAATCTCTGTTTGTTATTGTAGTGAATAAACAATTAAATTAATGAGAATTAGTTTACTACGACATATTATGACGTGCAAATTGAATTAACTTTCGGTCCCGTATATCAAAGGTGCATTGGTTGACGTTGTACATGCTAGTAAATAGTACAGTCATGAACTGATGAAAAAGTTATAGTCGTGGATCAAAGGTCGGAGTGATAAAGCGTTTTGACTGTTGTTTATCTTATCGAGCTTTAGTCTGCTATGTCCTTCTTGTATATATACATAAAATAACCACATTTAATAGAACATTTCAGAATACCTGAAGCTGTTTCGTAAGATTAGGGGTAAGTGTAATTTGTCGATATTTCGGAATAGTTATGTTAGGATAAACGAGAGAGAGAGAGAGTGTTTACATTAAATCATTGACTTGTCTAGGTCATAATTATATAGTATAATTTATCGGGATGCTTAATTATCCTTCGAATATTTGCAAGGTGGCAGATAAAAGAAACGAAACTGCTGGACATGTTGAATTGTAAAGGTTATGTTTGTTTACGATTTATTGGAAGAATGGTAAAGGCAAAAATGAAGTAAACAACAATGCAATTAAAAATGACAAAGTGTATTAACAAGAAGCATTGTTTTGCTTTTATTGCGGAGAAAAAATGAAGGAAGTATTGTAGATTCAAATTCTTGACATAAGGGGCGTGTTTATAGAGGTTTCTGAAATAAATAAATCTGTAGAAAATTTTAATGATTGGTGAAATCAGTTAGCCTACTGGACCTACAGTAGAGGTTAGTTTGTATCGCATTGCAAATGCATATTTAAGGGATAGCAAAGCAGAACAGGGTTGAGTGCTACAGCATGGGTAAAAAAAAAAATATATATATATATATATATATATATATATATATATATATATATATATATATTCATCCATGGCTACTGTTTCAAGTTAAATTGGGAAAATGAATTAGCTACTTTATCTCCCATAAAGGCTTTGACTCGGAGCGTTTCTACCATAATGCGGAAAAGGAAGAAGATTTTAGCCAATTAATAATGATGTAGGCCCATTTTTTTAATATGTACCATATGAAATAAAATCATACCGGTATAGAGTTCAACTTATATTTTGTGATTGACAGTATGGACCAATAAGATAGGATTATCTTGCAGTACTTGGTTTCATTGCTAAAATAGCTGAGCATTGGCCCTGATCACTTATACATTTAACAATAATTTAAAGAGAACTCTCTATGCATTTTTTCCTACTGTGTAAATTTTTTAACACATCCTTTCATAACATACATAAATCAATATTTAATATGAAACTAAATGTAATGTAGAATAACAATTAGGTGTTTGGATATTCTGCCGTGACCTGGAACTTGTTATTTCCACTGTTTCACAACTATAGGTTCCATCATCAGGGTAGTGAGATAAGATCAGAGGAGTCACCTATTCTGTTGAACTCCTACCTGGCTTCTCCAGGCAAATGTAAAGAAATGCCATGCCGCTCACAATTTGTGAACTACAAAATATACAGAGCGTTAATTTTAATTATAGAATATCACTACTAACTTATTTAATTAGATATACAGATGTAGAAAAAAAACACTCCTTTATTAAATGGCAGTCCATGCATTTGTGGAGTTACGTAAAGGAAAATCAAAATAAATTCGTTCAGTCAATCAGTAAATAATATTTTGATGAAGGGAGATTTTTTTTTTTCACTCTGACATTTTCGTACGTAATATTGTCGTTTATACATAAATAAAATTATTTAACATAGCGTCTTTAGGAGACGGAAAGAGATTACGAATTTTTTTGTTGAACTGAAAAATGCGTTAAAGTGATGTTCATTATATCGACATTTGACTGCAATCTAAACTTGTCTCCTGCCTCAAGCGCTTCCCTTTGCTTACCTTGTAAGTTTTATAGCTGATGCTGGATTACAACCCTCCTTGGAAGAGTGTACCTAGGGACAGTTTTTTAAATTTCAATTTGTTTAATATTTGTATAAGCTTTTATAACTTTTTATTATTAACAACGGTATCTTTGAAGTGTAAAACATTTTAGAAAAAAAAATAAGGTTTCAATTAAATTATTTTTTGTATAGATTTTTTTAATTTTCCTAAAATGCCACATACTGTCCCTAGGTACATTAGGGTGAAGTACCTTGAAACATGGTCAACATAATATTAATGTAACTAATGTTTTATTAAGTTTATAATTATACAAAATATAGTTTACTGTTTTCTAATTATTATTAATGATAGGTTTTTCCTTTAAGTTTAATGTAATAACAATAGTGATAATATTGCTAAGTTTAAAGTTTTAAAATAGTTCTCAACTTTCTCGACAGAAAACAATATTAGGCTTTCCAATTAAATGAATTTCTTATTATCCAAGAGCTTATCCTTAAAATGACATTTTGAAAACATATTTCTTAGTGCCCCTTAGGCTTGAACCTTTTCTTTGAGAAGGTGGGGAAGTTTGAACACAATATCTCTGAAGGAAGGTCATAAATTTCTGATTGCCCATCATGTAAAAAAAATAAATTGTCATATTTAGTAAACTTCTTTAGATACTGAACTTCAACTTCTGTTCCATAAATCTTCTTACAAATTCTATCGACAAAAAATTTATAATTAGTCTCTCTTTCTTGTCACACAAATGAGAACAAAATTTTCTTCTCTTATTTCTTCTAAATTTGCCCGAGCAATCAACCCAGTGTCATTTACAGTTGAAATGACGACATCATCATCATCATCATCATTATCATTAGCACTAACACATTCCTCGGCTCATCTGGAGTCTCTTCTGGAAACAGAACTTGTGGCTTCAACTTCTTCCATTTCTGAACTTTATCCATCATATTTCTCTTCTCACTCAACGTTCTTTTTTTTTCTTCTATCTCGGTTTTCTCTGACGTATCTGTTAAAACACTTTCCTTTCCTTTTTTAGGATTGTGAGTTACCGGTATTCTTTTTCTGGTAGGAGCATAATTTAGCTTTGTCTCTTGATTTTTAATTTGCTGCGTGGCATTTCCACTGAAGCTGAAACCCTATAAAAGTCATTACTAACTTAAATACGGTTTTTGATTACTCATAAGAGTAACTTATTTACAGAATTATTTAAAATATAACGAGGTCCACCTAAAGATAATTGTCCCCAGGTACACTGTCCTTAGGTACATCAGGAATAAGTAAACTAAATCTTAGCAAATTTTCAAGACTGAGGTACCGAAAACAAGCCAATAACCACATGGATTCGTAGCTAAAATAATAGGGTTTAAAAATATAGATTTAAGTTTTTAATCGTGTAGCCTATGTAAAGAATTAATTAAAAATATTTAATTAATTTGAAAATTACTTACGTTTTAAGTTCAGAAAAGATTTTTTTAAATAAAATCTCTCCAGATTGCTTCAACAAAAAGTAAATCATTCACAGAACAATTGAATGATGAAATTAGAGTGGTCAACTGCGAAAACAAAAATTCCACCACATAACCTTAAAAATAAAACAAGTATCTGGAGGTACAACTTGTCCCTAGATACAACAGCTTCCTCTAATATCCGCACCTTCGTTATTAGCATATTGCAGATTTTTTCTAGTACCGAAATTTGAATTTACTTGCTGAGAATTATGTGATTGAAGAACAAATTTGAATTGTAGTGATATTATGTAAATGTTTTTCTGATGTGTTAATAGGTTCTGTTTATTGTATGAGTGAATAGAAGTGAAATCCAAGGACCTTCAAGAACATCTCTCTACAATGCATTCAGTCTTGAGGAGTGCTGCAAGATTGGCTTCAACAGTGAGACGTAAGTTGATTATAATAATGAGACAGCAGATTTTCGGTCCCTACACAGCGACAAGACATTGTGTCCCTTGGCGTAGAGATGGAGCATTGCAATGAGTTCCATGACCTCCCTGCAACTGACGTACATCTGACGTTCAGTATCGGGACCAAAAATCCGCTATCTGGTAATAATTATGGCACTCAGTTTTATTTTTCCATGAGATCCATGGGAGTATAAGGGCACAGTACATCAGTTATTCATGGATTTCAAAAAGGCATATGACTCAGTTAAGAGAGAAATTTTATATGATATTCTTATTGAATTTGGTATTCCCAAGAAACTAGTTCGATTAAATATCTCAGTGCAATGTACAGCAGAGTCCGTATAGGCCAGTTTCTGTCAGATCCTTTTCCAATTCACTGCTGACTAAAGCAAGGAGATGCACTACCACTTTCACTTTCTAACTTTGCTCTAGAATATGCCATTAGGAAAGTGCAGGATAACAGAGAGGGTTTGAAATTGAACAGGTTACATCAGCTGCTTGTCTATGTGGATGACGTGAATATGTTAGGAGAAAATGCACAAACTATTAGGGAAAACACGGGAATTTTACTTCAAGCAAGTAAAGAGATAGATAGGTTTGGAAATAAATCACGAAAAGACAAAGTCTCGTGACCAAAACATTGTACGAAATGGAAATATAAAAATTGGAAATTTATCCTTTGAAGAGGTGGAAAAATTCAAATATCTTGGAGCAACAGTAACAAATATAAATGACACTCAGGAGGAAATTAAATGCAGCATAAATATGGCAAATATCTGTTATTATTCGGTCGAGAAGCTTTTGTCATCCAGTCTGCTCTCAGAAAGCTGAAAGTTAGAATTTATAAAACAGTTATATTACCGGTTGGTCTGTATGGTTGTGAAACTTGGACTCTCACTTTGAGAGAGGGACGGAGGTTAAGGTGTTTGAGAATAAGTTGCTTAGGAAAATATTTGGGGCTAAGGGGATGAAGTTACAGGAGAATGGAGAAAGTTACACAACCCAGAACTGCACACATTGTATTCTTCACCTGACATAATTTCGGAGTATTAAATCCAGACATTTGAGATGGACAAGACATATAGCACATATGGGTGGATCCAGAAATGCATATAGAGTGTTATTTGGGAGACCAGAGGGAAATGGATCTTTGAGGAGGCTGAGGCGGGATTAATCTTGCTCAGGATAGTGACCGAAGGCGGGTTTATGTGAAGATGGCACTGAACCTCCGGGTTCTCTAAAAGCCATTTGTAAGTAAGTAAATAAGTACTCCTATTATGCTGTCCTATGACTATTGTCCCACTGTTCGGGAGTGTCTTCCTGAGGTTGTAAAAATGCTGCTTTTGAAATTCTGCAGTTGTTTTGGTGACTTGTTGCACACCACCTCTTTAATTATTGTTGCTTGTAATCTAGTGTTAAAGAATGTTTCTTTATACGCTTTCAGAGAATAATGGCTTGTATCAGATAGCAATGCTAAGCACGGCTGCAGAGGGGCAGTTTAAAACATTGAATGTGACTGTACCGGATCCGTTTGTCTACCATGTCGAGCTTAACAGGCCAAAGAAAATGAATGCAATGGACAATACTATGTGGACGTAAGTAAATACACGTACCCACGTTTTTAAGTGCTACAAATAATCAATAATGTATTTGAGAGTAAATATAAATGAATGTAAAATTAAAATGCTTTTGTTTTCAGAGAAATTGGAGAATGTTTCAAAGGTCTTGGTGATAATCCTGACTGCAGGGCTATTGTACTTTCAGGTGCAGGAAAAATATTTTGCTCTGGTAAGTGTTAGATTTATTACTCATTTGAAAAAGTAATATTTAGTTTTGAGGTAGATAAAGTTGACAGAAACTATTGTGATATTTTTGTTCACACTTGGTTTTATTGACAAACTTCCATCAAATAGGCTAAATTTATCTGAACGTTTTCGCATTTATATTACTAGGCATCATCAGATCACTATAAGATGTAATTAAATGATTCAATTTAAAATTACATGAATATTATGTGTTCACTGTTATTTGGTACAGTAATATTGTTTATTCATTTGACACCGACTGCAAATGTAATGGGCTTTGAGAGTCACATTGCTATGTATACCCTATTTATAATTAAATATGTACTTTTATATGTAACCAACTCTCTCCTCCATTTTCTTTCTATCTCCCCCCCCCTCTCTCTCTCTCTCGTTATTGTTGCTTACATTCATCATGCACTGGTGTCTGCTGTGTAACAGAAGTGTTTCTCTGTTTCTTAGGCATTGACTTGTTTGACGCAGCCCAAATTAATTCACAATTAGCTGAGCACGACGACATAGCCAGGAAATGCAAAGTTATGTTATCTAAAATTAAACACTATCAAGATTCATTATCATCTCTCGAGAAGGTAATGTGGAAGCCATGTCGTCCTGTATATTTTACGCAGTACTGTCAAGGCAGTTACTTTAAGAGAAAATTTTCACATTATTATGTACTTATTTCCTATATAACTTCTTCTAGAAAATAGTTTGAAATCATTGCATATCCCTTGCAGTAACACCATATAAAGTGCAACTGTTTTGTACCATTTTTTGCCCAGGTTTTATTTACCTAGAACTATGTAATAAAATTGTTTGTAGGGAGCTGCACCTTCAAGCTAGCGAGGCATTGTCTCAGCATACACAACCTGTATCTTAAGCTTTATTTATATAGAATTGATGCTAAGTTGCCACTGGTTTCAGTCTGAGAATGCCAACTTATTTTTTTTTTTTTATTAAATCATAGAATCAAACTTTCACTATATAATCGTTATAGTTTTACACAAAGGATTGACATTATATAACTTCACAGTATTTTACAATATAAAGAAAACATTTTGGTGATCGACATTGATGCCCTACACGTGTCTACAGTCAGGCAAACTTTCAGCTGTATTTTGTAATATAATTTAAGAATTTTTATTTCTAGTGTACCTATAATATTTTCTAACCAGTTAGCAAGCACTTGTGTGTGTTTATTTATTTATTTTTTTATTCATTCATTCATTCATTCATTCATTCATTTCTTCCTTATTTATTCGTTTCTTTATTAATTCCTTTATTTATCCATTCCTTTCTCATTTACTCATTTATCTATTTCTCCACTCATTTCTTTATTTATTTATTTACTTATTTATTTATTTAATTATTTGTTTATTATTTATCTATCTATCTGTCTGTCTATCTATCTATCTGTCTGTCTGTCTGTCTGTCTGTCTGTCTGTCTGTCCATTTATTGATTTTTTCCTTTATTTATGTATTAATTTCCTTATATATTTATTTATTTATTCATTTTCGTATTTATTCATTCATTTCCTTATTTATTTATCTATTTATTTATTTATTGATGTTTTCTTTATTTACGTATTAATTTCCTCATTTATTCTTTCTTTCTTTATTTATTCATTCATTTCCTTGTTTATTTATTATTTCTTTCTTTATGTATTTATTCGTTTCTTTAATTATTTATTTTTATTTATTTATTTTTTCTTTCTTTATTTATTTTAATATATTTCCGTATTTATTAATTCATTCATTTATTGATTTTTTTTCTTTATTTATTCATTTCTTTATACATGTCATTATTTATTCGTTTATTTCTCTATTTATTTATGTAAAGAAGTGCTGTGACGAAATATATATCATATCATCATATATTTATTTACGTATTTATTCATTTCCTTATTTATGGATTCATTTCATTATTTATTTATTCATTTGTTTCTTCAGTCATTTCTTTATTCATGGATTCATTGGTTAATCATTCATTGATTGATTCATTCATTTAACCGTTTTTCTTATGTCGTTGAAAGCTGCTAACTGGAAAATAATATCCTTTATAATTATAAATTAGAATGAAGTTTTTAATCCCAAACTTCTAATACAAAAAAATGGGATGTAAAAATATATTTATCTGTTTATCTGGGATATTGAACATTTCTGTAAAAATGTAGATTTTTATAGCATCATTACAATTATTTTTGTTGCCTTCATTTTACTAATATTGGTGTATTATGAAGACAAACGACGTAATTGTTTGTGCCTTTTCTTCCAGTGTCCTAAACCTGTAATAAGTGCAATTCATAGTGCCTGTATTGGTGGTGCAGTGGACCTGATCACTGTAGCCGATATTAGATTGTGCACAAGCGATGCATGGTTTCAAGTCAAAGAAGTTGATATAGGTAGGTATGTGTATATTTCACAGCTTCTGTCAAAAGAATAATTGGTAAATATTATGATAGATATGTATGTATTGGCATTCCAACACTAATAAGAATTTGTCATATTTGCATTTTCATTAATCTTTAAAATATGTGTCCATAATGGGTGGAGCAAATGAATCATGCTTTGTAAGATATCGTAATTTATTTTTCATTTTTCCACACAGGAATGGCGGCAGATGTAGGCACACTGCAAAGACTGCCTCGAGTAATTGGAAGTGAAAGTCTTGCCCGCGAATTGGCATTCACGGCCAGGAAAATGATGGCTACTGAAGCTAAAGAGTGTGGGCTTGTCAGCAGAGTGTTTGATGACAAAGAAAGGTACATCAGTATCCTACGCAACTAGTGCAAATAATGAAAGTTTTGAGTTACACCATATATTAACTTTATTTTACTATTTCTATTTAGTATGCTGCAAGGAGCACTGGAGATGGCAAAAGAAATAGCATCTAAGAGTCCACTTGCAGTTCAGGGATCAAAAATAAGTATGGTATACTCAAAGGATCATACGATACAGGAAGGTCTAGATCATATTGTAAGTACTTGAGATTCTGTACTGGGTGTTCATTTCAAAGTGTGTCATGACATCACTGTTGTGAATCAGCGATTTGAAGCGAGTTTCAGATTTTATGTCGGAGAAGTTGCCTATTAATGAAGGCGTTCAATCTGGACTTGAGAACGTGTATGGTATAACTTGAACGTCGTCGCAACAGATGGCTGTCTGTAAAGTCTGTGTGCTACCATAATCTCTTTCGAACTGTGTTTTGCGCGGGCAAGTCGTACGCAGGGTATTTGTTATCATCGGTTGCGTACGGCAACATTCTACAATACAAATCAAATGCTCCGTGTCCATGTTGACCGTCCAAGTTAATGTCAACAAATACGTAAGTAATCGTCTTAACCCTCTGCCCATATCTCGACAGTAAGAAAAAACTCACCTCAGTACGTGTTTTCAAACAGTTCTCCTGCTACTACAGGCGTTACCGTACTTATCAGTAAGTACTCTTCAGAATGAACGCCGTACTTGCTAGGCAACTTCTCTGGCACATAAGTAATACACCTCTGTGGAAGTGTAGGAAGATTGAATTCACTAGGCTCATCGGCTGGCCACATGACGGCATACAGCGAGCCATGACACACTTTGAACTGAACACGCAGTATAACATTGTTATTATATCTTTAATTAGAGTAAATAATATTCAAAGACCTGTCATCGATGGATAATTATATTTTTATTACATATGTGAATATTTAACAACAATCTCGATGGAGAAACAAAAGCAATAAACATAGCATTACAGCAACTTATGCTCAGGCTTAAAGCCTTTCATAAAGCAGTAATTCTGGTTGACTCACAAGCAGCAAGCCAATCCATGACTTCAGATACCCAGCCTGCATCCAAAACTATAAAAGAAAAATAAGGGAAATACTAAAACTCCTCAATAGACAAAAATCAATATCCTTTCAATGGATCCCATCACATGATCTGTTTCACGCAGGTTACAGTCTTCATAGGAACTCTCTGTGTATACAGCACATATTGGTCTTTTATCTTCTCCTTGTTGTGTTGTATGGGAAAGGCTATTATTTGCTTCCAACTTTTTTGTTTCAGCAACAAATTCATATTGACTAAAGATAAATATTTATTCCTTATTTATACATGTTACTTATACAGGGTGTATCAAAAATACGTGTACAAACTTCAGGCATGGGTTCCTTACACCAAAAGAAGGAAAAAGTTCATATGAACATATGTCCCATAATCCTTTGTTTCCCGTTATTCATTTATTACTAAAAGTTTGCGTTCAACGGCCTTCGAGGTCCAACCTCAAAACTTCATTTCTTTATGCACTCATTCATAGAAGGCTGTGACTCGTTGTATCAGAAATGGACTGCAGATGGCGAAGTGTTGCCATGGAGACTTGTTTACATGTGTCATTTGTCATTAGTCTGTCTTCAACGTTGCAATTGTGAACGTGGAGTGAGTTAACGTGTTTCGTTCAACCATGGCAGGACGATATTCATTTCGTGAGCAGGCTGACATCATTTTTATGTATGGTCGCGCGAATGGTAATGGACGCGAGGGTGTACGGCTGTATCAGATGGCGTTTCCAGACCGAAGACAACCGAATCATCAAACCTTTGTTGCTGTGTATTGTCGCGTTGCTGAGACAGGAACCGTTGCATCACAGACTGGTGATCGAGGAAGACCAAGAATTGTTCGTACGCCGAACCTCGAAGAAGACATTTTACACTGTGCCGACGACGATCCAGGCATCAGTACAAGACAATTGGCTGTGGCAACTGGTACATCACACAGCACAGCATGGAGGGTACTTCACGAGCAGCTCTTGTATCTGTATCATATGCAACGTGTGCAGGGCCTTTCGCCTGCCGATTATCCACCACGGAGAACTTTTGCTGATGGTTTCTAGCACAAATAGCCAATCCATTGTTTGTCTCATCAGTTTTGTTTACAGATGAGGCAACGTTTGCGAGAGATGGAATTACCAATTTCCACAATGAACACGTATGGGCAGATCGTAATCCTCGTGCTGTATTTCAGGCTAGACATCAGCAACAATTTAGGATTAATGTGTGGGCTGGAATTGTAGGTGACTGTCTGGTAGGTCCATACGTTCTACCAGCACGTCTTACAGGTGCTATCTACAGGGACTTTATCCAAAACACTCTTCCAGAATTACTGCACGAAGATGTGCCTCTGAACATAAGACAAAACATGTGGTTCATGCATGATGGGGCTCCAGCACATTTTAGTCGCCTTGTTCGAGATACACTGACTGGTGTCTACCATGACAGATGGATAGGCAGAGGAGGACCAGTTCAATGGCCAGCATGTTCTCCCGACCTCAATCCTTTGGATTTTTATCTTTGGGGGCACCTTAAACAATTGTTTTATGGAGCAGACATCCCGGATCAAGAAACTCTTCATCGACGTGTCACGGAAGCCTGCGAAACCATTCGACATCATCCCGGAGTATTTGAAAGGGTGCGACAGTCCATTATTCGACGAGTGCATGCATGTCTAGAAGCAAGAGGAGGACATTTCGAGCATTGGTTATGAGTTTTGTGTGTTGGCACATTATGAGTGTACCAATGTGTTGAACAGTTCCTAACGGGAAACAAAGGATTATGGGACATATGTTCATATGAACTTTTTTCCTTCTTTTGGTGTAAGGAACCCATGCCTGAAGTTTGTACACGTATTTTTGATACACCCTGTATATGTGAAGCTAGGTTACAAAGCATTCATTTTCAGTTGAATGAATCAACATGTGCAATACATGCTACAGAGAATGACGTGGTGATGGGAAAAGTTCAAATTGTAAAAATAACTGTGCTGGGAAAAATTCAAATAACTGTATTTTTCTTCAATTCTCGACTTACTGTAACTACTTATTTAGTTCTCCCCTTACCCCACTTCTTTTTCTAAAAATTACGAGGCAAAAAATCGAGGAGGGGGGGGAAATTACACGAGAACCACAAAATATCTAGAATAATCTGGTCATAAATAACGTCAAACAACTCCTGTACTAATCAGATCAATGTTTAACTAATTTTATTTTAGATAAAGATAAATAAGATTAATTTAATATAAATTACACATTTATACATGTCACGATATAGTTTTAGTGCAATTCTAAAGTTAATCAAGATATAAATGACAATGTGTACTAGATATTTCTTCGTATTTTCAAGAGTTAAGTTCCATCAGCGATTGGACAGTATGTTCTTATACACCTAAAATGATCTCTTGACATCGCATGAGGTTACTGGCACACAATAAGCAAATGGATGTAGCTGACAACAATGTCTTGTGGAGAGTTCCGCGTTTCTCTGCTGAGGATCTGGCTCAGGTGATGGAGTGACATGAGATCATGATGTTGCAAGACCTGTCAGTCGCCTAGGATTTTTTAAAAATCAAATGCAAGACAGCAGGATTAGCAGGCAAATACCAGATTACATTTGAGTGGTTGAATGCTGAAATACGTATTCCAGTATTTAGTGATAACTTTGAGTTTACAATTGTATAAATATTTTTATAACTTCATTCTATTTTATGCTGAAATATCGATAATTTTCTTTACAAGGCTTTTAAATAAACGACATTTGGCATGGATGTTAACTTTATGTAAAAATGTGTAGCATCAAAATTAATTATATTAGTCTTAGTAGCCTAATTCGCCAACATTTTTAGTTTTCAGGCAGATATATTCTGTAGGAAAAATATGTTATCATCATCATCATCCTTGCACATATTAGTCCTTGAAAAACTGTTATGGTCTGAATGAACACTGGTGTTCTCATGCCACCTCTTCCTTGGACAACCCAAAGATGTTTATATAATTACATAAAAATTCGGACTCTACTAATGACAAGGTTTTTTAATGACTGTACACAGATGAAAGTGTTCCAGTTGTATTCTCTATGTCCTCAGTAAATGAGTCACCTGACAAGATCGACCTCCTGCTGATTTGAAGTGGATTTTAATTTAATTTTGTATTATTGCAGCGCCTCTGGAACATGACGATGCTTCAGAGTGAAGACTTCATGAATGCCGCCATGGCGCAGGCCACCAAGAGTCCTCCACCAACATTTTCTAAGCTTTGAACCAGTATTTCATACTAAGTGATAAAACAAATACTTAATCTTCGAAATAAAACGTATCAATAATTTCTCCTTGTGTATTTTAAGAAAGGCTGTTTTCATATTCCCAAGTTAAAAGAAAATATTTTTTTCTTATACATTTTTGGTATAGGTAAATTTTGAAAGGTCTGCATAATTTATTTCCTCTCTATTGTAGGAAAGTGAAATTGTATTCTTAGGTGGAGTTTATTTTCAAAATTTTCTACTAAAAGTTGAAAAGAGATGTATATAACGCAATGCTGTAAACAAATGAAGTATGAAATATGCAACCCTCAAGTAATGAGGGAGCGATTTTGACAACACACTTGTATTCAACAACAAGAAATCTCTTGACTTCAGTCATTTTGGGATTTCTGAAAAAAGAATTATTATATGCTTGTTTAAGTTACAAAGTTTGATTTAAGTAACTTTTATATCTGATAAACTCAAAGTACAATTTCAGGTACATTTTGGAATTTCAAACAACAATAATAATAATAATAATAATAATAATAAACTAATAACAACAATCTACTTTCAAAAGTTTGAACTATTCTGTACCTCCTGCTTTAAAATTATGAATTAACAAGGAATAGAGATTCAGTGCCTGTATATGTGTGTGTGAGAAAGAGATATATCTTCACTTTTTCCTGGGTATTGAACCTGGATCCACTTGATTTGTTGTTAGAAACTTGAGTGACAGTGAAACGTAATATAAATTTTTTAATTATTTATATGCATAAGTGTTTGCAGCATCAATCATGAGTTACGAATATTGTTTTGTAGCTAATTTACTCATAACTTCGTATTTTTTACGATTTAAAATTTGACAATGTGACATAATGTTATGGTTTGCTGTTATTTTGTACAGATTTGTATATGACTGAATATTTTTATGAAAATAAAATGAAATGTGTATGGTTTATTAATCCTTTTTTTCCATTTCTTTCATCAGTATTAATAATAGAATTTAAACTATTTAATGCAGCTATTTTGAATATCTTGTATACGTTTATGACCTTTTAATGAATAACCAACAATCTATTTCAAAAGTCGCGTTTCAGCTGTTTTAGTGCTGAATTGTTGTGATGTTTATACCCACGTCTGAGCTTTGTCATTAAGAGGGTATAATTACTTTATAAAACTTCACTGTTTATTTTACTTATATTCGCTTTGAATCTTTATCTTCAGTATTCGGGTCACCCTGAGTGGCATAGTTGGTATAGTGCTGGCCTTCTGTATCCGAGGTTGCGGGTTCGATCCTGGCCCAGGTCGATGGCATTTAAGTGTGCTTAAATGCGACAGGCTCATGTCACTAGATTTAGTGGCATGTAAAAACTCCTGCGGGACAAAATTCCGGCACACCGGCGACACTGATATAACCTTGGCAGTTGCGAGTGTCATTAAATAAACCATAATTTTAAATTTTCTTCAGTACTGTACTTGGTTATAAAAATGTTTATATCCCAAATAATAGAAATTACATGTTCTGTAGTGTATTTTGTACCTTGCTTTTTTTTTTTTATTTCCTTTCAACTGTTTTGGTAAATTCATTAACATTTTTAGATACTACACTCACAACATATTCAAAAACTTATGAAAGTCAATTGTGAAATCGTAGCTCACATTAGAGGTGGAAAAATTTAGGAAAAGCTCTAAATGGTTGCTCTTTCTGCTAATGGAAGTGCTTATTTAAAAAAAACGAAAGTAAGAGTACACATTTCCATTTGTTGACTAGTACTGATGATTTGTCAGTGCAATTAACTATTATCAAACACGAATGTGTAAAATTTTCGGCCATTTTTTATTTATTCTGGAGACCTGATTGTGACTCAGGACCTCGCAGAGTGGGGATGATTGTGGAATATTTGTGGAAAGATGATAATGATGAGGGGAAATGGAAGAATCTCGATAAAAACCCCTCATGCCACTTTGTCCACCACAAATTCCTTCGTGACCAAGATGGGGATCGAACCTGGATTGCCATGGTGGAAGGCAGATAGGCTAACCACTCGGTCATGGGTGAGATATTGATCGTGGCAAATATCTGATACGAAAGTGTGTGCTGTAAGTATTTTGGTTAAAATATGACAATTTCGGATGGATATTTAATTCATCAAATGCACAACTTTTCAGAGCATTGGATCTTCTCCATTTGTTTTCTAACATGCCAGTAATCGTCTGTGTTGTTATTAACACTTCTATCTGCAGTTTAGGAATTTGCTCAAGTTCATAGTTGATTCCTCTTCTCTGCAGAGGACACATTTTGGGGATGTACACAAAGTCATGTCAGAAACCACTTTTTTAAAAGTCGCCAAGAAATTATTACACTAATGTTTTTAGGAATAATTTTGACAGTGATTTGCGTAATAAAATGTAATTAATTTTTTTTTTTGTTTTCTTATTTTATTTTGGAACTAAGCGTTTTCAATTGTGCTAATCAGTTATGTACATGGCTCGCATTCTGTTCATAATGAAAGTGCATCTCAAGTATCTAGAATGTAGAATATAACTAATTTACTAATATTTATGTCTTACTATTACTTATGAATATAGAATGATTGATTGAAAGCATGTACAGTATTATAAAATCATAGAGAAAAATTATTTTTAAATTAATTAAAAATAGTTAAATCTGTGACTGGAGGAAAAAAGACCTTTGGGGAGGCCGAGACATAGATGGAAGGATAATATTAAAATGGATTTGAGGGAGGTGGGATATGATGATTGAGAGTGGATTAATCTTGCACAGGATAGGGACTGATGACAGGATTATGTGAGGGCAGCAATGAACCTGTGGGTTCCTTAAAAGCCATTTATAAGTAAGTACTTTGGTAAGCTATTTGTATGATAACCAGGACCAAAGCTTGCTCATACCAAAGCCCCATTCTCAATTCCTACAACTGCATCCACAATAGCATCGTGCATTACAGGTTTGGTTCAAGTTTGTCGAATATGGCAAAGTTCGGTATTTGCCAATGTTTGCTCTGTCATGCTTGTCATGTTTGTTTGGCCTTGTTATGAAAATATTCACTGTCCTCCGCTTCCACCCCTTCATATTTTAACTGCTTAAGGATTTTAACACACATCTTGCAATTAGTTTTTTATAGGTATGAGATAAAATGAGTTTTGCAATATCTTGGTTCCTCTCTGATGTTCGAACAGTACAGGACACTAATATACAAATACAGGTCATATTGTTGGTGCATTTCATCTACCGGTATCACTTAGGGAATTTTTTCCTTCAGTTTGTGATTACGTCATATTTACTGTTTATATTATAATATGGGTATTAATTGGTGAAAGTGAAGAATCTGAAGCATTGCATATACGAGTATGTCATTTTTATTCTAAAGTAACTGCTCAGGCCTGGGTAACAGCCACTCTCAGAGCACTTAGCTTCTCCTGCTACAGTTGCTGTAGCACGGGTACTCACACCGACTGCTCTGTTTACTATACAACTCTGCCAGTTCTGCTCTAAAGTAACTGTGGAAACAGGACATGAAAAAAAATTAAACAATATTATTGAATAAAGACTAGTATTTTCCTGAATCAAAAATATTGTATTTTTCCTTGTATAAAAAAAAAAAGAAATATCAAATGAAAGGCAAGTATTTTCCCTTCTCTGTATATCGTCTGAGATTTCACACTTTTGCCCATTAATTTAATTGATGTGGTAATCTGGTACCTAATTTATGGATAGCCACTGGCGTTATCTCGGAGTAGGCTAATTTACTGGACGTGACTCGTGATCCAAGATTGCGCTCAGGTGTTGGTTCGAATTTCGGCTGGGCCGATTATTCAATTGCATTTTTAATGGGGAGGGGGTCTCCTCAGTTGTAAGGCGATTGTCAAGTAGTGCCATGGCGAATCCTCGGACTCATTTTGGCGTACCATTGCATTTCGCTGTCAATATCAATGCAACCATGTAGTTGATATAGGGTCGTTAAATAGTTAAAAACCTTCTGGGTAGAGGCAATCATAGCGGTGATTTTTAACAAATAAATGAAATGTGGCGTGAGCTAAGTGGGCTTGTCTTTGTTTTTATTGGCCTATATTTACGTAGACCACCGGAACAAGGTAGCCAACAGTCTGGCTCACTTACACGCCTGCTCAAATATCCTTTGAGGGAATTAACACAAAGTATGACTAAAAATGAGTGATTAACAAAGATATTATACAGATTAGGGACCATATTTTCATATATTACTGGGAAAAAGTGAGTGAGCTATTTCATCTTCCTGTGCTTGTTTTAGTAGAAAGTCCTACTACTCGTATTATGGCAATGTGCAGAGAATATTTATAACTAATGTTGGTTGCACTAGTAGTTGTCAATTTTGAATCTATTCTCATACGTCATTTGTTTGAAACTGTGGACAGTTTGAGACTTGAGAGTTCTTGCTAGGTTATTTTGTGTATGGACTAATTTTATGAAATGAGTGAAGAAAATATAAGAAGAAGAGTGGTTACAAGTCTTCGCAAAGCTATTGATTTTGAGCAACAAAGTAATGACGTGGTAAGAATGTTTATACATTATTTAATAACACTTGTTGAAAATAATATGCACCGAAGTAGTGTTAATTTACATTATAAAACAGTTCGAAAGATCTTGTGCAATTATATATTTACTTATTACGAGGAAATAATCTTAAATTTACTGTAAATTATATTTCAGGAGGCATATCGAAATTACTTGGAAGGTCTTGCTCTTGTAGCTGCAGCTCTTCAACAAGATGCAGACAGTTGTTGGACTCAAGGAAATCCCATTCTTACCGCAAAAGAACGAAAGAGCCTTGTTGGATTCGCTGAACAGAGTGTTTCGCGTCTTGTGCTACTACTTGATAAACAGGGTTGGATATGTTTAATTACGACATTCAATATATGTTATTCTCACGAACAAAAATCTGAAGAAGCATTCATTTATTCAACACACACTTTTATTTATAAGTCCACATTTGCTTATTTAGTTATCTTCGCTGCCAGTAACGTGAAAACTTCTGAATGTTGTAAAATTTAACTTTGTGTGAAAACTTACTCGGAATTTTGCATTGAAAAAACAACGAATATTTAGAGAGAATAATTAAGTTGCCATTCTTCATGAATCGCTACCCCGTCACGTGACATAAGAAATAAGATTATGCACCCAACGCACAGCAGCAGAGCAGTTAATACTCAAGGTCAGAGGCTACCCAATCTTTCGACCATCTTTTATTCAATCTGTAATTTCGGAATACTACAGCTAGGCTAGTATGGAAACTTTTTTTTTTTTCTTTTTGTATTTGCTTGTGAGAACTGAAGTTGTGCGCAGTTTGAGAAAGATTTGTACACGAGTTCATTAACAATGCCATAAATTTTGGAAGTGATGTAAAACCGTTGTTTTTGCGGAATTAAATCTCATACTATACATAGAATTTATCCATTGCAGCTGGTACTTGACACAAGTGTGCCTTTTTACAGATCAAGAGTCCAGCAATGTGTTTAAGGAAACAAGTCAAGTCACTGACAATGAAGGGGCCATGCGGAGTCACTGCCATGACTTACCAGCTGTGGTGACACCTGTTCCGTCTCCACAGCGAGGGAATGCTGCGAGAGAAGAAGCTTGTAAGTAATGTCCGCTCTGAGACAATATCCACACGGGAAACAATTACCTTGGCTTTTGTGTGCTGACAAGTAAATGGAGGGTACATGGGAATACACATTTTAAGAAAAGCTATAAGTAGAGCTGAGACGAGATGTTATGGCACCAACCTGCGCGAAGTTTTAAATTGCTGGCCAGCAGGGTAGAGTGGGGGTTGTTTGGGTTACGGTTCTCAAGCTCAGAGCGGCAGGCATATGCGTTTCATCTCTTTCTAAAAACATTCGTCTTATCTTAGTATCACCACTTTCCTACTCAAGAGTCCGAAGGTACCTAATGGAATTGCGCCTGCTATTCCATCTCTGTCCGAATCAGACGACTGATCTGTGCTGGAATCACATGTCCCTAAGTTTATAGAAATGTTCTCCAAAATACTGTCCATCGCATGCTCACTTTCAATGTAATTGTTCTCTACTTTCTTCACATAATCATACACTGATATCCATTCTTGAAAGAAGCAATTGCAGAGTCGGCCTCCATTTATGTGTAGCGGAGAAATTGCAGAGGAGTCTTCTTAGGACTTCCTCATCAAAACTGTCTACAGCTGTAACAATCTTCTTTTTCGGCTGTGATTTTTCCGGACTGGAGAAAGAATCTGCTGTTCCTGCATCAATATTTTTCCCTTGTTTCTTGATTCTTGCCAAGGTTCGCTTCGAAATACCAGTGGCAGCCAGTACTCTTGCACACACGCTTTTCAATGGAATTGGTATTCCATTTACAGGCCTATTCTGACATGAATTTCCATACATTATGTGCTATTTCATGTCCTTGATTATGAACTACTCTATGTTTTCACACCTTAGACAATGCCATAATGAGGGCGCTCAGAAGGACAATGTTTTCAGTATTAGCAATAATGGTAGTAGCAGAACGATCTGAACACTCGGAATGCTAGTAACCAACTAACCCAACACCCCTCCAGTTGAGTATGAGGGCGAGTCCAAGCAAACGAACTAAAATGCGTCCCTCGCACTGGTGCCGTAACTTCTCGTCCGGGCTCTTCTAGTATGTTTAATGTTTTAATCCGTGCTAATCTCTGTAATAAAGAACTGAACAACAACAATCAAATTAATAAAAGGATTATAGATATATTAATTTGTCCTACAGAATTTATCTGTAATATTGACACTTAATATTTTAGGAGAAAAATTCGCTCCGGCGCCGGGGATCGAACCCGGGTCCTTGGTTCTGCGTACCAAGCGCTCTGACCACTGAGCTACGCCGAATTCAATCCACAGCACCAGATCGAACTTTCCTCCTTCGATGTTTCCCTTTGTGGCCTGACTCCAAATTAGGCGTATATAATTATGTTGACGTGTATCCAATGTTAACTGCCATTAACTCAGCTGAGTGACTTGTTGGCCGGGAATCCGCAGTTATTATCACTGCTAGCTAAGAGAATATTATAGATATATTAATTTGTCCTACAGAATTTATCTGTAATATTGATACTTAATATTTTAGAAGAAAAATTCGCTCCGGCACCGGGAATCGAGCCCGGGTCCTTGGTTCTACATACCAAGCACTCTGACCACTGAGCTACACCGAATTCAATCCACAGTACCAGACCGAACGTTCCTCCTTCAATGTTTCCCTTTGTGGCCTGACTCCAAGTTAGGCATACATGTTGACGTTTATGTCCAATGTCAACTGCCATTATACTAGGAGCGCACTCAGCTGAGTGACTTGTTTGGCCGGGATTCTGCAGTTATATGCACTGCTAGCTAAGAGAATATTATAGCCTAGATGTATTAATTTGTCCTACAGAATTTATCTGTAATATTGACACTTAACAAGTCACTCAGCTGACGATTATTATTGTACAGTACTTGAATTACTGGATAGAGGTGATGGTGAGCATGAAGTTTCTTTATTGGAAAGAGAGAAATCTTAGGAGGAATTAGGTGACAGAAAATTTCAGGAGGGATTTCTTTTATCAAAATCTACAGTGTCATTTCTGCTGCAACAAATAGATCACTTGAAATAACACAGAAACAGTCGTATTTCTCCTATGGATCGGCTGCTTATGTTACGATTCTATGCAACTGATATTTTCTGTATTTTAAGAGGAAACACTCTAGTATGTATTTCTCTACATCACTGGCTGAACGAAAAGAAGTTATGGCTGGATCTTAGGATAATGTACATTTCCCTGGTGTAGATGGAGTCCTGGATTGTACACACATTCCTACTAATCTTCTGTATCCTTTTCCTTTATGGAAATTCCATCTTTTTTAAGTAATCTATTTAAATCTAGTAATTAAGTCTATCAATATTTCAACCTCATATTGGGATCAAATCATTTTTGCATTCAATTTTCCATTTTGTACGATTTTAACTTAACAGCACTGAAAAACAAAACAATGCAACTCACAAACAAATGCAGCGCGAAAATATAGGACATGTTCGTTTTGATGTAGAATGGAGTAAGGACAGTCATTTTTAGACGTTGATTATTATTTTTGCAGAGATATGGATGCTTTCCTTTATTCATCTTGTAGAAACAGTGTACCATCTGTACACTTTACTCTGGTTAAATGAGGTGTCAGCTAACCATGTTTAAGTAATCAGTAGTTATGAATGGTGCACAGAAATTACATTTTAACCACGGTTACTGTTTAATCATAGTTTCATTAGCTATGATTACTGCCTTTTTAACCGAGGTTGATGCACTTCGCCATAAGTACTGTCAGTGACTCAGGAGAAGACGAGAGCGGACTGAGAGGAAGGGATGGGAACAGATAATGTAAGACAACACGTGAAATATTTGTACTGCAGTAAGCGGAAACATTAGGTCTCCTTCTGTTCAACTTAGCTTTAATTCCCATACGCATTGTTACTCATGTTTCCTGCACGAGTAATAACCTGGCTACTGGGATGCTTATCTGAGCGATGTTTATAATAATCAACAGCGATAGTCAAGAAGGTCACATTCTTTCCGCTCGTCTTCTCCTGAGTAACGGACAGTACTGTTGGTGGTATGGGAGACAAAATGTCATGACCTTGCATGCCCTGGCAGGTGGAGCTGGACTTGTAATGAATGAGATGCCTTGACTATATTTGCCGACAGGTGGGGCTTGTGAGGAGTCTCCTATAGCTCGTATGCGTCATGAGAATAAACTACTAGTGGCACGTTATTCAACAAGACTGCGAGCTGCCACAACTGCCAGCCAGCGCCAGAATCTGCAGTTGGAGCTGGAGCGACGGCTGTCGGAGAACACAGCCATAGCCAGGCAGCGACAGGAGACGTGGGAGCAGCACCGCAGTGAGGTGGCTGCCCGCTGCCACCGCCTTGCTGAGAGGTAGGTGCATGCACAGCTGCTGTAATGTTTCTTATTCTATTTTTTTTCACGTCCTTTTGCTCCTTTTATTTTCAACCTTTTCTCATATCTCTCTACATCTTTTCTACCTATTCTTTTTACACTGGCTATGCCTAGGAGTGCCAAAAACCACATCAACTGTTTCCCTAGAAATTGAATGTAATATTCAACTAATCAGACACTATATATCACAAAAGGATCTAAAACTACATTTAAAATTGCAAGCCTCAACCAGATCTCAGATGTTCTTCAAACTGTCAGATGATATCCTGTGTAATTTCTATAAAATAAAAAAAAGAAGAAATACCATTCTATATCACAGACACACTCATTGCTAAAACTCCAGTTGTGAACGAAATTCCTCCATGGAAATGAGTGATTCCAAAACATAGCATACAAATTCCAGGAAATCATTCCAAAAGTGATCCTCCATACATTCTTAAGTTAGATCCCATGGAACTACTCTGCAGCACATATAAGGATCACCTTCAAATTTATACAGATGGATCTCTAAATCCTAATAATGGGACATCAGGAGTAGGGTATTATATTCCAAAATATCAAGAAAGTTATTTCATACCATGTTCATCCTCCTCCAGTCTTGACACTGAATTGCTAGCTGTTGATGCTGCTCTTCAGTGTGTTATTCAAATTTCTGAAAAATCTATTTGCATACTTACCGACTCCAAGGGGCTATATTTAATATAATTAAATATCTACCAAACCTATATGCACATAGAATTATTCCAATTCAGAAACAACTAAGTAAACTAAAAGAACTCCAAAAGGAAATAACATTTCAATGGATACCTAGTCATTGTGGTATACCTGGAAACGAGAAAGTCGATAATATTGCAAAACAGGCAACATATTTACAACCAAGCCCTCTTCAAGTGGTATCTCTATCCAGTGCTTTTGCTCCAGTGAAGTCTCATTTTACAAACCTATGGATCAACAATTGGCTCTCTTCTGACAAAGGAAAAATTTTACAGTCTGTACAAAAGAAACCAAATGACCTGGAAATGTACAAAAACTTGACATTTTTAACAAGAGCCAGAACAGGTCACATTGTCACTCAATTGTACCTACACCGATTTCACATTTCTGATAATCCTACTTGTCTGTAGTGTAATAATCATGATGAAGATCTGGAACACATTCTTCTATACTGTCCACCCATAAACCACAAAAGAAGTAAATTAAAATCATCAGTACCAGTTGCAGAAGACACAGCCCTGCAGTATATATTGACTACACCCCACCTGTGGCTACTAGCAACAGGCATCTATAATGAACACCGATCAAAATACCCCTCATTTCTCGTGAAAAACAGCAACTGAATAGACTACAGTGGACTATAGTGGACTTTATGTTGTCAGCAAACAGCTGGATATATTAAGAAGATTGATTGATTGACTGATTTTTACACTGGCTAATCTACATTTTTAATGAGGTGCCTGAAGCTATCACTTCTAAGTGTCAAGATGATTGTTACATGGTGAAGCTGGAGAATTAGAAGAGGAGTTAATACAAGAAGAAATGTGGAATTTATCCCACGCATCTTTGACTTCTTGTGATGTGGAGAGGTCATTCTCGGTGTACAAAAATCTGTTTTGTGATAGGTGTAAGTGTTTCAGTGCTTCACCATGGAAAACATGAAAATTACATTCATTGTTTCTTGCAATTCTCAGCTTTAAAGTGGGTGAAAGATAGAGTGGAACTCAAATAGATTGTTTAACTATGTTTGTTGCAATCTACAAGGTTTTTCACAGCTGTGCATTGAGGTTTTAAAAACTGTCGTATTTTTACTCAATTTAAAAATAAAAACAATTACGAGCTTCTGTTTTGCGAAATTTGTAGTTCATATTTTAAGAGTTTATACAGCATATTTGCATGCATATTTCAAGCTTCATAAATGCATATAAATCTGGGCTCTAGTCATTATGTGTAAGACATGTCAGTTTTCCAACAATAAAGATCTGATAGAAATGCAGTCGTATATCCCAGTAAATACGGTTTTGTCATTGTCTTGTGATATATTAACCTGATTAAAATATCTATCTTGTTCAAGACGAATATTGACTGCGTAAAATGTAGAGACTGAATTGTGTTGCAGCAAATTCCAAATAAACGAGAAGATTGAGAGTGGCACCATCACTGAGGCGGACTTCAAGAAGCAGAGAGTGTACTCAGCCGCACTGCAGTTCGAGGAGGAGAACTCATGGTTCAAGAAGCTGAAGCAGGACGTCTTGTTCCAGCCACATGACGAAAGGCTGCAGAGGTGAAGTTCGTGTATATAAAGAAATGCGTAGGACAAGGAGTTTCATGATTGACTGTCTGCTGCAGCAGTTATGAGACTTTTTGACAGAAATGATCATTTAATGTAATACTAACTGCTGTATGATTGTCAATTATTCTCATCTTTGTAAATTTATAGTTATTGCTTAAGTTATGAAACCATTTCTGAGCTTAGGTACAGAATAATACAAAAAATGACTTAGTTGTTGCAAGGTTTTATTCTTGAGCTGAATAGACAATGAATTTTGGGTAAATATCGAGAAGAACTCCTTCAAAATGAAACTAAGTTCATTAGTACTCTTTACTTTTTCATAATCTTACCTTTCTCTAAGACTAGGTATATTTTCACTAATCTAGAAATGTATTTGAAGCTCTGTTTTTTTTAGGAGTTTCTTTTGTCAAAACAAAATCAATGGTTCAGTGAACTTGTAAAAATTTATATGGTTAAATACTCTTTGTCCCTTGTGGCAGCTCACGAATGGTGAGAAGATTTCTGAATTTCAATTTTCCTTTGGAGTAAAAGAAATTCCAAAACCCCTGATTTTTTACCCAAAAATAAAAACGCCAAGAAAAATGAGTGGGAAAGTTAATATTTCGAATAAGTTTAAAAAAAAAAAATCTAAGAACTCCCAATTTTCGCAATTAAATTCAAAACCCAAAAAAAATCGCAAAAAAAAAAAAGGGGAAAAACTTTAAATATAGACAACTCCAAAGTTACATTTCAATTTATAATAACAATCAACTTAACATCCTAAGCTAATCTAATCTAATCTAACCTATGTCAGTGACGACACAGTTCAGTAAATGACTACGATGACTTACCTTACATTAATGGAGAGGTGGATACATTTCTCCCACTTTCATGAAAAAATAATGCATTTGTTCACGATGATCTGGTTATACCCTCTTGAACATTGTAAGATAGCAAAATATCCAATGTATATAAGTACGATCTATACACATGAGAAAAAAAACAACACTATGGCTGTGGACCACTTCTAATTGGCCGATATCCATCACCATTCTTACACACCCATATAAATTCTGTAGCACATACACTACAACCTCCACACAAATCACCATCACGAGACATAGAACTAAATGCTCTTTCCATCATCAGAACTAATGTCAGAGTGACAGAGACAAAATGAAAACAAGTGAATATCGAATTGATGTGATGTCATCAACCACTGTCTTACACACATCAAACACAACCAACATGGTTTAGGACCTCTTCCGTAAGTACGTAAATATAACAAATCTAAACTATGATTGCTTTCCACTCACTTTTTCTAAGTGTTCCCACATTAGGAATAATAATCAGAAGATTTTAAAATATTAATTTCATAAAAAACCAAAACCAATATTTATAGATAATTACCCCATGAACTAGTCCTAAATTGTTGTTTTCTAATGCCAGGCGTTTGACAATCAAGTCATTTGACCTCTTGCACTCCAATATTTTTCAAAGATATTATCATGGTCAGCCAATGAAGCACAGATTTTGAGGTGTTCCGAATCCATTTCTTGGTTTGAGTTGCACAATGGGCAGTTAGGGGACTGATATATTCCAATACTATGCAGGTGTTTGGCCAAACAATCATGGCCTGTTGCCAATCTAAATGCAGCTACAGACGATTTTCGTAAATTGTAATTCAGTCAGACATGATAATCTTTATCCCATGGTACTGGACTTATTGTGGAGTTATGACATTCTTTAATTTTATGTGCTTAGACGCGAATTTTATTGGTCTATGTTATTGGTATTAATGCAGTACAGATTTTTCCAAGGTTCTCCAGAGATTGGAGCTTTTTATGAATGCTGTCCGAGTGTGTTATATTATTAATGATTAAAAAAGAAAGTGATGGTCATAAGTTTTATTTTTATGTGAAACATGTTTTTAACAAAGTTCTGCGATTTTAAGTATTCTGACTTAAATAACTGCACACGCACACATACACACACAAAGACATGCTGCATATACAGGGTGATTCAGACTACCCGTAACAGTAATTTATTTCGGAAACTAGTGCATGAACACTTTCGAGACAAAAATATTTGTAACTAAACCACATGTGAACTTTTACTTGAGCTTGATTTCATCAATCAGCTCTAACAGGAAGTAGAGTCAGTGGCGTATCACTTTAAAATTTCAAATGGCAGTCGGGGTCAAATAGGGTACCATTTGATAGAGCTCTTCAAAACAAACAACTTTCATAGGAAACGTTTCTATTAATTCCTACTCTTTCAATGAGAAACTGTACGAAAAGGCAATGGGTGATTCGGATCACCTGTAAGTCATTTATTTCGGAAACTAATGCATGAAAATTTTCGAGACAAAAATATTTATAACTAAATCACATGTGAACTTTCACTAGAACTTGATTTCATCAATCAGCTCTAACAGGAAGTAGGTCAGTGGAGTATCACTTTAAAATTTCAAATGAGAGTCGATAGGCTTTTCAAAACAAACAACTTTCATAGGAAACGTTTTTATTAATTCCTACTCTGCCAGTCACTTGACCACGCCGAAGTATTAGGAGTCACTGACAGTGTTAGAAGAAGAGTACAGGTGTGTACTGCTCAGAACGGCAGACAGTTTGAAAATTTATAAAAAAAATTAATGGAATTGTCAAGCCTTTCAGTAACATGTCAACATTAATAATTGTCTTGCTTACATTTTCGTCTTGTAACATTTCTCAATACTGAAGACATTGTCTTTTTGTACGTTTTCTCATTGAAAGAGTAGGAATTGATTAAAACGTTTCGTATGAAAGTTGTTTGTTTTAAAGAGCTCTATGAAATGGTACCTTTTTTGACCCAACTCCCATTTGAAATTTTAAAGTGATACGCCACTGACCCTACTTCCTGTTAAGGCTGATTGATGAAATCAAGCTCAAGTGAAAGTTCAGATGTGGTTTAATTATAAATATTTTTGTCTCGAAAATGTTCATGCACTAGTTTCCGAAATAAATGACTGTTATGGGTGATCTGAATCACCCTGTATAAATCAATATATTTATAATGAAAATATAGCAATAGAAAGTTTGTAAAATACTGGTTCATTACATGGTTTTAATGTATTCAGGGATGTGATTGGTCGGATCCTGGATCGCAGCCACCCAGTGGGTGCAATGCTGTGCCAGATGCAGTATGCAGTGCTGGACAAAGTGAACCCGATCATCACTAAGCACCAGTCCTTGCTTGCCCAGCGCCATCGCAGCGAGACAGATTATGCACTAGAGGAGCACAAGGCCTTCCGCAGACACTTTCAGAATATTGCAGCTGGTGAGTTCGCATACTTCATGTTATTTGATGTTACAGTTTAAAAGAATATCTCAATAACGTGTTAATTTTGTTGTTTGAAGTGCCTTTCTAACGACTGTTACTACCACTGCTGCTACTGCTACCACATCAGCCACCAGCATTGTTACTGGTGTCATTGTTATGCAGCATGTATACTCCCCAGCAAAAAGAATGGGCTGCTGACAATTTATTATATATATGATGACGCAGAATATCTGCATGGAAATATCATATGTAGACTACTTCGGTACATTAAAATAATATATATGATATGCGTAAATCACTTCGTGATTTAAGACGGTGCTTATTCCATTGGATCCCGGCCAGCTAGTCACTCATAACGAGTGCACCTCAGCACATGTGTGGACTTCGGTCCTACGTTCATAGACATGCAGAGGGCGGCCACTAGAGGGAACCCAAGAGTTGGAACTTAAACTGAGACGATTCTGTCCGACGCCGGGGTGGGTATCCGGTGTGGCTTAGTGGATAAAGCATCAGCACGTAGAGCTGAAAATCCGGGTTAAAAACCCGGCGCCGGAGAGAATTTTTCTCCGTTCCATTACTCTTTCATCGGACAATTTACAAGTTCCAGATACATAATATTGTGCATACTTGTCTCGTAAAAGCAGATGACACATAATTAAACCATTTAAATTTGCTGTATTTTGTTTAAGTGTGTGAAGTATCTTATAAAATGGATTGGGGGGCCTCTGAAGAGAGAAATAATACTACAATAAACTTGATAAATACAAAATCGAAGCAAATATGAACATGAAAACCACTTATTATGCCAATCTGGTATTATCAGTTCCAAGAACGTAGATTTTTTTATTTTAGTAGGTTATTTTATTATCAACATCTTAGGTTATTTAGCGTCTGAATGAGATGAAGGTGATAATGCCGGTGAAATGAGTCCGGGGTCCAACACCGAAAGTTACCCAGCATTTGCTCATATTGGGTTGAGGGAAAACCCCAGAAAAAACCTCAACCAGGTATCTTGCCCCGACCGGGAATCGAACCCGGGGCACCTGGTTTCGCGGCTAAATGTGCTAACCGTTACTCCACAGATGTGGACAAGAGCATAGATCATTACAACATGGGTCAACAAAGCGAGTAGTACTAGTTCAAGGTTTTTAGTCTCTGACAATCTTAATTTTTTTAAATACTAATTTCCCTATCATATATCTCGCAAAGCTAGAATTATGTGGCGATGTCTCTTACATTATATGTCCAAACTCTAATAAATAACCACGTCCTTCCACTTCTTTCAAGCATATATAGCTCACGCAAGAAACGATTACCGAAAAGCAATGATGGCGTTGCTGTCTGTTTTGACGTGTGTATGTAGGCACGCCGAGGGGGAGAGGTGTGAACTGATGGAAGTACTGTCTCTTCCAAGAAGATGAACAAATGAGGACATCGCTGCAGAAATAAAGAACGTAGCAAGAGAAAAATTCGAAGCTAATTAAACACGCAACATATGTTTACGAATGAAAAAATAATACCGTGCGATACAAAACACGTATTCACATGCAATGGAACAAACTGCAGTCGTAAGGTAACTATCACAACGTAAGACTGATTCTATTGATGTCATTTCTCTTCCGACTGTACTCTTGAATATCATTCAAGTTATCTCGTGACCTTTCCTGTCGCCCGCTCTTCCTTATCGCAGTGTTTGATTCGCATTCCTTCCGTCGGTAATCCGTGCTTGCGAGACCTATACCTGTCTGTAAATAAAATGGTCTGACTCGGCATTAATCTTGAATATGACAGACATGCAACAGATCTGTCAACGAATGTATCTTGTGGACTCCATATCACGCAGGCTGAGGGCAGTTGACGCAGGTGATTTGCGGATGAGATACTAGTTTCTACCACAGGCATTTATTTATTTATCTGTCTGTCTATTTCAATCAATCTTCTTAATGTATCCAGCTGTTTGCTGACAACATAAAGTCCACTGTAGTCTATTCAGTTGTTGTTTTTCACGAGAAATGAGAGGTATTTTGTCTGTCTATTTATTTACGGTATTTGTTTGTTTTATGCTCTTCCATTTTTTAGAAAGTGAAATATTATTTTGTCTATACACGCCAGGTCTCATTTGCACACTACAACAGGCCACTTTGCTTCCAAGTTATCAAAATACATCATTCCTTAGTCTTCTTTGCGTACTCTTGCTGAAAATATAAATATCTTTCACACATTTTTTCTTACTGTGTTAGTGTGTAATGAACCTAAGCATTGCGCAAGTGTGACACACACAGGTTTAATTTTTTACAGGTAATTAGTCATGCTTTCCCCATGGTATTTTTATTTTAGTAGGTTATTTTACGACGCTTTATCAACAGCTTAGGTTATTTAGCATCTGAATGAGATGAAGGTGATAATGCCGGTGAAATGAGTCGGGGTCCAGCACCGAAAGTTACCCAGCATTTGCTCATATTGGGTTGAGGGAAAACCCCGGAAAAAACCTCAATCAGGTAACTTGACCCGACCGGGAATCGAACCCGGGCCACCTGGTTTCGCGGCCAGACACGCTAACCGTTACTCCACAGGTGTGGACTTCCCCATGGTATAACATGAAAGACAAACCCATTAATTTCGTACTTGCTTTGAATGTTTCATTTCGAAAGTAAAATAATGGAAATTTGTGACCAATAAATGTACGGTTCAGCATTGTTTGTAAAAAAAAAAAGAGTTTAATGCAGGTACAAAATTCCCAAAAAACGGGAATAACGAGCAAAATTCACGACAAATCGCGATAATTAAACGTGTCTACAGAACGAGTTTCGTTAATACCAAAAAAAATTTTAACTTTCTGATGCAATTAGCAGAGATTTGTGAAAAATAATTTGCAAAAATTGGATGTCCGAAGTAATGTGATATATGTACCTGTCTCGAATTCACCAGTAACATTAAACTCCTAAAGTTACAGTAAAACCCCGATAAGACGCTGTTCAAGGACTGCGTATTAGGCGGGTATACTAATTTTGACTAACATACAGTATTTGTTAGCATTTTTCTTTATTGAAATACATGATTCATGAAAGGTAATACAGTATTACTCTTATGTAATTACTGTACTGTACGTCAAAGACATTTACAATATGTACTGTATTTAATTCTTTCGAAAAAAAAAAAGTCATTTATAGTTGTTTGTTGTGTGCGTGTTCTCCAAGTCCTCATGTTTACCACACTTCAGTTTCCTGCGCTTACATCCTCCCGACGTCGCAGCTGCAGTGATTGAGTCACGATTTTTTATTATCGTCCTTAATGTTGATGATGGGATTCCTAATGAATCAGAGAGTTGTTTCTGATTAATAGTACTGTTTTCATCGTACTTTAGCAGGATTTTCAGAAAGCATTTTCGTTTAACATTGTAATCACATTTGCAGACACTTCAATACACTAAAGGACAACAAACTGATCAGCAAAAATTTCCAGAATTTTAATACGGTCGAGTTAGGAATGTTGTTTGAGAGAGAGGGTTAGCAAAGGGTGGAGTATTGTAACTGTATGTAGGCTTTAAGCACGCAGGTAAAGAGTCGAATAAGAGAATGTAACAAGAGGGTGGGGTATTGTACAGTATGAAGATTTAAATGTGCAGATAAAGGGTTGAATACCAGTATTTTTCAGGTTAATGGCACCAGTGAGTTCAATGGCCAAAATGTTTCGTTACTGTTACAATATATTGCTGAGAATTCATCGAAAATATTCCAAAAAAATAGCATATTATGTGGGACTTGAGCACAACAAACGGGGTATTTTATAAAGGCGTTATATATGAAATGTGCAGGGACCGGACAAAAAAGTGTATTACACGGGATAGTGTAATAAGCGTCTTATCAGGTTTTACCAGCGAATAGGGATTATAAAGAATGGACTCTTCGTGTCGGTACCTTTGATGTAGCCGGACTGATTTCAATGACCTTCACGCCAGCTAAAGCGTCAGATTCTGCTTTCTCCCTAGAGTTGGCGCTGACATCACACCAGCTAGCAGTCGACACAGCGGAAATATAACACATACAATTAATACATCTAGGTACATTATGTACTCAAATAAAATAAATTGGATCCATAAAATAATAAATCCGTCATTAACTTTAATGTCTAGACTCTAGAGTTCCTTTATAATGAGAGTTGAGACGTTGACCCCAACAACAATTATTAAAATATGTAATGATTTGGTAGCGCTGAAAATGGAAAAACAAAACTCTTACGAGAAGTAAAACCATATACCTATATTATATTATTATACAGATATTAAACGAATTCGATACTTAATTTTATAATGTATTATAATATTTTATAATATAATGTATTATATCTGAAATATAAAATACCCGTATTATTATTACAACTAGTTTGTCACTGAGAAATAAGGAAAAGCTGTTAACTTGAATTTATTTGAAGCAAAGCGTTACTGGATTATGCAATAAGGTAGGCGATGTTTGGATCCTGTGTCTTAACTCTATTCTCAATTATTATCTTAGCGTATGCTCGATTACACTACCTCTAGCGCTTGAAAGTGGAACTAGCCGCTGGTGCACAGAGAAACAAAACACAGGAAAATTCGCTCAGTGTCCATTCTTTATAATCCCTATTCGATGGTTTTACTGTATATTTCTAGATCTGATTGTTTTCACACTTGTAGTATTGTCACATATAGCCTACGTATTCAAACAGTCTCGAGCCTCTTTCTTGTTTCAGATATAAAGCGAGACATAAAACTGCTAGAAACTCTGCTGATCACGATAGTGGAACCGCTCGGTAGTGATAGAGGCCGTGGCATCATAACAGAGATGCTGCACCAGGTGTACTTCGCCCCTGTGAAGCATCACCTTATCATCTTGTTGAGGCTGGTGACCCACAATGACGAAGTGGAGTTGGAGGCAGCAATAAGTGGGCAGGCTGTTGATGCTGATGCCGACACACGGCAGGCGTGTGCCATGCTGCGGCATCTGCCATCACTGCACAGTCCCTGCCACATGTTGGACAGCCTCGTGACCACACTGAAGGCCCTGGCATCCACATCGGACGAGAACAACCACTGCAAGTCACTGTGAGTACAGCCACAATTGTTGGGGACCGTATTTTTTGGTACTAGCGATATACGCGAAATTTTCCAGAATTCTTCTATATTCCTAAAAATAACACATTTAAGCAAAAACAAACTCGCGAAATAACGCGAAATTTGGATCACTGTGCGAAATATGTCAGTAACCACAAAATATGCAAAAACTATTAAATATGTATCAAAATTTTATCAAGTGTTGTTAAGAAAGATGTTTCTGAATTCTGTTTTAGTTAATTTGTCAATAACTTGGTATTTCCTGTCAGGATATTATGTGTACTCACTCTTATGAATGTATGATGATTTGTCTGAGACAGTTTGTAGTGCAAATTTTAGAAGACCTATGCACAGTATGTATAATATTTTGTGTACAAGTTAATTTTAAAAGCCATTCCCCCAACTGGTGTATGCAAGCATTGTACTTGTACTCCTAATAGTGAGAAACATTTTCACTCAACTGTGCACTTCTTGATATTGTCTCTTCCTCTTTTTAGGGGATCTACCAGTGTCCAGACAAAGAATTTGCCTATGTAGACTTTCCATAATGACATACATCTTTACATTTTCTAAATTGCTACTTCCTAGAGGTGGGGTGTGACAGTGTTTTGCCCTTCACAGCTCTGAACTGTGACAGCTCCAGAAAAATTGCTGTGGCAGATAATAACGATTTTGTCACACTGTGATTTTTGTGTTCGGATGATTCTTGGTGACTGCGAATGTTGTAAAATTTTGGCATTCAAAGTCATTCCCTAAAGACGATGATAGGCAATACATGCCACTTTCCAACTTTTCAGTCGTAAAATATAAGTGTCTTGTTGCTTTAGTCAAGTCTTCAATTCGTGATCATTTTACAAAATTAAGGAATATAACTGTTCTTTGCAAGGAGGGATATCAGAATGAATGAATCTGGGCATTACAATCAAAAGGCATAGTACAGTCCAGAATACACCAAACACGAATTTTCGTTTTGAGACCCAAACTATTCTAACTGGTGTCTCCTTGTAAACAACTTCCTATGTAATTACTTGCGAAACCTAGTGTCGCCAAAATATAAACTAAGCAGGTTTCTACATTGTGTTAGGTGTTAAAACTGTTATATCTACTGTAGTTTTATGACAACTTTTTATTTTTCTTCAGTGCTATTCATTTAAATGGATGCTCAAGTTATTGTAGCAACTAAAATAGTAGCAGAGATGTTACCCATCGAAATAGTGGCAGTTTTAACACCTAAATTTTATTATTTCACCAAAATATACAGTCCCTAATAATCATGCATAGATACATCAATGGAAGAGGTGGCAAGTAACACATTTTCTGTGTTGATAGGGGCGCAGATGACCTTCTCCCGCGATTGACAGCTGTGGTCATTTTGTGCAGAGTTCCCAGTCTGCTAGCCGAGGCCACGTACATGGAAAACTTCATGCCGACAGAGAGAGCCCTGGGAGAAGGGGGCTATGCTGTGACAGTCTTGCAGAGTGTCATGTCGTGTCTCTTGCCCCATTCAGGCTGAAGAGCCTAGCATTGTCATGGTCCATTCCCCGAGTCTTTGATCCCTTGAGTGGAGGGATTTTGTAGAAATGAAATGCTAATTTCAATAATTGGTCTCTGATAACCAATTTAGTTAAGAAGAGAGAAATCGTAGTCTCTTTAAGAAATAACACAATGCAAACTAATTAAATCGAGAGCGTTTGTAAACAGAATAATCCTAACAAACTATTACTGTTAATAATTTCTTATTATACCAAGTATAAGGAAAGAAAATTAAGATGCGACAAAAAATCGATTTTGAAATTTTCACGGAATACACATTTTTAGTGTTCTCTAGAGAAAAAGTGGTTTTCCGGCATGTTGTTGACTGTGTATAGTGATTTCTTCTAAATAATACGACGGAATTTGTTCGTACTTCCTAAACTGGAAATGATGCATATGAATTTTACTAAAAGATTAACGAATATTTATTTAAGAGAAAAAAAGAAAAGAAAAGAAAAGAAAAACGCAAAATGATGTTTTACTCGAAATCAAGAATAAACATTTTGTTTTATGATCGTGTGATAAATGAAATGTTACAAACAGTATGTCTCCAAAAATACTTTCGTGTGAGAAATGCACTATTATTTTAATAATTATGTCTTCAACAGAAAGTCTCTTCAAAGAAAAGAAATCTGTATGAAATAATTAAAAAATTCAGTGTTACGGAAATAGAGCAAAAAGAACTTCAGTTTTGTGTAAATAATTACCGGTAATTGTCAACAGTATTATTCCTCCAGTTGAAAACTTCATTAAATAACCATTTTTGGACTTAAGAAAAATATGTAGGTGAATAATTGCTTTGTGAGATGAACGTAACTCAAGCTATTACGGAAATAAGCGTAAGAAAGAACTTCGTTTTTCTGTGAAAATGTTACTCTTCAGATTAGTGCAAATATTGGCCAAAAATAATTTAAAAGTTATGCAAGTCCATAAAATCGGATTGTTCTTTGTAGTGGAGGTTTAACTGTTGTCCTCAGTCAATTGTAAATATTTAACTTAAGTGTCATAGACATTTTTCCTGTTTAGTCGTTTCCTTCCATATGTCTGGTTGCTTGACAAGTAAATGTTGTATTATAGGCAGAATCTGATTACAAAGAGATAATATTTTAAAAATATTTTCCATCAGTCTTGAATACCATAAAATACGTATTATTACAGTTGACTTCACTACTGGTTGTCCGACAGAATTGTTACCAAAAGAATCAGATATATCCCTTAAAGGATTTATGATAGACTAAAATTTCATTTACCCATAGTTATGTAAAGAGTTGTCCCGCATCGTGGCATCGCTGTCTAAGGCATCCTGCCTAGGGCTCGCGTTACGGAATGCGTGCTGGTTCGAGTCCTCATGGGGGAAGAAATTTTCTCATGAAATTTCGGCCAGTGTATGGGACCAGTGCCCACCCAGCATCGTGATGCACTTGGGGAGCTACGCTAGGTAGCAAAATCCGGTTGCCAATACCAGCTATAACGGCTGGGGGGATCATCGTGCTAACCACATGATACCTCCATTCTGGTTGGATGATCGTCCACATCTGCTTCGGCATGTGGGTGTGAGGCCAGCAGCCGGCTGGTCGGTCTAGGCCTTTCATGGGTTGTAGCGCCACGGATTATTATTATATGTAAAGAGTTACAGGAGGAGTAAGATGTAGTAATAGTAATAATAATAATAATAATAATAATAATTTAACCTGGCAGAGTTAAGACCGTATGGCTTTCTCTTACACTCAATCAGGATTATCCTATCGCCACGATGCAAATAGTGACAAACGATATTCCTCTTCAAGTACAAATTGGTACAAATTGAGAAAGAGTCTCAACCTTCATAAGAAGTTACGGAGGCTCCTTAACAAAGATTACTGGAGAACTTGTGAATTTAAAGAACTTAAATTTAAAACCAGTCTGGTTTCATCCAAGAAATCAGGAAGTTACAGATGAAGTATAGTCTACAAACTTCAGATAAAATAGAGAAACTTCTACATCCAACACAGTCACTCTTATTATCGGAAATTAGATGTGAAGATAATCTAGTAGAGCACATAGCCATCAAACACAATGTTGACTGTCAAACACTCAAAATTGTTGGCACTCGAAGCTGGTGTCTCATCAATCCATAATGGCTCCATATATATACGGATGGGTCCCTGCTAGACAAAAATGCCAATGCAGAAGCAGGAATGTACAGCATTTTCATTAGTTTTATATTTCACTTGATCAACCAGCAACACATTATGATGGAGAACTACAGTCAATAAACATGGCCCCTAAACAACTCATGAGTCATATTGATAAATTGAAAAAAATAGTAATACTCGCAGATTCCAAGACAGGACTACAAGGAATCAAGTCACCACACCCTGAAAACTATAAAATAAGAGAGATACGTACTCTAGCAAAAATACTTCCACACCTCTGTAAAGAAATATTGTAATCTAGTGGATACCAGCACTAGAGTCAAATTGTCAAATTGCAGAGAAAACAGCTGACTTGCAAAAAAGGAACGAATGTTGCACAAACTACCAACCATAACTTGTCCAAATTTATAATTTGTGAAGAAGACTTCAGTGAAAACTGGATACAGTGCTGTGTTTGTGAAGGGTTGGATAACAAAAACTGACAGATGTGAAGTACAGTTTCCAAGTGATTACAGAGGTGACTTTAAGGGTGTAAGTATGAAGTACTACCCCCTTACATGCCATGACGGCACATGGGGGATGGAAGTATAGCCTCATATTTCCTTAATCTCAGCACTAGTATCATGCTCTCACTGCCATTCATCTCTCGGAGATTTCTGGTCTCAGTTTGACAGGAGACAACGGTTCGGTACCATTCTGAAAGTTTCGGCAACGAGAAAAATCCTGCCACCACACGGATTGAACTTGGAACCTTCCAATTCGTAACCTTTCGAATGATTTCAACCTATTTAATGAATATTTGTAGTGACATTGTAATGCTGTAACCAGTCTTAAGTATTCACAAGGTTATTCCTGATATTTCGTCTGGTAGCAGCCTGTTGTAAAACTTACCACTCAGATTACTTCCACACTGTATGTGAATAGATTTTTATATTCCATTAATTATTTGCCTTAGTTTATAGTTAGATGAGTTGCATTTGTTGATTGATAGACTGACATATTTAGGATTAGTTTGTAGTTGAATAGACTGTTACTTGCAATAATGAAATAATATGTAGAAATGGTCACTGAATACTGTCAAAGTGAAAACTGATGTTGTGAGCCATTGTCATTTTTATGCCGTTATTGACATTATGATATATTTTTGTTAAGGCTCGCCTCCACTATTAAGCATTTAACAACAACATGTTAAATATAACATGTTGAATTTAACATGTATATGGACATTTCAAGTCTCAATTGACTTAACATGTTGACTGAGTATGTTGAAGTTAACACTTTTAACGTGTTGGCGTGTTTTCCAGCAGAAATGGAAAACATGTCAAGTCAATTCATTTGCTCGTGCAGCGTCGGTACAGTTCGGCAAAGTTCGTACAGTTTCCATAGCAACAACTATAAGTTCCGATTTTGTGGCGCGTATCTTGATCATTTTTATACTATCATTGGTCCTTGGTGTTGGCTGTAAGTTGTTCGAAGTAATGGAGTGGACGAAAGAAAATACATTAGAATAAAATTAATGCACTGATGGAAAGGCCTTGTTTGTGGGATGTGTCTTAAAAAAGAATACACGGGCAAAACTAAGAAGGCCGACTGTTTTAGAGAACTGGAATTATTATTTAATGGTTCTCGAGAATACAAGAGAGAGTGTCCGCACTCTCGTCGTACGCTAAACGTTAATGCTATGTTGACGTCAGTAATGGTCGTATTTGGTGATGTATGTTAACGTTCGTAAAACTTCGGAAAGAATAATTATACGATATTACCTTAACCTCTATCATGCCATAAGTCCTATAATAGTCAATCAGTCGCGCTTTAATTTTTTTAATTGAGATGAAATGGCTGGTCTTAAATTTTTGCCTTTCTTTGATGTAACAGGCAGTATTTTTGCAGCACTATATTAAAATCGTGTTCTGACATTCAGCAAGTTTTGAATCTAAATCGATATTGTATTCAACTTTAAGCCCGTTTAGAATGTATCCTGCATAGTGTCTTTTACTAAGATAGTGCCACATCCACATTCTCATTTCCTTCCTTTTCAAAGCCTTGTAACAAGCAATAGGGGCAATTACAAAAGACAGATCATCATCTGAGTCCATTGTCCAAGGTTTGAAAATAAAACACTACCTACATTAAAATATCATAGACTGTTTATGGTGGACTACGCAAAGAAAGTCAAGTTTAACATGTTTAACAGTGTGGACAAAGTGTTAAATGAAATTAGCATTAACATGTTCATTCAACATGTTGGGATGTTAACAGTAAACAATTTTAACATTTAACATGTTGTTAAATGTTTAATAATGGAGATGAACCTTTAGGTAAGCATAAGATAAAGTTTTCATTTCATATGGTGCTGCCATTCTGTAGCGAGGTGTGACCAATAAGCTGTATAAGCTAATAGGTGGAGTTATTTAAGAGAATGCAGGAAGTGTAACTTATTTTATTTTTTATATATATATATTTTTTGTGTTTAAAGATTTATTATGTAAATTGAAGATTTCAATTTTTTTTCATCTTTTCTCCTTCCATGAATGAAGTCCTTGAAAAACACTGCTATAGTTAAAACTGTACATTGAAAAAAGATAGCAGGGGTATTTTTGTATGTGCGTGTGCGCGTTTTTTTCTGACCCTGCCGGAAATTGAACCTGGGCTGGCTAATCTAGAGGCCGACCCGCTACCACAGAGCTAACTCAGTGGACAGCAAGGGATTCATAGAATTCATATGATTGTATGGAATGTTAAGTGATTGTATGGGTTTGGATATTGGTAGGTTATGATATGTATAAAATAATAATCAAAAGGTGTAATCTTAAAGAGCCATTTTTAATTAGTTTCAAATAATCGTAGGTCACTGCTTGATGACAGTAATCCTAGCATAATCGTAAAACAAAGAACTTGAACTTTTAATTGATATCGTAACCAGTGCAAGATAATGTAGCCACTGGTAGAATGTAATAGTTATAAGATAATGTTCAAACTTTTTTATTTTAAAAATAATTGTAAATTGTGGATTGCTAAAGGCACGGTCACACGTCACTACTTTTGGTGCGCAACTTTTGTACTGCAGTGCAGCAAAATTAGCGAAGTGTGACTGTACCTTAAGAAGCAAGATGTTCATAGAGCAGCGGTTCTCAACATATGGTATGCGAGCCACTGCTGGGTGATACTTGAAGTTTGAAATAAAATTATAAATTATAATAAAATATAAAATATATATATATATATATATATATATATATATATATATATATATATATATACAGTGAAACCTGTTCAAATCGGAACCTGAATAATCCGGAATCCTGTCTATTTCGGAACAATTTATTGGTCCCGGCGAAATTTGTATGTATTATGTGTAATTTTTCCTGAATAAAACGGAAACTGTCCAACGCGGAAACAGAAACTGTCTGCTACTGTTCAAAACAGAAACAATATTTTGGACACACTATATTTCATAACTATATTTTGAAACAGCGTGTAATTTCAAGGAATATACGAAATATGTAGGTCACTAAGATAAAAACAGGTTTTCTTTGCAAAATTCTAGAGGGTACGAGGGTGTGTTGGCCTGTCGGTCATAAATTTTATTACCCTGTTGACTAGGCAGACGAGTCCCTTCAAAGATTTTCAATGCTTGACACCCGTATATTGTCGTAGCTAAACAGAGCGCAAATGTAGTGATTTCCAGTTAAAAAAAAAAAAAAAAAAAGTTGCATAAAATGTGGCATTAAGATTAAGTGATGAAGTAAAAGTTATCGAGATAAAGGAAAATTAGAAACAAAGTCTGTGTGAAACAATATTGAAGTACAGTTGTGGAAAACTCAGGTGTGACACTTTAAAAAATAAAGATCATAATGAGTGAGTGGCGTGCGGCCAATATTGGTGACACAAAAGGAACCAGAAAGCAACTGTTTGTGTGGAAATAAATGAACTGTTGTGGGAGTGGGTTCTTCATGACCTTTCAAAGAACAAGCCAATTTCTGGATCTGTTCTGCAAAGCAAGCTATTGAACTGGGAAAGAAATTAAATAAACCAGAATTCAAGGCTTCTAATAGATGGCTCCTAGTCTAATTAATTAATAATGTGCAGTGATGTGGAGTACAGTATTAGAGTATAGTGTTAGATATTAAATAGAATGAGATTAGTAAACTTTAATAATGTTTAATGACTAATGAATGAGTTACGATAATATTTATACAGAAAATGAGATTTTAATCAAGATGATTTACCAACGTAACAAGTGGCAGAAAGCTGATTTAATGTGATGAGTGTTAAATGGAATATTTTGTACTTCTTGCAGTTTGGGACATGCCATTTTGTTTTTCATGTATATGAATGACAAAATATTCCATTTTAATGTCACACCTGAATAATACGGAAACCTGTCCACAACGGAAAAAAAGTTAGGACCATGTCACTTCCGTCTTGAATAGGTTTCACTGTATATATATATATATATATATAGCTGTTTTTTTGTATATTTTATGGAACATTCCATTGAATAAGTTAAAAAAGTAACTGTTTCTTAATTAAAGAGACCCTGGGAGCGACACATTACATTTTTCCATAATAAATTTGGTTAGTGGTACAACAGATTTCCTAAGTTAAAAGTAGTGGTACACCATTAAAAAAGTTTGGAAACTGGTATCGTAGAGCATTACAGGAATGGTAATGGGCATGCCAGTTTAAACATTCCACATTAAAAGGCTATATGAACAGAGTTCAGTGTAATGTTTTTTGTATGAGGCTCTTAAGATGAGACTTAAGGTAACATTAATCAATTTGACAAGATTGAGTATATCATCAGCTTACTTCTAAGTCCCATTTTTCCAAATGTCAAAATCTGTGCACATCTCAAAATGCGTCTGCTGATAATACCTCGTAAGTCAACAAATGTTTCTATATTTTATAAATAATAAATAAATGCATGACAAATCTTAGAATGTAGGCTTTCACGGCCAGCGTTGATAGGATGCATATTTTCCGGGCTAGAGGGCCGTGGTCTGTCGGTGTTACAACCAAACGTTTCGTCCACTACTCCGGTGGACATCTTCAGTGGCGTGGCACACGTGTGCAGAGAGATCGGCTGTGTGTATCAGGAACTGGCCAGATGTTAGCTGGGGTATAAGCAGAATAAGAAGTGTCGGCCTGGGTAGCGTAGTCTGTATAGCTCTGGCCTTCTGTGCTCGAGGTTGCATGTTCGATCCCAGCCCAGGTCGATGGCATTTAAGTGTGCTTTAAAGCGACAGGCTCATGTGAAAGAACTGCAGGACAAAATTCTGGCACACCGGCGACGCTGATATAACCTCGGCAGTTGCAAGCGTCATTAAATAAAAACCATAATTTATTTAGAATAAGAAGTTATTTTGCTCTCTTGTAATACTGCCTCAAATGCAGTTACGAGGTTTTAAAAGTAAGCCAGAGATATGAGCAGTGATTGTGAATGTCCCTGGCATTTTCCTTGCATAGCAATGCTATTATTGAATATACAGAGATTATCAACTGGCAACCATTTCAGTAACTGAACGTAGTGTATATTTTTTATAGTTATTTTTTTTTTTATATATTTATTGAAAAATCTGTTAAACTTGAAAATATTGGTTTTATACAGGGTGTAACAACTTTAATGTTTAGAATTTCTGGAACATGTTCCCTGACACATTCTACGTTGATTAAACCTAACATACCTATATCCGAAATTGAGAGGTTACAGAGATAACAGAGCTGGAAAAAATAGAACTTCTTGCAGCTCCAAGCATTATACCGTTTATACAAGGCCTATTTTATTGCATTACTAAGTAGAGATACATAAGAAACATTTGAAAAGCAGTGAATGAAGGAAATTTTACTTTTAAGAGAAATTAAATTAAAATTGTTTAGGTTGCTAAGGAAACGAAACAGACAACAGTTTAAAATAACAGTTGTGCGAAAAATAAACCATATTGTGACTAGTCTTTTTATTGAGTTTTGACCATTAAAACATGCCTTTTGTGTACACACATCAGGAATACGCCGACATAGTTTATGTGTATGGACTGTGTGATGGCAATGCAACGGCAGCTGTTTTGGCATATCAAGCACGGTTCCCAAATCGTAGGATTCCTAGTGCTCAGGTATTTTCACGTGCCTATTGGCAAATTGCAAGAAGTATAGTGTTTGGAATCTTAAGGACATTTTTTTTCAACTTTGCACTGCTTCTTTCATACTCACAAGTAGTTGATATTAAAATGTAATATGGTACTAATAAAAATAATGACATAGACATGTCACTTTCGGAAATTGGTGTTACTTCTTTCAGTATTCAGCGATAAAATTAAACTAAAAAATTTAACTTTGGGGTACAAATACTCCAAACCTATAGAACTTTGGATATAGGTATGTTAGGTTTAATCGACGTAGAACGTGTCAGGGAACATGTTCCAGAAATTCTAAACATTAAAGTTGTTACACCCTGTATACACAAAAATAACAATATGTACAGTAGATAAGGTCAAATACAGGAAAGGTCCAAATATATCCAGTTCTATACGTAAAATAGAAAGTGCACAAATTTATAGCAAAAAATGCAAGATAAAGTTGGCTCTAAGAGTATTAGAAGAACCAAAGAACTACGATCTGCAAAATAAATGTTACCTATATTAATCCTTTTTCCAATATATGAAATCAATAAAAACATGCATGACGTTCTGCTGTCTAACAGTAAATGTAATACAACATGGGATACTTGAAAAGAAAATTCAAACAGAGACAACTGAAACTCTCTACAGAAATGGCACTCCGTATTATTATGCAGATATTAAGGGAACACACTGGAACCGAATATTGGCTGCTGAGCAGGGTTGCCAGACATTCTGGATTTTAATGGTGTGTCATCTATTGAGTTACATTTGTCCCGGAACGTCAAAATAATTGGAAAAATAGAATTTTTTTGCTCATTTCTATAAAATTATTTTTAAAATTCCTCATTCATTTTTCAAGACCTTATCCAACCTATATTCATCGTTGTCGTCAATGCTGCCTGGCATCTCCTCTCGGGTTGTATTGAAATGAAAGACGATAATATTAATACTACAGTATGTATTACATATTAAACAGTACCTTTATTCTTTACTCTCTTTGAAATTTGATTTATTATTGATAAGATTTAAACACTATATAATGCATTTTTTCCGTATGCATCAGGGTGTAATATGACATTATTTTTTCAGACTTTATTGTGACTTTTAATTCAAAACAATAAGGTTACTTTTATTTACAACAAGAATGACTTTCTATAACTGAATTTGAACACTCCCGTCAACAATGGGTATTTCACTCCACACAGCAACACAGTATTCGTTATTGCACTCCACAGACGACAGTGGCAATTCACTTGGATTACTGAGAACAACAATGTACTCCTAATCTCAACTAATGTTCACAAAGCGCTATTTACAAAACAAAACTGTCAGTTCTCAGTTCACAGTTCGTTTGCCTTGGCTAGTTCTTCTAGCTCATTCACTCAAGTTCACAGTATATCGAACCCAAGACTTTCAGAGACTGTCCACTGAACTTCGAACTCAAGACTTTCAGATAAAGTTCGCTGCACGCCGAACCAAAGACTTCCGGCCGTGTTGCTTCCGCCTGGACGCTCACTGCTGCTTCACAAACTCACTTAAGTCGAACCCCAGTCTCGAAGACTGGCTTCCTTGCTCGCTCACAGCTGCTTCACAAAAAACTGACCGGCTCGCTGTCCAAACTAAAACTGGCTGTGGCTCTTCTTCGCGTCTTCTATTTATTACTAAATTATAGTTCTAGAATGTACTGCATCGAGTATCTTCCACCGCGTTGCTTTCCAGAACCTGTTTCTCGCGGCTTCTGTCCACGTCAAGCCCCTCACCTCACACAGCCCAGCGCCTGTAGAAGCCCACGTTTCCTTTCCCGTGCCGCACCCCAGCACCCTAGGAGCTCGCCTCGTTTCCCCTATCTACCGCCTGTTTTCTCACGCGCCCTCCCTTCTGCGGGACGCATGCTCGACTCCCGACGCTGCTGTCACATTATCAATAATTCAAAGGAAATTTCATAATCCAGCAAATACAGTGAAACTACGATAATACACGCTCATTTGTTACGCTATCCTGCATTATACGCTCTTTTTGTCCAGTCCCTTGACACCCCTATATAAAACCATGTAAAATCCATCGTTTAATACACTCATCATCCCATGTAATACACTCTTTCATCTGCTGAAAATTCTAAAATATCGTACTTTAAAGGATACTGGACTTGTACATTTACCGCTAGTGCCCGCACATTCAAGGATTTGTAGGAGTCTCTGTTTGGTGAATACAATAGAATGGACTGCGACCTTTGAGTACCTGCAAGACTACTGTATTCAGAGCCTGTCCTTGCTGGCAGTTTTAAATCGCATTGTCAGTGAAGACTTAACCGGTGCATCTTGTACAAGTGTGAAGTGGCTCGTTAGTGCCAACATGAATAAAGGGGTGAAACGGAAAGCTGTATCATTATCGGAGAAATTACAAATTCTCCATAAACATGATGTAAACACCATTATGAATCAGAAACAGTTGGCAGAATCATTAGGAATCCCTTCTTGAACGCTTAGAACAATAGTGAAAAATCGTCAACCTTCTATTCTGCATAATTACAATATGTAATCCTTAAATTTCTTCAACAAATATTTATGCCGATTCATCCTTTGTCTTAAATTTTAGAAAATCCAAAAATGGCCCACTCTCACTAACACACTGTCCCTTTTAATACGCTATTTTTATGCTGTCCCTTGAAGAGCGTCTTACCGAGGTTTCACTGTATGTAACACAATTAAAAGTTTAGACCCAATATAATTAGTAGAAAGACATAACACGAATAAAATCAGTTGTATAGCAAATTGTATTAATTCAGATGTGTAGTCACATTAAGGTAGGAACGCAGTATCATCACCTGTCCTAGATTTCTGATGAGAGAATCTGGCAACCCTGCTGCTGAGTTTATTCGTATTACTAAATCCGTTAGAAATTATTATAAACATATCTTATTAAAATTAAAAGTTCAAAGTAGAAATAAGATAGGGTAGAAACTCATTACCACTGATTAACTTTATAACTTCTTTACTATGTTAACATTAGATCATATTTGAATTAAGCCTGTACAGACATTTAACTTAGTATCTAAAGATATCAATAATGATGAATATGACAATTATACACAATAAGTACATGTCAGAGACATTTTAAAGAGAAACCAATGACTTCATCTGTGCCAAATGGTCGTTGTTTTATTTCTTATTTTATTTGTTCTGTTTAGATATCAGCATCAAATTGGAAATTACAGTAGAACCTCAATTATCCTTGGTAATGAAGGGGGTGGGCTGAGTGGTTAATCGAAAAACTCGGATAATTTATATCATAAAAGATTTTCGTAAATTTAGTCAATAATGCTTACATTTTCCTCTATGGTCTTGTATTTAACATACTACGTAGTAGATCAAAAGTTCACTGATTTGTACCTGGTTGTTAGCAATGGATTTTTAAGGGGCAATGAAACTCTTTCTAATGGCTGTCTGTCCAAAGAGAAGAATATTGGAGGTCTCATGTTGTAGATTTACATACTTTATATACTTTAATATTTGATTTTTATTAAATTGCATACAGTTGTGGTTCCAATCTCATATTCTGAGGAGAGCCAAAGTTCCTCATTCTCCAAACCACTCAGTTATCTGTACATTTTTATACTTAGCACAACACGATTTCTTTTTAATATCCGTGGAAGACATTTTATATGCAAGTTATACAGTACAACAACGCAAACAGTAGACCATACAGAAACAGAAAGTCGAAATCAATACAACTATGAAATCTGCCTCGGCATGGGGAACTATTAATAATGGAATTCCTCAAGGATCAATATTAGGTCCCCTACTTTTTCTAGTGTTCATAAATGATCTTGCCCCCCCTAATAAAAGATGTAGGTCATCCCATATTATTTGGAAATGACACAAGTATAGTAATTACAGCCAATAACTCCAACACATTCCAATCTTCAACAGAGGAAATTCTCTTCAAAATATGTGACTGGTTCTCAGTCAATAAATTAGTATTAAATTGTAACAAAACTAACATAATTCAATGTAAATCCTGTCCAAATTCAACCTCGCAAATTTCTAGCGCAATAATTAACAACAGATCCCTATTAGAAACGACGACAACCAAATTTCTTGGCTTAAAAATCGATAATGTGTTAAATTGGAAAAGTCATATTAAAGAAATTACCCCCAAACTAAATTCAGCATGTTTTGCTATTAGATCTATGCAAAAGATAGTAAATATCAATACCTTAAAAACAATATACTTTGCATACTTTCACTCAGTAATGAGTTTTGGAATAATATTCTGGGGAAATTCCACAGATAGTAACATTATATTCCTATTACAAAAAGAGTATTAGAATAATAGTAGGTGCCAAATCTAGGGAATCTTGTAGGACTATTTTCAAAAACTACAAATAATGCCCATAGCTTGTCAGTATATCTTTTCATTAATAATCTTCCTCTTATGTAATCGTGAAAACTTTGTAACTAATTCAACAGTTCATAGCATAAATACACGTCAAAAAAATTACTTTCATACTCCATCGGCAAGTCTATCATGCTATCAAAAAGGAGTGCGTTATATGGCAGTAAAATTTTTTAATAGCCTCCCTATCGATATAAAGAATGAAAATCAAAACATGAGATTATTTAGGGCCAAATTATAGAAGTACCTAATTTCTCACGCCTTCTATTCTGTAGGTGAATTCATGACATTCAATAACACTTCATAAAATTGATACTAAAACTATGTGTTGTACTAGTAGACTATATTGTAAATCTCGTCTGTATATATTTCATCTAGACTGTGACTTTAAATTAAGACTTTATAATAGTATTAAGTTTTTTGACTTGTTCCATATTCTAGCTGTGAAGCAATGTATGAATACCATGGAATGTTAATAAATACAATACAATACTGTGTAAGGGCAAAGTCTTGTAATAACCCTCTCTAGAAAAATATAACGTGCTAATAAAATGTACAATACTTCATACATTTCTGTAACAAGAAAAGAAGAGCGAGAGAAAGACAGTCGGATAATCCGCCAGTCGGTTAATAGGGTGATGGATAATTGGGGTTCCACTGTACATAGAAAGTGAATATTTGGCTCATGATATCAGACTACGAATTGAACCTGAAATGTAGGTTAAAAAGGGAAATTAAGATTTTCGTAACTATAAGTTGCACTTTTCACTAGAGTACAAAGTTGTAAACAATGATTTGTTGCATATAGGTAACTTCCATGTGATGTATGAATGTTAAGTGCTGAGGGAATCTTGACTGCTCTGAATCATGTCGTGCAGAGTTATTCCTAGCATTACACTCCAGCTATTTTATCCCTGCACTGGCTATGTCCGTCCTTTTTTAATGGTGCGAATAAAAGTGAAGATTTCTTAGTAATATAGGTTGACCATGATAATATATTTTTCGTTTTTTTTTTATTACTTTTCCAGGCAAGTACTGGAACAACACCTCTCTAATAACCCTTTAATTGTGTCATTATATACAATATTGAATAAGTATATGTAAATAACAGAAATGTACATTATGTAACAGCAAGGATCTTCCTAGATACATAGTCTTTCATTATCTCCTTCGGTCTTCTACCCCATCAGAAAATATAATATGTAAACTGTCAGTATCTCAGCTCTGAAACCCTGGGGTGTATGCAGTGTACAAATCAAATTATAATTTTTTAGAGATGTATGGGAGGTACGAAACCCTATGGAACATACTAGGGTCATGAAATGTTTGGATAATGTAATAATGAATTAAGCATCCTTAATTAAATTGTAAATTTTTAGTTCATTTTTGAGTATAGAAAGAAAATACATAAATACAAAGTTATTTTACTTTGTAGCATGTCTTTGTTGTGAAAAATGAGACCAGTTTTTTTAGATTTACTACAAGGCCAGTTTTTCAAGTCTGGCTCAAAATTGTAGATACTTTTAAGTTACAAGTGTAAGTCCACATTAAGTTTACTTCTGTATTTATTATTATACAAAATCAAAATATACATTTACACAAGTATCTTTGTGCAAATAGCATTAAATGTTGTATGGAACTCTGAAACGTCAGGATTCATGGGTCGTGTCCACACCTGTGGAGTAACGGTCAGCACGTCTGGCTGCGAAACCAGGTGGCCCGGGTTCGAATCCCGGTCGGGACAAGTTATCTGGTTGAGGTTTTTTCCGAGGTTTTCCCTCAACCCAGTATGAGCAAATGCTGGGTAACTTTCGGTGCTGGACCCCAGACTCACTTCACCTGCATTATCACCTTCATTTCATTCAGACACTAACCTAGATGTTGATACAGCGTCGTAAAATAACTCAATAAAATAAATAAATAAACTCATGGGTCTTGCATGCAACAAAGATTGCAACAGTGTTGTTGTAGGAAACACGATTTTTAAGCAAGAATTGGAAGATAATTATAACAGTTTCTCTTCTTTTTTTTGGTGCGCATACTATTTTTTTGCCAAGAAGGAGTTTTTGATCCTATTATTTTTTCTATTGGAGGAAGGAAAATATTCCCTTATTCCTTATTATTACTTTTTTTTTTTTTTTCCAGCGAAATCTGACGAAAGATCATAACTTGTTTCTAGAAAGTCACTGGGAGTGAGAAATGAATGGAATACAGTACTTGATTGATAACTCACTGAGACCACAGGTTTAATTTCTTTATTGTTGTTTCATTCTTATCCTGAGTGTAAACATTAAAGTTGGATTCTGAGGACTGGATTTCAGAGAATTTTAGAAACTAAAAATACCGGAGAGGTACACAAGACTTGCAAGCTAAGAGTAGGTCTTCAAATAACTCCATTTCTGTTATCTTAGATCTGCCTTTCTTTTGAGTTTCATGCAAGTATTCTCCTGGCTCCATTGTTTGGAGGTCTACAAATTGTATGTCCCAGCCATCCTCACTTCCTCTGCCGAATTTCCACTTCTGTTGGTTTTTATAGCAGTACAGAAAACTTCAAAGACCTTTGGGGAGGCCAAGACGTAGATGGGAAGATAATATTAAAATGGATTTGAGGGAGGTAGGATATGATGGTAGAGACTGGATTAATCTTGCTCAGGATAGGGACCAATGGCGGGCTTATGTGAGGGCGGCAATGAACCTCCGAGTTCCTTAAAAGCCAGTAAGTACAGTACAGTACAGAAAACTTCTAAAGAGACAACATAGCTAAAAAATGGTAATTAGTATCAAAGAAAAAGTGAAAGTGATATGAGAAATAAAAAATGGAAGAAGGAAAGTTGATGTGTATCGTAGATTTTGTCTGGTTAATTCTATGGTTCAAACTTAAATTTAGAATGTACTGCAATTTAAATAAAATACTATAAATGACAGAGAAAAATGTAAGAATGATGTCTTCATCTAATTCAGTATATTACTGCAAACTTTAATGTTTTTCTTACCAAAAGTAGTAAAGGAGAATTATCACCACTGGTAGTCATCCTTGTCTACTTTTTCATTAGGAACAGCAATATACTGAAGTAGAAGAGGACATCACCCTTAAGAGAATTTTGACTGTGATTGTTTTACCTCTGTACTATTCAAATGCTAACCTCAACTTCAGACATTTCAAGTATTCCACTTCTGTAAACTTTCATTACTTATTTGAATCAAGCTTTAAGGCATCTTTTCACTTTGGCAGTTCTGCGAACACCTGTTTTGAAACAAATACTAGTAGACTATTCTGATCCATGGTTCATTTTCACTATCACAACACCAAGTACCAAGTGTTATGCTTCCTTCCATAGTTACAGAGCTGAGATGCATACCATATAAAGTGTGATATACATATACAGTTTTTAATTGAATGAAAGGTCTGGTTGATTGATTAAGGTTAATTATCATTTAATAAATGTACTATAGGCTATGTGTGGCCACAATATATTCCAGTGTGTTAAATAAAAGAGAGCACATAAAAGGTTAGGATATAGAGAAATGATTAGCTTTACTGATTTCATTGTAAATGTGTGTGTGTGCATGACTATTGGTAGCAATGGGTTACAAACTGAATGCATGCCTGTCAGAAATATACAGCACTGAAACAACTTACAGTGCAATAGGAAATTAATATATTTCCAGCATTTACTGTTGTAATGTGATAAGATATTGGTGGCTCTTTTCCATGTAAATAACAAGATTCATTCATTTGTCTATTTATTCTTTTGCCTAGTAGTGTAATAGATTCACTCCATGCATTACTTTCGTCATTATGATGATGAATGTAAGGATCCTATTATTAATATATGCTGTTAAGAGACACAATATTATAATGAAACTGTACACTCGGTTTCAATTGTTTGTCGTCTTGCTTTTGTCGTTTTATTGTATTGTTTGCCACGAATAAAGTTATTTATATAACAATCTGCATTTGAATAATTTCAAGCGAAAAATTGTTCCGGGGCCGGGTATCGATCCCAGGACCTCTGGTTGAACATACCAGCGCTCTTACCAACTGAGCTACCTGGGAACTCCACCCGACACCGTCTCAACTTCTCCCTTTATATCCACACAACTCGCGTGGGCTGACGAAATGCCAGAGACCCACATCGAGTGCACACAAACTCTGTGTGACTGAAATTGTGGTTTTCTGTTAACGTACACAGTGACGTATATATTATGCAAATCTAGTCTTTACAGGGAGCCTTACCTGAAAGACTAGATTTGCATAATCTGCATTTATTTCCCAGTAGTCTTTGTTCTACAAACTTGTATCAATTGAAAAAAGATTTTGGGTTTTTCACCTGTCTGTTGAGATCTGATCTCTCACTCTTTTTGAAATTACTCACAAAATATCATCAAGGCTATAGCAAATACCTTACTATAATAATACCAGACAGCATTGACGTGAGTGCGAAATATCACGGACTTGACATCTAGTGGAGCGGCGTGGAATTATGTCCACAAATACAAATATTAATTTAATAGTACCGTATTTAATGTAACATTATTTTATATCAAAGCTGCATATTATGAGAAATATTGCGTATTTTTTCTTTGCTTTAATGAGACAAAATCAATTCTGCAAATCTAGTCTTTCAGGTGAAGCTCCCTGTAAAGCAGATTTGAATAATTTGAAGGAAAAATTGTTCGGGGCGGGTATCGATCCCGGGACCTCTGGTTGAACGTACCAGCGCTCTACCACTGAGCTATCCGGGAACTCCACCCGACACCGTCTCAACTTTTCCCTTTATATCCACACAACTCGCGTCAACCAGAGGTCCCGGGATCGATACCCGGCCCCGAACAATTTTTCCCTTCAAATTATTAAAATCAATTCTGACATTAAGAATGAATTTACAATAACGCTTTATATACCCATTGCTGACAACTGCAAAGATAAAAATGGTAGTAATCTGATGCTTGTAAAGGCATGTGGACAACAATAAAACTTAATTTGCTAAACTCATAAAATTTCCAATAGATGTTAACTTCTATTCATTTATTAGGCTTAAATAAAAAAAAAGCTAATTTTTATTGTTCTATGAACACAGAGACAAAGACATTAGGCCTGATAAAGAATTTTGACTTACATTTTATGATCCTTCGGAAATCGAAAGTATGATTTGGAGCAATTTGTAATGCTGTAATTGTAGCAATTATAAACAGCACACATACACCCTGACATTTTAACACAACACCAATTAATAAAACTATTAACTAGCCCAGCAACAATATACATTGTAGTTGATTACAGCTTGCTTCGCGAGTATCTCTACACCGGCCACCTAGGTAGCAGCACCAGTGTCGTTCCTGTGCAGAACTGCTAGCTGTCCGGTATTATTATAGTAAGGTATTTGGCTATAGTGCCCAACACCTGGATAAGTCTCATATTGTTGCGAACCAAGTATTCTGATGGTGAAGCATGTAAGGAGTTCCAAAAAAATTGAGGAAATCCTGTTTGAAGGGTCAGGGGAAAGAAACATCGATGTACATAATAAGATGTTCCGAGAAAATGACGTTTTAACGTGTGGATATAGACTGTTCTTTCCTTGCAGTACATATCTTCAAACCTATTTTACAAAGACTATGTTGCTTATTAGCACGTGGTGACTCGACAGGCTCGTAGTGCACCTGAAAATCAACAGAACTCAACTAAAAAGTATCGGAAGGTGGACATTGACAAGTTTTTCCCCTGACCCTTCATTTGAATATACTTGAGAAAGGAAAATCTTAATTTCTGCCCAATTGCCATGAAAGCTTGAATTGTCATTTGTGTTAATTGATTTTTCAGTGTATCATGAGAACTTTCAGGGAGCTGATGACATTTCATAAAAGCAAATAAGATAAGTAGAGAGGAATAGGGTAATATGAAGCTACTTGAATATGATCTTAATTGCATTAAAGGATCTAGAATTTAAAGTAAGATTCTAACTAGATGTTGGGAGTAAGGCCGTGTCTCAAAGCTCAAGTCCATACTACACACTAGTGACTAGCAACTAGGTGACTTGTAAACTACGCACTAGGGAGCTTTGGAAATGTATGCTTGAAACATGGCCTTCTTCATAGACTATTTCTCTAAAAACCACGACATCACGGTGCAGCACTGAATTAAGAAGGCAGTGTCCTAATGCAGTTTCATTACGAATTATGTGGAAAAGATGAGGGCTTAATATATTACAATAATGTTTAAAACATTGTACAGAAGTTACTAACAATGTCAGTGTTCAAAGTTAAAGTGTTATCCTACATTATATTTATATTATTCCACTTCCAAAGCATTTTCAGATTTAATAACCCCAATTACTGATGAGGTATCCATGTTTGTTTAGTGAACAAGTCAACAATCGAGCAAGCATTTTCGTTTACTAGCTACTACGGACTTGATTGCTATGCACTATGTAGCTTTGGATCATAACTTCTGACGTCACATCCGGCTATTTAGTCAACAATCTAGTTCACTTCAGCTGAAATTGTAGCTTTGAGACACGGCCTGACATGAGGTTCCTTCGTTTCTCAAGCATCTGAGGATAACGGAGGAGGAGTTTATGAAAAATACAACTAATAGAATGCTATGTGGAAAAAAAATTCAAGACAAATTACGGTGTTTCACTGTGGCTTTCTTTTTGTCTTGGTTTAGCTTATCATTTTACCGACTGATATAGAGTATATAGGCCTAGCCGATGAGCCTAGAGAATTCAATCTTCCTACACTTCCACAGGTGTATTACCTATGTGCCAGAGAAGTTGCCTAGCAAGTACGGCGTTAATTCTGAAGAGTACTTACCGATATGTACGTATTCGTTGACATTAACTTCGACGGTCAACATGGACACAGAGCATTTGATTTGTGTTGTGGAATGTTGCTGTACGCAACCGATGATAACAAATACCCTGCGTACGACTTGCCCGCACAAAACACAGTTCGAAAGAGGTTATGGTAGCACACAGACCGTACAGACCACCATCTGTTACTACGATATCCATGGGCGTGGGATAGAAGGACTACAGTCTGAATATTTAACACATAAAGATTCTGAAAATAGAATTAAATAAAGATTGCCAAGCATTAACACAACTAATGAATCTAGCGAAATGAATATAATTGTTATTTATGTGCCAGCAATTACAATTCGAATTTATACTTTTCATTTTGAGACTCCATTAATTTCAGTCAATGACGTCTAGAATTCAAATTTAAGTTGCCGCCATCTAGATGACGTCGGTCGTCTGAAGCTGCGACCTGAGCAGGCTGCAAATGTTGACTGTATATATATCCCTCCTCATTGAACATTTATGGAGTTTGCGGATTTGTGGTTGGTTGCATTGGTTACATGTTGTAAATGTCGATTATGTCACAAGTGTCATATTAAGTAGAATTAGAGAATCAGCCAAAAAAATGCGAGAAAGGCATTACAGCGGAAGTTCACAAGACGCTTATGACGATTGTATATTGTATGAACTTTTAGTGTATTCGGAATGGAAGCAGGAACCTGAGCTAACGGTATTTAATTTAGAATATGTACTTTTTTGAAGTATCGTTTTGAGGTTAAGGAAGGTAGAACTGTATGATAAAACGGTAAACAACCATATGCTAAGTTCATTACAGTTTGTATTGTACAGCGTAGTTAAATGACTAGAAGATATAAGAGGAGAGAGCATAGGATAGTTTTCAAAAGTGGATCATACTTCAACTGACATGTTAGTAAAAATTTAGAGGTTATATTTTGTTAAGTCCCATTAGCAGAGAACATACTGCTGTCATGGCTCAACTAGCTGACAGCTTCTCATCAAACTACAAATAGTTCGAGTCCCAGTATATTTTATGGTTTGTTGCGGCCAAAGATTGTAAAACATTTTTTTCCACAAATTCCCCTGCCATTGCTTCACCCGAAACAGGTTGTTATAAAGAGGTTTACCTAAATGTCTATCCCCACATAGTGCAGAGTTGCTGAACAATACGTACTGTACCTTAGAGTAGTACAAATGGTCAGATCTTCAGACTGTCACGCAGGCGGTCCGGGTTCGATTCCCAGTCAGCTCTGGGATTTTTTTCATTGAAAAAATCCATAGTGGCACTTGTGGCGGACAAGGTCGCAGTTGGGGTTTTTCCCCAAAATAGGCATTTACATCATTCCGTCACTATTTCTCCATTTCATTATCATTCCGTAGTGTTCCCCGAACGCCGGCTGGCGACGCATGGAGGTGGTTGGCTTAGGGACGAGTGGGGTTGCCTGCTCGAAACCTGGACCAGAGAACCTTAGTGTGGTCAGCCAGTGTGAGTTTGGGAATGCCTCACCAGAGGGCTAGTGCAATAAATCTGAACAAGGTCGCAATTCTGGGCCATAGTGTCTCCCTCCATTAAATTAAGTCATTCATGAGAAGATTAGTACTGTTAAGCGTAATGGTTGAACCTTTTCACATATGAATACTTAGAGGCTTATGACAGTTTCAGACCCTTCTACTGTCACGAACTAACAGGACACGAAATGCACTGTTACAGATTGGATCAAGTACAGTAGAACCTCTATTATCCGTGGTAATGAAGGGTGTGGAGTGAACGGTTAATCGAAAAAATCGGATAATCCATATCATATAAGGTGTTCATAAATTAAATGTATAATACAGTTTCCTCTACCTGTTAAGGTTTATCTTGTCTCACTAGCAATAAAACCAAGTCCCTTCAAATGAGGGTGGAGATTATAGGAGGGTTGTAAATTTTCAGGATTCCTTTCAAAATCTTGTTATTGTACAGGCTACCGGAACTCAGTTTCTTGAAAGACAAGCTCAGTGACGGAACTATACAGTACGAAGAGAGATATTTTATTACTTTATTTTGTGCTACAGAATGTATCAACTAGTCCCTTCCGCCATTGGCATTGCTTCATTCCCCCCATCGCAATAACAACACAGATGAGGTAAGACAGATCTCCTTTCTCTCTCTTTTCACAGTGAGACAAGATTCATCACACAGGCTTTAATTTCCTCCGTGGTCTTGGGTTTTTAACATGCCAGGTAGTGGATCAGAAGTTCACTGATTTAAGTCTGGTTTTCAGTGACGAGTTTTTAATGGCCAAGGAAACTCCTTATGACTACTGTTTGTGGAAAGATAGGCATAGTGCAGGCCTCATGTTATAGATTTACATACTTATTATACTTTATTTTGTTTTTAATTAAATCATGTACAGATGAAATTCCCATTTCGTATTCTGATGCGAGATGATCTACAGTTTCTTTTTTTCAAACCACTCAATTACTTACACTATTTATCATAGCACAGTTCCTTTTTTTTTTTTTTTGACACATATGGAAGGTATTTTGCATAGAATTTAGGCCCCTCGAAGAGTAGACCATACTGTATAAGAGTAAAAGTTTGTAAAAAAAATTCGTACTAATATAATGTACAATACTTCATATTTTTTCTGCAGCAAAAAAAAAAAAAAAAGAGCAAGAGAGAAAGGCAGTCGGATAATCCACCAATCGGTTAATAGGGTGACGGAAAATTGGGGTTCTACCAGTGGCGGCTCCTTCGTATTTCTTAAGAGGAGGAAAGAAGGTAACAGTACGAAATGACACCTTCTTGAATTAAACATGCTACAAATTAGCCTACATGTATACATGTAAGACCAGGTAGTGTTGGGGTTGGCCTTCCCTTCTGTATAGCAATAATCTGTTCTTGTAAACTGAGTTTCCTAAATTGTCCAAAATATATCATGTTTTCACTTCCATTCATTGTTGAATAATTGCACAAATTAACAATTATAAGGAAATTCATCTCACAGCATATTTCGAGCACACTACAGCATCACACGTGTTGGAAGAGACCAGCTACTAACACGTAATCGGAACCGTTTTACGGAAATGGGAATGGGAAATAATCTGAGGAAAGCGAGAACACTGCACCCACCCACGTGGTCTGTGTTGCCACATGTACATTTTACAAGTTCAGTATCACATGCTTTTGAAGAATATTAGTTCTTGTAAAGTCATACTATCATTATTGTTCAAAGTTGCCGGTGGCCAATTAATTTTTTATGTTAAAAATAATGTAGTTTGGAGTACCTACTTTCAATTTCAAATATATTTATACAAAACTGACAACTTGGCTGTTGCTCTGTCTAGTACACAATGAATGGAAGTGAATTCCAGGGGCCAAGACGATCTGCGATACTAACGTAGAACTACTTCCTCTTTGTTTTATATAAACCCGACTTTAACTTTAAAATATCCTTGAAAGTTTCAAACCATGGATAGTAGCTTATATAAAGTGCAATGAATAATATTTTTGATTTATAATTTAAAAAAAAAGTTTATACTCGTATGGTGTCTTTCATAGCGTTGCGTTAAAACTGTTTTTATTGTGCTTCCTCCTAGATGTATTATAGTCTGGTTGAATGCAACATCGTTAGATGGCAGCGGTAGCGAGCTTGCTGCGTGACCAGTCGGTTTCTATTTCCCGCCCATGCGCTGATTCAGAGGAGGATCTCCTCCCTCTCCGTTCATTTACTCACTTTAAAACTCTGCTTCTTTCTCTGGCCGCTAGTGCGCTGTTGTCTATGTGTGTTAACTGCAGTAAATGAGGAATGGATTGACTTTCCTCCACACAAACAATCTCGCAGCTTTCTCACAGTTTTCTAGCAGCACATGAGCGATCATCGTTTAAAACTCGATCAACCGAGGTTTTCTTATAGCTGTGAACTTAAAAGTTATCGAATCTTCCTTGAATTTTAAGGCACATATTTTATTTGGTATTTACTTTCAAAAGAAGAAAATGTGAGGAGGACGTTCCTCCCTTCCCTCCCCCGAGGAACCGCCACTGGGTTCTACTGTATGACACTATTAACCCTTCTTACATTTGTCATGTGGACTGGACTGGTGAAATTACCATTATTTTTACTGCAAGCAAAATACTCACTCACTCACTCACTCACTCACTCCTTTGCCGTTGCTGGCACCTCCTCAAAAAATTCCGTATTGCTTTCATCACTGCAAATTGTGTATGACTGCACACTAAACAACCCTAGTGGAGAGATGGTGCTTTGGATTTATCAGTTTTGGTGTCTATAATTCGTAGATGTGGTAAAGATTATTTTCAATCCTATATTATGTTGCAGTGTTGAAGTTTTAAATATTTATTTAATTTTTTTGTATGCTGACAGTCATGCCAACAGGTAGTTCTGTGTTTTATGTTGTAATAGAAATATGTTTGATTTGCAGAAAAGCTTCAGACCAGGTGAGACCCAACTTTTTTCTGGAGGATCGTACAGCCCGACAAAATATATCTGGCAGATTTTTAGAAAAGGAGAGTCAGTTTGCGAAGAGATACAGAGGTCAGTATTAGACATTTCAACATTACTATTTATAGTACAAACTTTGACTGCATGCATTACTTCCATTCAGACTAAACTCATAAAACGAATGGTGGGGGGTGATGATGAGGACAGCGGTTTTCTCTATTTTTCTTCTAAAGCACAGTAATGAGTTTATTTATTGTAAAAATAAATGAAGTCAAGAGGCCCATAACATTCCACTTAGAAAATCAATACACTTTTACATTATGACATTATTATTTATTCATAATTTTCTGCCCAAAGATAAGTTTTTCATTGCAAACGCAGCATTCTCCAGTCTTCTCCATTTTTTGCTTTCCTCTTTGTCTCCGCATATGATCCACATATCTTAATGTTGTGTGTCATCTAATATTTTCTTCTGCCCCGAACTTTTTCTCTGTTCACTGTTCCTTCCAGCACATCCTTCAGAAGGCAATTTCTTATCATCCAGTGATCCAGTCTATTCCTTGTTCTCTTTTGGATCAGTTTCAGCATTACTTTTTCTTCCTTTCTTATTCTGTCTCTCCATTTCGCATGCTCCATTCTTCGCCATATTCACATTTCTAATGCTTCTAATTGCTTCTCTTCACTTTGTCGTAATGTCGTAACGTCCATGTTCCTGCCCTCATGCAATGCCATACTCTACATGAAGCACTTCACTATATTTGTTTTTTTGAAAGATGGGACATGACAAGAGCGTTGCGATCGGAAAAACAACTGAATGTCACATAGGATGGTAGGCCTGTTGCTATGGTAACAACGGTTGAGTTTCCAAACTTACAATTCTCACGTGGTACTGTAAGTGCTTAATAGCTCTCTTGGCGACATTTATTGTGCACACAGTGTTAGCATTGGTACGTTTCGTCTTTCATTCTCTGTCGATTTTTGTATTGTTTTCTTACCTTCGCGTTTTAACGTCAGCCATCTAAAGGCCCATTCACAATGAAAATTAAACATAACCGTAACATAAACACAGAAGTTTGCGCCCAGGCTACCAAATGGGATCATTCACAATGATTCACATAAGCATTGACATAAACATTACCGTAAGACGTTAACATGAAAGTTTGCGAAGTCCAAACTTTCATGCTTATGCTTACATGATTTGCAAACAGAACACAATCGTGGAGCGCTGAAGTATACGACAGAATATGAGGAAATGGCGTCGTTGTTATGTTTCCATGGTTACCAAGTATGTTTACTGTTATGTTTATGTTCCCATCGTGAACGATGGTGGACTTCTTGATTTTACTGTAACGTTTAGCCTATATTCTTTGAGTTAACGCTTACGTTATGTTTAATTTTCATTGTGAATGAGACTTTAAGCTCGTCCGCTTAACTGTCATGTCCCATCTTTAAAAAAAAAACAGGTATAGCCTCTTTCTTAGCCGTTGTTATTGTTATTATTATTATTATTATTATTATTATTATTATTATTATTATTATTTTGTTTGAATTCCTAATATATATATATGTATATAGATATATATATATGTATGTATGTGTGTGTATATATATATATATATATATATATATATATATATATATATATATATATATATGTAAAAGTGGAAGCAAGAGGAGAACATTTTCAACATGTGAGTTTCTGAATTGATTAAAGTTGCAACACATGCTGCCAAGCTGACACAATATCTAACAGATGTTTCATTATGTTCTTTCATTAATAACTAAAAAACTAAGATTTTCGGACATATGAACTTTTTTTCTTGTTTTGGTGTGAGGAACATGCTCCCAACGTTTGTCAAAGTATTTCTGAAACACCCTGTATATATCAATCTTGTTTCTATTTTTGTCTCCTGTTCTCTAAATTGAAAATGTGCAGTTCGTGGTCTAAGGCATCTTGCCTAGGACTCGCGTTACAGAATGCGCGCTGGTTCGAGTCCTCATGGAGGAAGAAATTTTGTCATGAAATTTCGGCCAGTGTATGGGACCAGTGCCCACCCAGCATCGTGATGCACTTAGGGAGCTATGATAGGTAGCGAAACCCGGTTGTGAATGCCAGCTATAACGGTTGAGGGGATCATCGTGCTAACCACACGATACCTCCATTCTGGTTGGATGATCGTCCACCTCTGCTTAGGCATGTGGGCGTGAGGCCAGCAGCTGGCTGGTCGGTCTAGGCTGTAGCGCCACGGATTATTATTATTATCATTATTATTATTATTATTATTATTATTATTATTATTATTATTATTATTATTATTATTATTATTATTATTATTCTGTCACACAAAACAAAATTATTGAGAAGGATGTGTATATGATACGAACTTGAAAGTAAACAGAGTTATGTGAGTAATTGATCGATGTTAACAGACTTCTGCTGAGGCAGCTGCCATGGCACTTTGCGGTGGGGGAGGGGGGCAAGGTGGTGGCCATCCTGCAAGATACAGTCCTGGAGATTCGAACATCCCGAGATGAATACTCTTCTGTTGTCGGTAAAGCTTCTGGTAAGGATGTTACTCTTTGCATAGTAGAATAGTGTAATAAATTTCGAAGTCATGAAACGTTCTATAAAACGATTGTTCTTCTGATCCTGATTTATTTCATAATGTGGAATGGGATAGTGTAGTGTATTATTTGATGAACTTTCCGTTTAAATTGTATTATTAAGTTTAGCCATTTTCCTGTATTACCTATACGAAATATTGGTGAAACCTTAGTTCTCAAATAAATCAAGGAAGACAGTAAGAGACTTATCACTAGACTTCGTTGAATTGCCACACGCAGCATGCAATCAGGTTGCCGATGTACGGTAGTATAGAGGAGGTGAACAACCGCCCGGTCTCGTAGTATAAGCAGTTCATGTTAAGAGTTGTGACCGGTCCAAATAGATAGAGCAGCTACAGCTAATGTATACCTATGTAAGCACTTGTTTTTGCATTACTGTAGTTAGAATAGTCAAAGCTTAACATTTGTTCAGTGCAGACAAGAATTCAATCAAACATACTACAATGAGAGTGTTGCTGTTCCAAATAATTGCCTCTGGAATACCCTTACCCCTGCAGCCAGTCTTGACCCGTTTGAAAACGTGGTTGGATGCTGTTAATAATAACATTACGGCAAAATGATGGAGGTAATTGATGCACTGGATAGCACAGACAGTTCCGCTGTTGCAGCTGTAAAATCATTGCCTTCTGAACAGCTATTGGAAGATATTCTGTTCATTGATTCTAATTTTAAAATCGTGTCCAAAAGCAACATCCTATTAGAATCGTCTAAACTACAACTCTCAGAAGCACTTAATATAGTGGATAAAGTATCACAAACTGTTATCCAAAATAACGATTCACTAATTTCAGAAAAAGTGAAATGTAAGTTGAGAAACATTATTGCTAAAAATTGTGCCTATTCACAACTTCGTATTATAAATGATGTACCATCAGGTCACGACAAGACATCTGTAGTGACTAAAAAGTAGTGACTTTCCGTTCTTCAAATATGTACGTATTACATCGTGTGATGTTGAAAGTACATTTTCCCAAAATAAAAACTGTTTAAGTGACCATCGTAGGAGGTTACTTTGCAGTCGCTCAAAATGTACGTAACTATTCACTGCAATGCACATATTCAAGGATGATGTATCTTACATTTAAGAGTTAATATATCTCACTTTACATGTTTAGACATTTCCTACTTCAATGATCATTCATTATATTTCTTGAATGCAGGATACAGGTTTTATTGTAACCGGAGTATACTGCTCAGTGTTTACATTAGAGGCATACTCTATCCTTTGCACGTCTCCTTCTCATACAGTCTATACTGCGTGCGCAGTAAACCTTGCGATTCTCGTGGCAATTCCACGAAGTCTACTTATCACACTACATGATGAAGGCAACTACGTGACATACGTGGCTTTGAGGTGGCAGGACATCAGCAGGCTGTAATTTGTCCTGCACTGTTAGCCCGGCCAAAGAGATCGCTCTGTAGTTAAATAATGAATAAAAATTCTCAGTGGATCTCGAAATACATTAAACATTAAGCTATTGGGAGTCTATGGAAGAACTTGGATTTCCCCATAAGCTCATAAGATTAGTGAAGGCCACCATGGAAAATAGTCAATGTTGTGTGAAAATACAAACGGACCTCTCTAATAAGTTTACTACCAAGGATGGACTCAGACAATGTGATTCTCTTGCATGCCTATTGTTTAATATATCATTAGAAAAGATAGTGCGGGAAGCAAAAATACAAACAAGAGGTACCATCTTTTATAAGTCTGTCCAAATGTTAGCCTTTGCGGATGATATTGACATGATAGCGAGGTCAGAAAGAGATCTAGTGAAAACCTTCAGAAATCTAAGAGATGCAGCTGGAAATATGGGATTAAAAATCAATGGAAACAAAACAAAATACATGTAGTCAATAATAAAAATAATAATACAACTTCTAAGTACATTGAGATTGATGATGACAAATTTGAGACAGTCCAGAGCTTTGTATATCTTGGATCACTAGTTAATAGTAACAATATCTCAGAGGAAGTAAGTAGAAGAATACAAAGCGCCAATAGGTGTTATTATGGGCTGCAAAAACAAGTTAAATCAAGATTGCTATCTCGTGGCACAAAATGTAGACTATATAAGATCCTAATAAAATCAGTGTTGACCTATGCATCAGAGACGTGGCCTCTTAGCGAAAGGGATAAATTTAGATTGGCCGCATTCGAAAGGAAGATATTGCGAAGGATTTTTGGACCTGTAAGGGATGGTGAAACTTGGAGAATAAGATATAACAACGAATTATACCAGCTTTATGAGTCTCCCGATATAATAACATCCATTAAGATTGCTCGTCTGAGATGGGCAGGGCATGTTAAGAGAATGGATGAATGTGAAATACCTAGGAAGGTGATGGAACATGGGATTGCTGGAGGAAGAAGAGTTGGAAGGCCAAAGCTACGATGGATAGACTGTGTTATGGATGACATTAAGAGGCTTGGAGTGAAGAACTGGTGGACGGTGGCTAAAGATCGAGACCGATGGAGAAGAATTCTTAAGGAAGCCGAGGCCCGATCCAGGCTGTAGCGCTATGGATGATGATGAAGCTATTGGGAGTACGACATAGAAACGTACAGAAGAAAATGGAAGAACCATGTTCATAGAATGAAAGAGATAGATTACCTAGAATTGTATTTCACTATAGACCAAGAAGAACCAGTCTGTTGGAATATGCAGGAGATCAAAATTGTAATCGAAACTTGTAGTATGTTGGTTCAGAATAGGGGGAAGCAGTAGCCATTTCTTGTTAAGGAAGATGATGATGATGATGGTGATGATGATGATAATTATTTTATTACTATATTATTGTATTATTCTAGACCACTTTTTTTGTGTAACATTTTCGCCCCTCCCTACCATTGCATGCATTCTCAGTCTTTTCTAAACAATATTTATAACAGAAAACTTACAATAACCTTAAATTCAATAAACTACTTAAATAATACCTCTGATTGAGGTTCTGGGTGATATGTACATTTATTATCAGGCAGTACATCTCGCTTTACAATGTGTGTTAGAGGAAGAACAATTCTGCAGTGCTTGGGAAAAGTGGCATAAGTCAGTTTCCACAAACCTTTTGATAATTTATTGACAACTTATGCCCACGTGCATCAACGTCGGTTAGTATAACCACTAGTTAAAATTGTCACCTAACCCCTGGTTAAGCATTTTTACGGTGGATCGACCTCGGTTACGACTTAAATAGAAGGTTAACCACAGTAATCTCTAACCGGCCATATTCGAGCGGTTAAAGGAGATAACCAGTGATTAGTAGAGCAAGTAAAGCAAAATGGCGGCCAGAGCCACAAATGTTTATTTCGAAGACGATTATTATTGTACAGTACTTGAATTACTTGGTTAGAGCGTGAGTGTGAAGTTTCTTTAGTGGCAAGAGAGAATTCTTACGAGGAATTAGGTGACAGAAAATTTCAGGAGGGATGTCGTTTATCAAAATCTACAAATGGCTCACTTGAAATAACACAAAAACAGTCATATTTCTTCTATTGATCGGCTGCTTATATTACGATTCTATATAACTTATTTTCTATATTTCAAGAGGGAATACTTGAATATCTCTTTCTCTATGTCACTGGCTGAACAAAGAGAGGTTATGGATGGATCTTAGGATAATGAACAGTAACCTGGTGTAAATGAGGTCCTGGATCGTACATACATTCCTACTAATCTTCTCCATCCTTTTCCTTTATGGATATTCCTTCTTTTTATATAATATATTTAAATATAGTAAGTAAGTCTATGATACTTTAACCTCATATTGGAATATAATCATTTTTGCATTCAATTTTCTATTTTGTACGATTTTAACCTAACAGCACTGAAAAACAAAGAAATGCAACTCGCAAATATAACAGCGCCCAAAGGCAAACAAATGCAACGCGAAAATGTAGGTTACGTTCATTTCGATGTAGAACGGAGTGAGCGCAGTCGTTTTTAGACGTTGACTATTATCTTTGCAGCGGTATGGATGCTTTCCTTTTGTCATTTTGTAGAAACAGTGTACCATCATAGACTTTATTCTGGTTAAATGAGGTGTCAGTTAACCATGTTTAAGTAATCGGTGATTATGAATGGTGCACAGAAATTACATTTTAACCACCGTTACTGTTTAACCGTCGTTTCGTAGTCTATGATTACTGCGTTTTTAACCGATGTTGATGCACTTCGCCATTACACTGGTTTATGTCGATTTGATTTTTTTTCTGTATGAATTATTGTAATGGGAGGAATACCTATGTATTTTTTTCCAAGCGAACAGTTGTTCCGTAAGTTGTCAATAAATTATCAAGAAAGGTTTGTGGAAACTGACTTGTGTCACTTTTCCCGAGCATTACAGAATTGTTTTTATACATCTGAAGTCTGATTAGTGTAATATGTAGCTAATCGGCGAATCCAGAAATGCATATAGAGTGTTAGTTGGGAGGCCAGAGGGAAATAAACCTTTGGGGAGGCCAAGACATAGATGGGAAGATAATATTAAAATGGATTTGAGGGAGGTAGGATATGATGATAGAGAATGGATTAATCTTGCTCAGGATAGGGACCAATGGCGAGCTTATGTGAGGGCGGCAATGAACCTCCGGGTTCCTTAAAAGCCAGTAAGTAAGTAAGTAGCTAATCGGCGATGTATGCAATGGAAGGGGAAAGGAGCTGGCCACCCTACTCCATTATCTCCTGTCCTAGTTGACTCATAAGTGGTGCCTTGTTGGTAACACTTGTGAGGTTCAGACCTGTCTTCGGAAAGTTGGCTAAACAAGAAGTTAAATAAGTAACATTACAGTATTAAAGCTGTAGTATAATGCAGTTTTAAAATAAAGATCTGATTGTCCTTTACACTGGTAATCACATGAAAACTGTCGATAAAATCGTAATTAGCTGGAATGAATATTTTTTTAATAAAACTTTGTAAAGTTGATACTAAGAACATTTTGGTTCGCTCTTGTCCCACTCCAACTCACCTTATGATTGATCATAATAAAATTTCATTGTCTGATTTGTTGTGGCAGTGGCGAAGGACCCCAGTCCTCAACTACGCAAGTTGGCCTGGAGTCCGGACTGCAGCATGCTCGCCGTCGCCCACAGCAGTGGAGCTGTGTCTTTCTACGACCTTCTGGGCAGCAACATCTTCAATATTTCTCAAGTAAGTACTATAATTTGCTGTGAGACATTGCTCAGTCTAAATATACAGGGTGATCCGTTTGAGTATGGATAAAATAAAAACACCATAAAACATTTACTACTGAGCTTTATTTGTTGAGACTTTGTGCATACAACACTGAAAGATGGGAGATTCCTCAGAGCTCAACATGACCTCCATTGCGCACCCTGCACAACTCATAACGGTGATGCAATTCAGTCCATGTCCGTTGTAACATAAGAGGGGTGATTTATTCAAAAGTTTGAGTAATTTTTACTCTGAGATCATCAATGTTCCTGGGTTTCTGTGGATAGACAATGTCTTTAACAAAACCCTAAACGAAGAAGTCAGGAGCGGTTAGATCTGGGGAGTTTGGGGGCCAAGCCAAGAGATAGCTGCTTCTCGTACTGGGTTTCGCCTGCGACCTCCTGCATGTTTTTTTTTTTTAACACAGAACCTGTTTCTACAAATGTTCGATACCACAACATTACAGAATCATATTTTCACATCTAAATTCCCTTTGAACTCTTTTAACACTCTCAAATTTAGCATACCAAAGAACACATTGTGCCCGCTGTTGATTTGTAGTAGCCATTTTAATCATCTACGATTTTCATTTGTCCTTTCAGATTATGCATTGTTGGTTGTCATATATGTAAACTCCCATCTTTTAATCATAATTAACCAGCAAGAAATTTTTCCTACAATCCATAATAGCTCTATAATAATAAATTAATATTATCTGTACCCAAACGGTTCAGACTGTAGTTTAATGAGCTGCAACTTCTTAACACAAGGACTAGAATTGAGGCCTGACAAATAATGTGAGATAACGCCTGTTGTTAATCGTAATGTTTCTCCTTTTGGTGTAGAATAGGCACTTCTTTTCCCGCAAAAACTATGGACACCTGTTCTGGGATCTGTTGTGAAACAAAAAATGGTAGAATTTCAAATATTTACCATAACAGCACTATGAGCTACATCCGAATGCTAATGTTATTAGTAGTTACTGTGAACCAATGTAACTTGTGTGATCACGCTCATTGATGCCACCTCCCTCGCTACGGGCATGAGGGTGCAAAATTTACACATAAAATTAACCATGCTGCACAGCATCTTTCAGTAATATCTCGGCATCTAGAGCAGCTACAGATCTGTATGACCACTCGTTTGATTTGCAATCGTGAGTTCTGCAATATTAAAGTGATAATAGGCATGTACGATACACTTTGAAATATGCCAGAGGAATAAATTATTCTTTATTTGTTTTCCTATCGATATGATCAAAAATCACGATCCTACTCGCAATAGTTATTGAATAAGAGATTATTAAACATTTGGGAGGGGGGAAAAATTTTTTTTCTGAAAAAAGTAAAAGCTTTCCACTAATATGGTATTATAGTTTTTTGTAACATACAACGTGAGCTATTCTATCTGAAAATCTGCAAGACTATTTCACTTCCACCCTGTTTACCGGTACCACATTACAAGTACTCTTACCTAGACTGAAAATCTATATGGCTTAGTGTAGGAAGCCAGCAAAGTAAAGATTAAAACAAAGAAAAGAATAATAATAAAATAAATATATAATAAAAATATATAATAAAATAGACATTAATGAAATTAGGCAATCCTTTTAGTGTTTTCATTACTTTCAAGATCAGAAACGAAAATTTATTTTATATTGGAAACTTTCCAAGAGTCTCCTTTCAATTTGCGTATTTCCTGATTGTAATTTGAATTTAACTCTTATTCGTTATAGTTTGTCTGGTGTCTTAATTTGTGGTTAAGTACGTTGATTTTGTTTCAGGATAAAAATAAAGAAGATAATCGAGCATCAGACAAGAAAAATCCTCTCGTCTTTATTGGCTTCCTTCAGTCCAGACGGAAGGGTCCGAAATGGTAGGTTCAGTAGCTGGGTAGGTTCTTTACTTACGTGTTTATGTACAGTCTACTCTTATTGCTTTCTCATTGTAAGTATGTAAAGATAAAGTACTGTGATAATGCTTAAAATCGACGTCGTGGCTTTCACATCTTGATACTTGGTATGAGTGAAGTGATACATCGCTATGACACATTATTTAAAATAATAACAAAATTAGGTGATATCACCTAATCCTTGAAGGAAGAAGAAGAAGAAGAAGAAGAGGAGGAGGAGGAGGAGGAGGAAGAGGACGAGGAGGAGGAAGAGGAAGAGGAGGAGGAAGAGGAAGAGGAGGAGGAGGAGGACGAGGAAGAGGACGAAGAGGAGGAGGAAGAGGACGAGGAAGAGGAGGAGGAAGAGGAGGAGGAGGAAGAGGAAGAGGAGGAGGAGGACGAGGAAGAAGAGGAAGAGGAGGAGGAAGAGGACGAGGAGGAGGAAGAGGAGGAGGAGGACGAGGAGGAGGAAGAGGAAGAGGACGAGGACGAGGAAGAAGAGGAAGAAGAGGAGGAAGAGGAAGAGGAGGAGGACGAGGAAGAGGAGGAAGAGGACGAGGAGGAGGAAGAAGAGAAGGAGGAGGACGAGGAAGAGGAAGAAGAGGAAGAGGAGGAGGAAGAGGAGGAGGAAGAGGACGAGGAGGAGGAAGCGGACGAGGAAGAGGAGGAAGAGGACGAGGAGGAGGAGAAGAAGAAGAAGAAGAAGAGGAAGAGGAGGAAGAGGACGAGGGGGAGGAGGAAGAGGAGGAGGAGGAAGAGGACGAGGAAGAGGAGGAGGAAGAGGAGGAAGAGGAAGAGGAAGAGGAGGAGGAAGAGGACGAGGAGGAGGAAGAGGACGAGGAGAAGGAAGAGGACGAGGAGAAGGAAGAGGACGAAGAGGAGGAGGAAGAGGACGAGGAGGAGGAGGAAGAGGAAGAGGACGAGGAGGAGGAGGAGGATGAAGAGGAGGAGGAGGAGGGAGAGGGAGAGGGAGATTTCCCTACATATTTCCACAAACTACTGTAGAAATTACTGTCCACAACCAAACAGTACCAACTGAAGGCTTGACTTAGTAGTGGAATACAGAGCCCGGATTTACAGTAAAGTAAAACCTTGGATTACGTGCATAATTCGTTTCGAAAACGTGCTCTTAATCCAAAACACTCGCATATCAAAGCGACTTTCTTCATAAAAAGCAATGCAAACCCAGATTAATTCGTTTCACAACCTCTTATTCATACAAAATACATTATAATTTAGGAATGTAGGCTTTCACGGCCGGTGTCATAGAGATCGATGTTGTCCAGGCTAAAGGGCCATGGTCTGTTGCTACCATACATTTCATCTGCTGGCTGCAAAACAGTATTTGTCGAATACAGGAGGGAGAGCCATTAATCCTTCCCATTGAAGGCTTTAAGGAACCAACCTGGACAAATACCCAATGTCCCATCCCTACCTTCCCGTGGTGCAGCTGTTAGTAAGCATAATTTTACAAGCTGAACTAAAGGGAGGGGCTACTCATCAATTAGCACTGGTCAGCTTGATGAGTTAATGACCGAATTTGGTATAATTTTCCTCTATTCAATACCTAATTCTCTCTTTACCCTTTCCTATCCAGTCCTCTGACTGAACTCTTACTTTCTTCGATCCCGACAGTATTAGAGCATTCGAGGCCTAGGGGTTCATTTCCCTTTCTTTCCTCCTCTTCCTACTTTCCTGTTCCTAGTGCTGACCTGCTATGGCACTAAAATCGTCCTCCAGTGGCTTAAGGAGGGAAAGCTGGTGATCAACAAGATCTCCCAGCTAGGTCCAATGGACCCGTCGACCAACAGCAGGTGTGGTCCTCCAGACATTCTGGGGGTTGTGTGTGAATGAAGTAGCCACCAAAACGTTAAAATATGGTGTTCACTTAAATCGGCTACAACTTGCCATTTTCACTTCATGACAATATCTTTGAAAAATATTGGAGTGCAAGAGGTCAAATGACTTTATTGTCAAACGCCTGGCATTAGAAAACAACAACAATATTTCATCTGCTACTCTGGCAGACATCATCAGTGGTGTGGCACATGGGAAAGCTAAGGAGATCTTTGCGCTCCTGTGTTCCACACTATACTGATGATGCCTGCCAGAATAGCAGACGAAACATTGGTAGCAACAGCTCCAACAGACCATGGCTCTTTAGCCTGGACAGTTTAATTTAGATAAAATTCAGTACAATAGTGCAACACAAATTACTTCACTGTGTTTTGTTTTTGAATGTCTTTCACCTGTTTTACTACATAGTAAACTTCTTGAACATTTAAGGAAAATATTTTCACTATCACTAATGTCGGAAAAATCCCAACCAGGTAATCAACCCAAGCGGGAATCGAACTCGCACCTGAGCGCAACTCCTGATTGGCAGGCAAGCACCTTAGCTGACTGAGCTATGCCAGTTACAGCCATGTTTTCAGTAGGGCTTGACCTGTAAGATCGCCAGCAGATTATTGGTTGTGAGACTACATGAGGGAAAGAGTTCTTGAGCAAATCTGCGACAATTTATTAGTTGAAGTGGCAGATATTCCAGAATATGAACTTAGAGCTGCTGTATACGGCATTTGAGAGAGACTGTTACTTGTACAAGAACAAAATGGTGGATACATACAAAATGTACGATAAAGTTATGGCAATGGATGTGATGCAAAAAAATCCCATTTCTTGTGTGATATGCCAGTGCCAGAATTTTTAAGATTGTGTAAAAAATGAAGAAAATATGAGCAATTAAAGTTAGCTCTTAATTGTTGAAAAACTCTATCAACCCATTTGTAGTAATTGACATGGTTCGTGCAGTTGATGTCATGTTGTTTGTTTGTAGGTTTTGTGTTATCTGCAGAACCCCTGTCATTGATCATTGTGATATTATTGTACGTACTTGAAGTGGATACATTATGTTTTACAATTAATTTATAATATTGTAAAATTTATTTCTACTTTTAACCACCACACCTATCAACAATGTGACTTTTATTCTTAACAATTCACCCTACAACAATGGCTACTCCACTCAACACAGCAACAAAATAGTCGTTATTGCACTTCACACGACGACAATGACAATACACGTGTATTATTGAGAAGAACAACAATGTACTCCTAATTTCAACTAATGTTCTCAAAGAACTATGTGCAGAACAAAACTGTCAGTTCTCAGTTCACAGTTCGTTCGCCTTGGCTAGTTCTTCCAGCTCACTCACTCAAGTTTATTGTACGTCGAACCCAAGCCTTCAAGATACAGTTCACTGCACTTCGAACCCAAGCCTTCCAGATACAGTTCACTGCACTTCGAACCCAAGCCTTCCAGATACAGTTCACTGCACTTCGAACCCAAGCCTTCCAGATGCGGTTCCCTGCACGTCGAACCCAGCCCTCCAGATGCAGTTCCTCTCTGGATACGTTGCACTCGCCTGGATACTGCCACAGTTACAGACTCAAGTTCACTGCACGTCGAACTCAGGTTCACCTTGTTCCAAGACTTGAAGGCTGACTGAAGACACTCACTGCCGAAGACTGCTCGCAGTTTTATTACTAACCACATGTTCTCAGACCTTCGATTCGCGTGGCTTACGGAAACATCGAGAGGGATACGTTTCTAGATGTTCCCCCTGCTCTCTCTGCTCCGCGCCACCCCATAGTTTTTCTTCCCACACTACAGCGCCTACTCAAGCTCGAGTTTCGCTTCCCCATGTCTTCCTCATCACTGGATGTGCCGCACACTCCCGAGGCAACCAGAATATTCCAAATGGCGCCACAATATTTAACACATGTTATTTATCTTAGTAGATATTTTCCAACAATTTTCCATATTTTTTAAGTGAACTATTTACTGCATACACAGTAGCTAATATAATTACATGTTCATTGTTAAGGGGAGAGGATGCTATTTTTTAAAACTTTTGCTATTTGATGTAAAATATTAATTTTTTGTATGTAGAGAGCTCATAGCTGTAGCAACTCAACCAAAAATAAACATTTTGAAAAAAAATTTATTTGGGGGCCCAGATTTGAAAAAAATATACCCAATGCAGGATTTTACTAAAACCGATATATCTAAACCATTTTTAAATGTAGATTCATCCAGTTTTTTGCAATGTATTTGCAAAAGCATGCTCTACAAACTGTCTGTAACAGAATTTTGATATTAGTCCCTACGTTTGTAAAATAAACAATTAAAATTTAATAACACTTTTCTGAAGTGCTTTCTTGCAAACGAACGGACGTAGTTTTAAAATGAAATCAGTTAACAAAATTCTGTTACAGAGAAATGTTTCCTAATAGTCTAAAGAATGTGTGTTCTAAATTTCATGCATGTATCTTTAATAGTTCAGAAATTATATCCATTTTTGTCTGGCAATGTAGCAAAAAAATGAAGTTACCGTAAACCAATAAAAGGGAGCGAGTGATTTAATAATCCATAGAGCAGGAAGTTTAAAAATGGCGTCTCAACATCCGATAAGGGCACAAGTACCCAAGAAATGTTATGCAATGCATTCCACACATATCAAAGAGTATTTTAAAGAATTATTTATTTTTTTTTTTGAAAATTCAATTTACTGGAAACAACAATAAAAGGGGGAGTGATTTAATAATCCATAGCGCAGGAAGTTTAAAAATGGCGTCTCAACATCCGATAAGGGCACAAATACCCAAGAAATGTTATGCAATGCATTCCACACATATCAAAGAGTATTTTAAAGATTTTTTTTTTTTTTTGAAAATTCAATTTACCAGAAACAATAAAAGGGGGAGTGATTTAAAAATCCATAACGCAGGAAGTTTAACAATGGCGTCTGAACATCTGATAAGGGCACAAATACCCACAAAATATTGTGACTTTATTTCAACTCAACAATAAGATTTTATTCTACCAACAATAATTCCTTTCTACAATTCACCTTAAACGCTCTCGTCAACAATAGGATTTTCACTCAACACAGTATTCGTTATAGCACTCCACTGACGGCAATGACAATTTACTTGGACTATTACGAACAACAATGAACTGTTAATCTTAACTAATATTTACAAAGCACTATTTACAAATCAGAACTATCAGTTCTCAGTTCACAGTTCTTCTAGCTCAGTCACTCGAGATCACAGTATCTCGAACCACAGACCTTCAGAGACAGTTCACTGTACTCGAACTCAGGTCCCTCCAACTGCGGTCCACTGCACTCGAACTCAGGTCCCTCCAACTGCGGTCCACTGCACTCGAACTCAGGCCTTCGTATGCTGTCACAGTTGCGGACGCACACTCGAGCCGAACTCCGGTACACAAGACTGGCTTGCTTGCTCTGGCTTACTCACTGACTGAATAACTGAAAAACTGCTCAAGTTCGGTTGCGTTTCTTCTTTTATAGCTAAACTATCATTGCCAGAAAGTACGAGTTCTGGATAGATCGCGATATTTCGACGCGTGCCTCCATTCTCGAATCATCTCGCACGCTGCTGCTCCCCTCCTTCACCGCGCGTAGCCATGCCCCAGGAGGCAGATGCGCGCGCACCCCGCCCAACACAAGGCCGACTTAGCCTCTCCTCCGTCGGTCGTGAGATCGAATCTCACGTGGGCGTCACAATATTATGCTATGCATCCACACATATCACAGAGTATTTTAAAGATTTTTTTTTTGGAAATTTACTCATTTTTCACCAAAAAATACCATCCTCTCCCCTTAAAGGTCTGCAGAAGTCATGCTGGTGGACTACCACGGCACCCTCAGCTGCTACTCGGTGTCTCCAACCGACGGCTACCAGCTGAGCCACACATTTTCCTTCTCCCAACACTACCGCCAGGGAGTGCTGGCTGTCAACTACCATGCAGCACACAACATGCTGTTCGTGTGTGGGCCAACAGCGCTGCTGAAGACGGATGCTCTGCAGGTAATGTGGCTGCATGCATTGTACTTGCTAAGTGTCTGTTACTTCTGCCACATTGCTAATCTGTGGACTGTGCAGGGTCGTGGGAGCAGTGTTGGCTTGTCAGCGTGGCGGCTTCTTAACGATCATCCTTTCTACCGTCTGGCATTGTCTTCTGACGAGGAAGAGGCAATATGGCACGCCCAGAACAGCTGGTGGAATTGGGTTCCATCTGTCAGGTCGAAGCCCAAACAGGTAATGAGTCTAGTGCTGTTGTCATAATTAGTTCAAGTCATATCTTGCTGCACTGGTGTACAGTAACTGTGGTGGTATTTCTTTTTATTCTGCTGGTGCTGATTATTATTATTATTATTATTATTATTATTATTATTATTATTGTTGTTGTTGTTGTTATCATCATCATTATCATTATCATTATTATTATTACAGTAAAAGCCCGATATAGCGCGATTGTTGGGGGACATACTTAACCACTGCGTTATAGCTGAACTGCGATATATCGGAAGTGATTATAGTCCATGTGTTAAGGAAATAAGTTACATGAAGTTGGGTAAAGGCAGTAATTTAATGCACTATAACTCTATACACCAATTTAAATAATGTAATACGTGCTGTAATATAAACTAGACACTTACCAGTTATACAGTTTTTCCATAAAACTTGTTATTGTATTGTTCTTAGCAATAGTTCACTTCACTGTTTATAAACTATTCTGATTTTATACTGACTTAAAAAAGTCTAAGTTTTGTTTGCCAGACTAAATCACTGTGTTTCTTCTCTGCATGTTGTTTTATATTAGTAAGTTGGAGGAGATGAACTCTGTTTGGTTCACTTTGTCTTTCTAACCAAGACATTAGCTACATTATTTAGATGAGATATAACTTTAGTAACTCTTGGAATATTGCCTTTTTCTTCTATAACATTTTCATCATCGCCATCTGCATCGTCGTTTTCTTCATTTTCACCGCCATTTTCATTCTGTATAACATTTATGATATTGTAACGTTTTATTCCAAACAAGAGTGTAACTTTTATTGTTACGACAATAATCAATAATCACTTTCTATAATTGAATGTAAACACTCCCGTCAACAATGGGATTTCCACTACACACAGTAACACAGTATTCGTTATTGCACTCCACAGACGACAATGACAATTCACTTGGATTATTGAGAACAACAATGTACTGCTAATCTTAATTAATGTTCACAAAGCACTATTTACAAAACAGAACTGTCAGTTCTCAGTTCACAGTTCGTTTGCCTTGGCAAGTTCTTCTAGCTCAGTCACTCGAGTTCACAGTATCTCGAACCCCAGACCTTCAGAGACAGTCCACTGAACTTCGAACTCAGGTCCCCCAACTGCGGTCCACTGCACCCAAACTCAGGACTTCCGGCTCCCACAGTTACGGACACAACTCAAGTCGAACTCCGGTCTCGAAGCTGGCTTCACTGCTACACAAGACTGGCTGGCTTGCTGTCCAAAACTAGCAACGACTGCAACTAACTGCTCAAGTTCTCTCGCGTGTCGTATTTATAACTAAACCATAGTTTCCGGAAAGTACGATTTCGCGATCAATCTAAAGATGCCGAGAAGATGGCGCCTCTCGATTTCTCTAGATTTCTTCCCTCAGTAGCAGGCGCATTACTTCCCCCTCTCTGCCACGGTTGCTGTTTCTCCTCTCCTCTCTATGCCACAGCACATGCCCCAGGATGCAGGTGCGCGCGCCTTCATTTGCCGCGTCGCCCGATCCTTCCACGCGCGCCCCTGCCCTCTGTGGGACGCGTGATCGAGTCTCGACGGGGCTGTCACAATATCTTCATCAGTTACGCACTCTGAAACTGCTGCTTTCAATTTCAAATGCATTCATGACTTGTTAAGGCACAAATTGTTTCCCATTATGCCTGAAAAATCCCTTGGAATGCAGTTTTACAACCCGGAAGAAAAGGTCATTGTCCACTAAGGGCTGTGCTTATACCTGCTGTTGCAGCACATTATACTGCAGAAACACTATGCAGTATCATCTTTTATATTGATTTTTTTAAGATTGATTTCCGCTAAATGTATTGTATATTTGATGTTTTTTACTGGGGACATACTCCTAGTTTCATCACCTTTAGCTTTCCTTCTGCTTTAAATGTTGAGGTCATTGTGTTCCTTACACCGTTGTTTACGAGTTTGTTTTCTTGTCCTGCAGAGCGTCATTTTCAAGATGCAGGTCTCCCCCATGGGAAAGTTCCTAGCTTGCCTGCATTCGTGTGGCAGTATTTCACTCTGGCATTTACCAGCCATTCGGTAAGACCTTGCAACAGTGAAGTGTTTAATTCGCAAGTATAATATAATACAGAAATTTAAAAAGTAGAAAACCAGCGTGTGCGTTACATTTTCCTTTATTGTTGTTTCTGCTACTCGCAGGTTGTACAAGTACTGGAGCCTCCAGGATCAACCAGACTACGATGCACGCAACCCGCAGCACACTAAACGAAGCCCACATAGTCGCAGTGGTGATTTCAGCATCTTCCGCCCGGTGGACATCAACTGGTGGACTGATCAGGCATGTTCTATTAAATTATATCGGAGTGTATTTAAAGGCTGGTACCATGGATGAATATATAATAGGATGCAAAACTTACTGAGTTTCCCGTAACACATACTAGAGGCGCTGTGGTAGAAATTGACCTTGCTGCCACCTGTTGGGGGGAGGGGCGTTATTACATCTAGCAGCGCACCAAGTAGCGAAAAGAGTAATTACTCCATGCATTTAGCAGCGCACCTGGTGACGAAAATGTTAAACTGTGCAGAAAGTATTCCCTCCCACCCTCATCGATATTCAAAACTAACCCAATTTTAAATAAAACATTTACAGTTTTATTCCTCACAGCTTCTTCTACTGAAAATTCTTACCGAAGCCAACAGGAAGATAAAAGAGACGATCTATTTTACACTACCCGATTAAAATATAACCAGACAGAGACAAAAAATAAAGCAAAAGGTTAGATAATTGGGATTGTACTCTTTGGGTATTTATTGTACAGCACAATGGAAAAGTCTGCAAGAACTACTTAGATAGTTCAATTTATTATATTACTATTACTTTACAATACATTCAACACTATTTTTACAACGTCCATAAACATCACTGTTTAACATACATTGCTTATACACACACCTGTCACTTTATGTTCACTTATTAGCAAGTTTCTGTCTGCCATCTCAACTCCTCGACTCTCCCGTACAGCAGTATCTCGAATAGATAAATAGAGAACTCTGGGTAATGTACCGTACCCAACACATAGTTCTAATGTTCACCACCTACAACTTTGGGCGCTGATCACCTTATTTCAGACCCCCAATGCCAGATGGTGCTGACCGCAGTTTCGCGTCCTATTATATATTTATCCATGCTGGTACTCTATAGTAAGAATGTACACACAATGGGTAGTATGTATAGAGTTGAAGTAAATGCTGTTGCTAAGGTTTTCGTGGTATATACTACGATCTTTATGTATAAAAACCCATAGTAAATTCTTAACTGTGTAGCAGAAAGTTGATCTGGAAGACTGTGTTAAGTTTATGCTAGGATTGGAAGTATAAACTACTATTTGTATGCATAACAAGAAGTTTATGCTCCTACTTCTAGATATAAACTAAGAAAAACCGTAGTCTACCCTGTTTGAGACTTCATTAAGCATTTGTTGTGTCTGTACATTTAAATAACAGAACCAAATTTCATCAAGTTTCATTTATTAATTCCTTAGATATTAATTTTCACGTATTTTAATGATATTAACTCCTTACCGCATTCTGGGACAGATATGGGACATACTGGTTTTATATTCATATAACTTATAATATAAGCATATAATATTTGAAACTGCATACTGGGACAGATATGGCACACTGTCAATAACTGGATTTGACCATATGTGACATCAGTTGAGAAAGATAGAACTACTTAAGTTATTTGAATATAAAAACGGTGTGTGCAAAACTGTCTTATGCGGTAAGGGGTTAAATTATGCGTAAATTCAAAACATCCCTGAGGGCTTCAGAATTGTTTTTGCTTTTAAAAATCTTCTGTAAAGACTTATATTTCATGATCAAGAAAACTGCGCATGGATTTTTAAATTTGAAAATCGATTCATGAGATAAAAATTTTCTTACAAATCATAATTTTTACTTGATAATTTTCTTTAATTTTTAGAAGTTAAAAATTCATATCATGAAAAGTTTTCAGTGAAGAACTGATTCCATGCACAGCTTTGTTTATTGCAATATGCGGAGTATTCTTGCAAAGTTTCATGTAAATCGGATCAAATGGAAGCCTCTAGACTTCATTATTGACCAAGAACATAGTTTTGAGAAAACGCAATTTTTAGTCGGTGTGACATTTTAAAAATGGTCGCCAGACCTTTAAAAGTAGTTGTGGGGGCTAAATGTAGGACAGATGTTAAACAAATGTATAAGGTAATTGTTTATGTAAAGAAAAACAAAATTATTTATTTTTACCATTTTGCCCAAAAATTCAGTCCTAAAGGCTGTGTGATGTATCTTGTCTCACTGTGAAAAGAGAGAGAAAGGAGATATGTCTTACGATTTTATGGCGATGGGGGAGTGGAGCGATGGCATCCATCCATCCAGTGGCGGAAGGGACTAGTTGATACATTCTGTAGCGCAAAATAAAATAACAAAATATCTCTCTTCGTACTATGTAGTTCCGTCACTGAGCTTGTCTTTCAAGAAATTGAGTTCCGGCAGCCTGCACAATAACAAGGTTTTGAAAGGAATCCTGAAAATTTACAACCCTCCTATAATCTCCACCCTCATTTGAAGGGACTTGGTTTTATTGCTACTGAGACAAGATAAACCTTACCAGGTATAGTGTCCCTTAACTTCGCCACTGGAGTTTAATCATAATACATTTACATCTTTCTTAATTTAAAGCATGGATCAGTGTTACCTTGTCCCTAATAAATTTCACAATTGAAGGCAGTACACACCACACTTGGTTTCTTTGATGATGTTCTATTTTATTTCTGTAGTTCATCACCAGTAATTCTATACTGAACAACACAATACAATGGCCCCACAAAATGCGAGTAATATAATAATCCTGTTGTTGTGTATTGACGTTAGGTAGGTTGTAATTAAGTTGGGATGTGGTGCTGTGTGCAGGCCGTGATAGTTGCTCGCCACTCAGGCGCCATCAGTGTGTGCTCAGTGGGCAGTCTGCGCAACCTGCTAGGCGAGTCCCCTGAGTTCCTGGCAGGTCCACCGCAGGTGTCTGCTCTCTGCAGTGACCACGGCTTCCTGGGGCTGGAGTGCGAGACTGTGCTCACCTCCAAGACTTGGTCGTGGGATGACCCGTCTGAATTGGTGAGTGCAGCTGAATGGTAGATGTGGATACATACATACATACATATAAATGGCTTTTAAGGAACCCGAAGGTTCATTGCCGCCCTCACATAAGCCCGCCATCGGTCCCTATCCTGTGCAAGATTAATCCAGTCTCTATCATCACACCCCACCTCCCTCAAATCCATTTTAATATTATCCTCCCATCTACGTCTCGGCCTCCCTAAAGGTCTTTTTCCTCCGGTCTCCCAACTAATACTCTATATGCATTTCTGGATTCGCCCATACGTGCTACATGCCCTGCCCATCTCAAACGTCTGGATTTTAAGTTCCTAATTATGTTAGGTGAAGAATACAATGCGTGCAGTTCTGTGTTGTGTAACTTTCTCCATTCTCCTGTAGCTTCATCCCGCTTAGCCCCAAATATTTTCCTAAGCACCTTATTCTCAAACACCCTTAACCTACGTTCCTCTCTCAAAGTGAGAGTCCAAGTTTCACAACCATACAGAAGAACCGGTAATATAACTGTTTTATAAATTCTAACTTTCAGATTTTTTGACAGCAGACTGGATGATAAGAGCTTCTCAACCGAATAATAACACGCTTTTCCCATATTTATTCTGTGTTTAATTTCCTCCCGAGTGTCATTTATATTTGTTACTGTTGCTCCAAGGTATTTGAATTTTTCCACCTCTTCGAAGGATAAATCTCCGATTTTTATATTTCCATTTCGTACAATATTCCCGTCACGAGACATAATCATATACTTCGTCTTTTCGGGATTTACTTCCAAACCGATCGCTTTACTTGCTTCAAGTAAAATTTCCGTGTTTTCCTAATCATTTGTGTATTTTCTCCTAACATATTCACGTCATCCGCATAGACAAGAAGCTGATGTAACCCGTTCAATTCCAAACCCTGCCTGTTATCCTGAACTTTCCTAATGGCATATTCTAGAGCGAAGTTAAAAAGTAAAGGTGATAGTGCATCTCCTTGCTTCAGCCCGCAGTGAATTGGAAAAGCATCAGATAGAAACTGACCTATACGGACTCTGCTGTATGTTTCACTGAGACACATTTTAATTAATCGAACTAGTTTCTTGGGAATACCAAATTCAATAAGAATATCATATAATACTTCCTCTTAACCGAGTCATAAGCCTTTTTGAAATCTATGAATAACTGATCGAGGCTTAACTGGAAACACAGTATTAATATTAAAAACTAACAAATTAGGGCTTGAGGAATAGGTTCTAGTGCACCTAGGTTCTACTGATAAGACAATTTTACGGGAAATTAGTCTTTATAAAGATGCTATCATTATATTTGTTGGCTACAGCCAAGTGCGAAAAATGGAAATAAGATATTTGCAAGTATTTTTCTGTACAAGTTAGAATATGCTAGAAATTAAAAGGACGTTTAAGACACAAAGATCCAGCAAGGAATCATCTGAAAATAGCAGATGTGATTCTTATATTCTGTATGTACATAGAATTATTCCACTTCAGAAACAACTAAGTAAACTAAAAGAACTCCAAAAGGAAATAACTTTTCAATCGATACCTAATCATTGTGGTATACCTGGAAACGAGAAAGTCGATAATATTGCAAAACAGGCAACATATTTGCAACCAAGACCTCTTCAAGTGATATCTCTATCCATTGCTTTGCTTCAGTAAAGTCTCATTTTACAAACTTATTGATCAACAATTGGCTCTTTTCTGACAAAAGAAAAATTTTACAGTCTGTACAAAAGAAACCAAATGACCTGGAAATGTACAAAAACTTGCCCAGACATGTTCAAACATTTTTAACAAGAGCCAGAACAGGTCACATTGTCACTCAATTGTATCTACACCGATTTCACATTTCTGATAATCCTACTTGTCTGTGGTGTAATAATCATGATGAAGATCTAGAACACATTCTTCTATACTGTCCATCCATAAACCACAAAAGAAGTAAATTAAAATCATCAGTACCAGTTGCAGAAGACACAGCCCTGCAGTATATATTGATTACACCCCAACTCTGGCTACTAGCAACAGGCATCTATAATGAACACCGATCAAAATACCCCTCATTTCTCGTGAAAAACAACAACTGAATAGACTACAGTGGACTTTATGTTGTCAGCAAACAGCTGGATACATTGAGAAGATTGATTATATTTCGATATTTGTAAGAAACACATTTAAACATAATGAAATTTAATAAAAGTGTGTTAATATAAAATGACATACAAATTACTAAATAGTAAAAACATAAATTTGAAGACAAAAAAATTAAGTATGGGGATTACAACGTATGTCATCATGTATACCAGCTTCTTCACTAAGAATGTCGTCACAAGTTGCAATTGATGCATGGTTAAGGGGATCAGGATGTTGAACATTATATGGATAGCTGTCGATTTATGACCATTCACTTATTCCCTTACGTTGAAGTCTTCAGAGAGCTGTACTGCGGTTTTTGAAGTACCGGTAATGTATTATACAGTTATGTGCTGTAATTTTGCATACTATTAATCTAAAAAAAAATGTGGACATAATGTGACTTAGTAATGTGTACCATAGTGGATAGTGACATCTGACATGCTGTACTGTACTGCATATGACTTTGTGACTTATAACTGACTTATCTTACAATGTTCTGTACGTAACCTGAACCTACTACTGCACTTTTTCAGATTGCTTGTGGGATGATCTCTGCTTCATTTAAAACAGTACTCCAATTTTCGTGTTTGGTTTTGATAATGTAGTTGTTGATTATGTCTGTCCCTGCATCTGTTTTTAATGATTTTATTTATGGATGTGAAGAGTAAATTCTTAGTTCTACGTATTTTATGGTAGTTAGAACCTTTCTCTCCGAGGAGATCAACAGTTTCATTATTAGAAATTCCAAAGTGTGCTGGTATCCATTGTAATTGTATTGTCTATTTTATGTAATTTTACTGTTGTTGAATCATGTGGTACCATTCTCTAATTTGAGTTGTCAACATTTTGCTTGAATATGTTGCTTGAACTGCTGCTTTAGAACCTCATCTGACAGTTTTACAACTTCTTGGAGTTAGTCTGTTCAATATAGGAGTTGTTGGAGTGAGGTTTGTATAGATTATATTCTGAGTCGAAATTTGTTGTGTGTTGTCCAACTGGCTTGATATTTTGAGAAGAGAAGGCATGTGATTCCTGTGTCGTATTTTGTGGATCAATCTATGTGTCTATGTAGCCAGTGTTATGGTGGCTATCTGGGAATGAAGGTAATGAATCTGGTAGGATTTTTTTTTTGTGTTTGATGACATAAAATTGTAGTTTTATTTTTTCCTATCTTTCTGTCCCGTTATTTGTCACTCTACAGCCCACTTCTGATTTACTGCAGATAAGGTATAACGTGGGAGTGGAGTATGTTCCAGATAGCTATGTTATATCAAACTTTTACTTATATGTTTAATTAAATTAAGGCATTTTACTTCATGTCGTCCCTTGCCAGACATGACTCAATAGTGAATAGCCTACACTTGTGTTGTCCCAGGAGAGCAGTGACGACATTGAGGATGAGGACGAGGAAGACGATGATGATGATGACGACGGTGATTGGAGTGAAGACTCGTCACTATTGAACCGCAGTTCGGCCCTCCTGAGGTCTGCAGTTTACCTGGTGACCGACATGGAACGATTTCAGCCTAAACGCAGGAAACCCCGGCTGTGCCGTCGCACGTATCGACTGCTGGGCCTCAAGAGCACCACCCCTGAAGAGCTGTATGCTCGCAAGGTAGGTCACTTTATCAGCAGGAAAAGTAAGTGGGATGCAACCTTAGTCCTGTATATGAAATCAGTGAGTGTGTTCAGTAAACGTATTTAACAGCCACACAGTGGTATAGTGAGACTGTTCATTCTGTAGTTTTCCTATAAGTATTAATTCTAGAATAGTTGGAAGCATCTTTTTAGATAATACATTTATTGCTTCCTTTACAGTAATTTCGCATTGAGTGGTATCCATTGTAAGAAGATTGTTGTAACCTGTTGGTGTAATTTTGATTGCTGTGGAATATAGAGATAAGGAAATTCTGTTAATTGAATACCTACGGGTGAAAAGGATTTAACATGCAAATTCTAAATTTTACAGAAGAGAAAAAAATTTAAGTCTTGCTAGAATTTTATTTGAAAATGTTTTCTGTTTTTTGTTTGCATTCTGTAGTACAGGTATAACCAGTGCTTTTTTTTATGGGGTGTAACCGAGAAATGTGTTAATAATTTGTTTTTAACATAATTTTCCTTTGAATTCCGCTTAGGCCTTGAAAGTTTCAAGTTGTACGAAATGGAGGTTAAAAACGACAAAATTCCCATGCACTGGACAGTAATCATCTCCCTGTCCTCTATTATATTCTACACAGAATTATACCACCTTTTTCTCTACGAGAAAAGTGCTATGTATAACAATACAGTATGTTGAACTGAAAAAAATATGTAAGAGTGCTTCATTTTCTAAAATGAACAGAACAGTATGTTTTATCATGAAAAATGGTAATAATTGCTTTCATTGTAAGTTACAACCTTTTGACAGTTTCAGCTTAGTAGTCCAAAGGTACCAATACAAACTGTTACTCTAATTACCATAATTAATTATTTCTGGACACTAAATATTAATGGTGTATTTTGTTATTTTATTCAGCACAGCAAAAGCACCTAATTTCTTTTCAGTTTTTCATAAAACTTCCTATACTTTTCTGGAATATATTGTCACATAGTGATGAAATCCCGTCTCTTTTTCACGAATACACTCTGTTCCTTATCATACACACAAGGCAGATGTACAAACTTACAACTGGAGCAAACGTTATTCTGATTCTCCCTCGAAAAAAATTTGGCCACATTTCGTGAATGCAAGTGTTGTAAAACACTGTTTCGACACTGTACAACTATAGACGAATCCGACGATTTTTTTAACCATATGTAATCTGTCAGTTTAAATGATTTAAAATTATTTCCAGACGTTTGTAAAAGTTTCAAGAAAAGATTAAGTATAATGTAGTAAACCTCTAGCTGACAGTAGAGGAAAGCATGAAAATCATCTGAATAAATTTAAAGATGATGTGAGAGATGCCATAAAGAAAGACATAAACCAAGAGAAAAGGTTTTAATGTGTAAATTCTAAATTTTACAGGAAAGCAAAGATTCAGTCCTTTACTTTGCATTCCATAGTACATGTATAACAATGTCACCAGATTGTCTTTCCACGTTTTTAGTCTCCTCTCCTGGCAGTGGCGTAGTTGTAACCCACTTCTGAGGTTGGGGCACCTGGAAGATGGAATTACATTACCCCGGTGATATGTTAGGATGATCATGATAATGTGGTGCCAGGAGAGGTCTGAAATCTAAACTTAACCTAAATTTCAGAACATGGACGAACACAGGAATAATTCCCTTTAAGGAAAAATACCTGTGCTTTAACCGGGAATCGAACCCAGGACTTCATGGACTGTAGCCAGAAACTCTAACCACTACACCATTTCCTCTAAAATGGACAAACAGTATGTAATAATTGCTTACATTGTAAGTTACAACCTTCTGACTGCTACAGACTGTTTACAAACTTTCTGCTCCTGCAAAACTATTGACAACTGAAATGTAACTTGCAGGTTTGCTAATATTAAATCAATCTGCACAGTTTTCAATCAGTCTTCTTAATGTATCCAGCTGTTTGCCGACAACATAAAGTCCACTATAGTCCACTGTAGTCTATTCCGTTGTTGTTTTTCACGAAAAATGAGGAGTATTTTGATCGGTGTTCATTATAGATGCCTATTGCTAGTAGCCAGAGGTGGGATGTAGTCAATATATACTGCAGGGCTGTGTCTTCTGCAACTGGTACTGATGAGTTTAATTTACTTCTTTTGTGGTTCATGGATGGACAGTATAGAAGAATGTGTTCCAGATCTTCATCATGATTATTACACCACAGACAAGTAGGATTATCAGAAATGTGAAATCGGTGTAGGTACAATTGAGTGACAATGTGACCTGTTCTGGCTCTTGTTAAAAATGTTTGAACATGTCTGGGCAAGTTTTTGTACATTTCCAGGTCATTTGGTTTCTTTTGTACAGACTGTAAAATTTTTCCTTTGTGAGAAGAGAGCCAATTGTTGATCCATAGGTTTGTAAAACGAGACTTTACTGAAGCAAAAACACTGGATAGAGATATCACTTGAACAGGTCGTGGTTGCAAATATGTTGCCTGTTTTGCAATATTATCGACTTTCTCGTTTCCAGGTATACCACAATGACTAGGTATCCATTGAAATTTTATTTCCTTTTGGAGTTCTTTCAGTTTACTTAGTTGTTTCTGAATTGGAATAATTCTATGTGCATATAGGTTTGGTACATATTTAATTATATTAAATATAGCCCCTTGGAGTCGGTGAGTATGCAAATAGATTTTTCAGAAATTTGAGTAACACACTGAAGAGCAGCATCAATAGCTAGCAATTCAGTGTCAAGACTGGAGGAGGATGAACATGGTATGCACAGTTTTGATGAAGCACATAATCGTTCTGCATGGAAAAATTATTTTTACTAAAAAAGTGCGTGTTACAACCTTTCTGCCCACAGGTATTCTGTCCTTGTAATTATTATTAAGCAGAGTGATATGTCATTGTGAATATATGTTGTTGGAATGAATGACTTGATTTCAATCAAAATATTGCCAGATTGACAACGAGGAGTACGGGGAGGCCCTGGCACTGGCCAAAGCGTACAACCTGGACTGCGACCTGGTGTACCAGCAGCAGTGGAGGAACAGCAAGGTGTCCATCGCCACCATTCACGACTACTTGGTGAGTGAGTAGCAGATTCCATGTAACTATTATGATACGTTTTTAACCCAATGCCGCTCATTTTGACGTGTAGCCATTTGTGCCTCTGCCTATTTTTTGGCGATTATGTTGAATTCTGTTCTTACTTGGGTCACCCATTAGGTCGGATTCTGTTAGCTCTGTATGATAGTTTGAAAGGCATGTTGTTCCGACAAGTTAACAAATTTAAAGAAATAAATATCAAAAGTCCTTCAATAACTGTCTATTCAAAATACAAAATATTACATAGGTTACATGAACGTGTCTTTGACTAGCGCTTTCGCTATTATAAATAATAATATAATAAATCCAAATTTGCAACCCATTTGATTGAGAACAACCATGAACTTCAAAAAATGTCCGACGCTTTACAGATTTTAAAACCCATCAGTAATGGAACCTTTAATTTAGTAGCTGAAGAATTTTACATAGCTAAATCGCTTAATAATACTGTTTTATTAATTAATGAACAATTACCTAGTTCCGGTAACCCCTTATTTAAATTAGCCAATGGAAACTCTTCTCACTGCGGCACGTACCCCCTCCACTTACGTCATGACGTGTTTGCTCATACTGTGTTATTGCACCAGTCATTACCACGCTACCGACCAGGCAACATTACTTCTTTTACTACACCAACACCAAAGATCTCGTAAGTGGTTTATCGTCACTTCATTTTTCTTTCTGTTTTCTATACAGGTCCCTTCACTAAAACTTATTATTGATTTTTGCAGATTTTACAATGTGCTGCCACGTCGTGATGACTGATGCAAAACAATATTTTAATTTGTTATTCTTTTAACTGTCTGTGTCTCAATTTTAAGCTGCATATATGTTTTGCAGACTTCAATTTTTAAACAAATTTTGATCTATAAGCTGCATACATGTTTCTGCAGGCTTCAACTCCAAATACTTTTATGTATTAATTTTTGAGACCTCATGAAGGTTTAACTGTCATACATATATATATTCATAAGTCAAATTTCACTTGTTTTTCTTATCATTGTATTTTTATATTCTCACGTCATGTACCTTAACACATTTCGATGTTACTTGTCCACCTACGTCTTTATATGAAAAGCTTAACATCACGCAAGTCTGACCTGAAGATGCTATTATAATAGCGAAAGCGCTAGTCAAAGATACATTCATGTAACATATGTAATATTTTGTATTTTGAATAGACAGTTATTGAAGGACTTTTGATATTTATTTCTTTAAATCTGTATGATAGGATGACATAAGAATATGGAAGTAGACAGGATGGCTGAAGATGAAGGTGATAATGATATAGAAATGAACCTAGGGTCTGGCGCCAAAAGTTACCTAGCATTTACTCTTTTTTTTTTTAGTAGGTTATTTTACGACGCTTTATCAACATCTTTGGTTATTTAGCATCTGAATGAGATGAAGGTGATAATGCCGGTGAAATGAGTCCGGGGTTCAGCACCGAAAGTTACCCAGCATTTGCTCAAATTGGGTTGAGGTAAAACCCCGGAAAAAACCTCAACCAGGTAATTTGTCCCGACCGGGAATCGAACCCGGGCCACCTGGTTTCGCGGCCAGACGCGCTGACCGTTACTCCACCATTTGCTCTTAATGGGTTGAGAGAAAACCCTGGAAAAAACCTCAACCAGGTAACTTGTTTCAACCAGGATTTGAACCTGGGCCCACTCGTTTCACAGCCAGGCATGCTAACTGTTACTCACAGTGATGCACCTTGTGGGTAGTTTAAGTAGATGGTTAGGTATGTAGATCAGGTAGGTGGTGGTTAATATAGATAGGTAAGTAGTTTCCATGTATGGTGGGTCCCTATCACCACGACATGGCACGTCCTCAGGTTACGGATAGAGGAGACGGCCTCCAGATATGGAGGGTAGCTGCGAATATATTGAATAAACAGCCATTGACAGCTGATAAGGGTGGTCCTCCATCTTGGGGTTTGGGTGAATGGCTAACAACCTATCACCTTAAAAAAAAGAGCCTGTTACGAAACCCTAACATAAACCTCAGAATGGGACTGATTCTTTGGATGTGGAAAATGCCTGCTATTATTCGGTTCACAAGCTTTTGTCTTCTAGTCTGCTTTCAAAAAAACTGAAATTTGAATTTATAAAACAGTTATATTACCGGTTGTTCTATATGGTTGTGAAATGTGGACTCTTACTTTGAGAAAGGAACAGAGATTAAGGGTGTTTGAGAATAAGGTGCTTAGGAAAATATTTGGGGCTAAGAGGGATGAAGTTACAGGAGAATGGAGAAAGTTACACAACACAGAACTGCATGCATTGTATTCTTCACCTGACATAATTAGGAACATTAAATCCAGACATTTGAGATGGGCAGGGCATGTAGCACGTATGGGCGAATCAAGAAATGCATATAGAGTGTTAGTTGGGAGGCCGGAGGAAGAGGACCTTTGGGGAGGCCGAGACGTAGATGGGAGGATAATATTAAAATGGATTTGAGGGAGGTGGGATATGATGGTAGAGTGTGGATTAATCTTGCTCAGGATAGGGACCGATGGCGGGCTTATGTGAGGGCAGCAATGAACCTCCGGGTACTCTTAAAGCTGTTTGTAAGTAAGTAAGGTAAGTAGTTGAAGTAATTGTGTGAATTTGGGTCTTCATTTACTTCAGTATTTGTTTATTAAATCTATTGTATTTATATTTGAACAATTGAATTACTCCTACTCATTAGACAGAAAGCTTATATTAGTAACCAATTTTCTTTTCTCCATAGAGCAAGGTGACCAAGCGGTCGTGGGTTTTGAAGGAGTGTGTGGAACGAGTGCCAGAGACGTTCTCTGCAGCCAGGGAGCTCCTGCAGTTCGGCCTAGATGGAACCTGCATTGAAACGTTCCTTGCTGTTGGGAAAGGTAAAACATTGAACTATAGACTAATGGTGGGTCGATGTGCACATAAATGAGTTGAAAGAATGGAGAAATTTCAGTTCACTATCTTTTATATACTTCACTTTTTTTCGCTATACTGGAGAATTACCACGGTAGCTTTGAACCGTGCCGCTACGTTTACCACCAAATTTAACTACATACACAATGTTGCCAACACAAGAACATGATTTTGGTCTGTGATGCCGTTAGAAGGAGAAATTTGTTTCTTTTGCTCTCTACCTCTTTCGTTCTGAACATTACTGAGAGATAGCATCAGTGTTACTCTCATCTATAGCAATGATTTTTCCCTGGACCACCAATTTGCTTGGACGACATTTCTACATAGAAGATTAAGAGAGATCTTACAAGCGATCTCCAATTACTAACAGTGTGGTCATCAAAATTGTGTGTCCATTTTATCTCGAACTAAAATCTCTCTCGCATTTTCTTTTCTTTCATCACGGCCAAATGGATTTATCTCTTCGGTATCGATGTTTGTAATCGGTCATAGCCTTTATGACATTTTTTGTTTCGTAATATTGATAGACGGTAATATAGTTAAAGCTGTGAATAATTTAATGGCCCCTGAAAGTTTTTTTTTTCGTAAAAGGCTAGGTATTTTGTCTAGGGCACAAATAAAACTGCAACGCGGTCATAATTATGTACTTAATGCTTTGGTGAACATTAACTGGAAATTTACTACTTTCCGTTATTTAAGTGATATTCCGTGAACCACACCTTTTTCCTCTTTATTTCGTTGTCATAACCTACTTTAAGATCGTACTACATAAGCATTTTCTTTTAGTGCATTCAAAACATCGTCGTTGTACTGCATAAATCTTGCACTTGACTAATGCGTGATTTATTTAAGAATATAGTCGCGAATTTTACTACCACCATTTCGATTGTCTTCTGTTTGGCACGGCTCGGTACGGCCCGGTGACTAGTGGCCAGCGAGTAACGTCGACTATCGACATTGCTCTGCCGTGGGTATTATCCAGTTGTTCCCTTTTTCTTTTCATTTTTATCCTCTTTCTTCTCTCCTCATTTTCTTTTTCCTCAATTTCGTCGTCTTACTTTATTTCTCTAACTATACTTGATTTTCGAATCCACAACTTACCCAACGATACAAAGGAGAATGTCCTTCATATGCATAGTTGCAATATACTCTTTGGTAAATAATTTAAATCGATAGTAAATGTTGAGGTATTTTTATAGCTTAAAGAAAATGAGTAACATCGTGAATTGTGGCATTTTAACAAAACTTCAGACTTGCAGTACTCTCTCAACGTGTTATCATGGCAATGCTGTATGGAAGGATTAGAAAGAGGAGCAAAAGAACTGAATAATATGAAATTAGAACCATTCTGTCTGGTTTCAGATGGGAGTGATGAGATTCTGGAGGATCAGTTCCAAGACTTGGATGACAGAGACGAAGGAGATTCTGCAACCTTGAGAATCCAAGAAAGGAACAGAGCTCTGTTGTCAAAGGTGAGACTGTCGTGAACATTGAGGGCTGGATTCATTTGGTGCTTGTTTGTGCTTCGAATTGCAGTGGCCATGTTAAGTATTGTCGTACAAATAATTGTAAAAAAAAAAAAAAAGAGTGTCAAGGAGGTGATACAGAAGGTTTGTTCCAGCAAGCGATTCAGAATGCGTTACAAACTAATGCTGAACATATTAAAATTGTATTCATCTTCAGAACTTAATTAGCTAGTCATAAGATATATCACTATCACCTTCGAAATCACTCATGATCGACTGTGTTTCAGTTTTAACTTGCCGAGTCTTGAAGCATTTTAATCTCAACCTCAGATTAAACTATCTGCGCCAGTGGCGGTTCCTCGGGGGAGGGAAGGGAGGAACGTCCTCCTCACATTTTCTTCTTTTGAAAATAAATACCAAATAAAATATGTGCCTTGAAATTCGAGGAAGATTCGATAATTTTTAAGTTCACAGCTGTAAGAAAACCTCGGTTGATCGAGTTTTAAACGCCTTGCGCTTGAAAACTGTGAGAAAGATGCGAGATTGTCTATGTAGAGAGGGTATTATACATATGTAAACATAGATATTAAATTTTAAAGAAGGGAAACAAAGAAAAGGGCGTGAAAAATGACAATTGCACCATGTGATTAATTAGGATTTGGCAGGATTTTTTAACACAATTATCACAATGTCATCCCTCAGAGATGTTGGCAGAGCAAACTGCCGTCGAAATTCTTCGAAAAAAAGCTGGTATAGTCCCTCGAGCACCTATGAGCAAGCCGAATACCTCAGCGTGAATTAAGGCATATTTCAGCTTGAAATAGTTGACTGTAGGCTCATAGATCGACTTCTTCTCAAGGTGGACCTCGGCTGACTGATGACATCCTACTTCAAAATGCATCGTGGGGTCCACAATGATGCCCTGTTTAGTGTCAGCATTGTACGCTAAAATATCTTCTCGTCTCATTGACCCATTTTCAGCTAGACAGGAGATTTCTTCTTCTACTATCCAGCCCTTATTTCTTAATGCGGCAGCAATTTTGGATCTTACAAGATGATGTCTAGAGTTCCTCAAGAGCAATCCCTGTTCACAGAATCCCAAGACGTGTGCTAAAGTTTCAATCTCCGGGCAGCCATGTCTGCACCGGGTACTGTCGAGAGATCTACCGGGAACGGAACGAATAGCTGCTAAGTTTGCTGTCATTTTCAGGCTAGATATCCATTCACTAGTCGAAAGTCCTTTCTTGTGTGCAATCCAACTGTTGGCGGCTGTTACTTCGCTATACATCTCAACACCTTTTCCCCGTCCTGAAAGGTCTTCCATGATTCATATTCACGACTTCGCAATTCTTCTCGAAAATTTCGAATACTTTGCATGGGGCCCTGCAAATGCTAAGTGATATTGAGTAAACTGTTGCAAGTTGTTAGTATATTCGTTAAACAGTTTGAAAGTCTGTTATGGGACATATACATATCTCATATCTCGTAATTCTGTTTTTTGTGTTGCAGATGACGGTGAGTGAGCTAACAGATGAGCAGATTGAGCTACTGAAGTATCGTCGGTGGCTGCTCCAGTACTATGACCGGTTGTGCACATATGAGGTAACAAGTATCACTTATGTTCACTGTCCAATAAAGTAATTTTTAAAGAGTATTAGGAGAAAATACACAAACGATTAGGGAAAACACGGAAATTTTACTTGAAGCAAGTAAAGCGATCGGTTTGGAAGTAAATCCCGAAAAGACAAAGTATATGATTATGTCTCGTGACCAGAATATTGTACGAAATGGAAATATAAAAATTGGAGGTTTATCCTTCGAAGAGGTGGAAAAATTCAAATCTCTTGGAGCAACAGTAACAAATATAAATGACACTCGGGAGAAAATTAAACGCAGAATAAATATGGGAAATGCGTGTTATTATTCGGTTGAGAAGCTCTTATCATCCAGTCTGCTGTCCAAATATCTGAAAGTTAGAATTCATAAAACAGTTATATTACCAGTTGTTCTTTATGGTTGTGAAACTTGGACTCTCACTTTGAGAGAGGAACAGAGATTAAGGGTGTTTGAGAATAAGGTGCTTCGGAAAATATTTGGGGCTAAGCGGGATGAAGTTACAGGAGAATAGAGAAAGTTACACAATGCAGAACTGCACTCTTTGTATTCTTCACCTGACATAATTAGGAACATTAATTCCAGACGTTTGAGATGGGCAAGGCATGTAGCACGTATGGGCGAATCCAGAAATGCAATATAGAGTGTTAGTTGGGAGACCGGAGGGGAAAAGGACCTTTAGGGAGGCCGAGACGTAGATGGGAAGATAATATTAAAATGGACTTGAGGGAGGTAGGATATGATGATAGAGAATGCATTAATCTTGCACAGGATAGGGACTGAGTGCGGCAATGAACCTTCGGGTTCCTTAAAAGCCATTTGTAAGTAAGTAAGTATTACTTTGAAAAATATGTCCTCACTAAAATTTCTAATTTTTTTCATGCATCTAATAACTTAAAATTGCTTTGTAATGAGAGTACAATAGAACTCCTGTTATCCATTGTAATGAAGGGACTGAGACTAAAATTAATAGAAAAAAATCGGGTGAACAGCGGCATACCTGATTTTTATGTACAGAGTGCACAATACATATTTTGACGTTCCTTCATAATGCAACCACAGTTGCCTGATGCTGTGCAGAATTGTGCTATGTAAACACTCGAACTAGATTTTTTGTACAGTAAACTTTATGAAAAATAATAATCAATTAATGTTCTTAATGTATCCAGCTGTTTGCTGACAACATAAAGTCCACTATAGTCCACTGTAGTCTATTCAGTTGTTGTTTTTCACGAGAAATGAGGGGTATTTTGATCGGTGTTCATTATAGATGCCTGTTGCTAGTAGCCAGAGGTGGGGTGTAGTCAATATATACTGCAGGGCTGTGTCTTCTGCAACTGGTACTGATGATTTTAATTTACTTCTTTTGTGGTTTATGGATGGACAGTATAGAAGAATGTGTTCCAGATCTTCATCATGATTATTACACCACAGACAAGTAGGATTATCAGAAATGTGAAATCGGTGTAGGTACAATTGAGTGACAATGTGACCTGTTCTGGCTCTTGTTAAAAATGTTTGAACATGTCTGGGCAAGTTTTTGTACATTTCCAGGTCATTTGGTTTCTTTTGTACAGACTTTAAAATTTTTCGTTTGTCAGAAGAGAGCCAATTGTTGATCCATAGGTTTGTAAAATGAGACTTTACTGAAGCAAAAGAATTGGATAGAGAAAAATAATAATACATAACATAAAAATATAATAAAATAGACTCGTTTATTATTTATCTACACTATTACTTAATTTCCCCATGTGCTGAACACTTTCATTTACTCTTCTCGATTCCAATCATAGAAACAGACATCATGCAATATTTTGAATGTTCTTGTCTTTTATTATTTTACGATTTTTGATGCCATATAAACTCTCCGATGATGATGCAAATCCTAGCACTTTGTCTTTGATTTTTATAAAATTTTACCCAAATTGATACAACTTTTCATACTCATATGCGAAATTTTCCACACATCGATTTTGCCGAAATTGATCTATTACACTCATTCCACTTTTACTGGTTAACACTAAAAAATTTGTTTTGAACAAAACATTCTTACTCTGTCTAAAAGTTTAAAGTTAGTATTACAGCATGGCTGTCAGGAAGCTTGATGTTGAACTAACTCACTCACTCACTCACTCACTCACTCACTCACTCACCATAGTTTCCTTCCCAAGAGCACGTCTTCCACTGCAAACCCAGCATTCTCCAATCTTCCCTCTTTTCTTCTTTTCTCTTTGTCTCCGCATACAATCTATATATCTTAATGTTGTCTGTCATGTGATATCTTCTTATCTTTTTCTGCTCCGAACTTTTCTCCCATTCATCATTCCTTCCAGTGAATCCTACAATGACTAACCAATTTCTTTTTCTCTTCCTAATTAGTTTCAGCATTATTCTTTCTTCACCCACTCTTCCTAGCACAGCTTCATTTCTTATTCTGTCTGTCCATTTCACACGCTCCATTCTTCTCCATATCCACATTTTAAATTCTCCTATCACTTCTTCGTAATGACCATGTTTCTGCCCCATGCAATGCCACACTGTGCACAAAGCACTTCACTAGTCTCTTCCTTAGTTCTTTTTCCAGAGGTCCGCAGAAGATGCTCTTTTTTCTATTAAAAGCTTTCTTTGCCATTGCTATCTTCCTTTTGACTTCCTGGCAGCAGCTCATGCTACTGCTTATAGTACATTCCAAGTATTTGAAACTGCCCAGTTGTTCTACTGCCACATTTCAAATTCGCAAGTTTATCTTCTTTACTTTTCTTCCTATGGCCATGGTCTTCGTCTTATTTGCATTTATCTTCATCCGTACTGCTCACAGCTGTCATTTAGCTCCAGTAGCATATCCCGTATCTCCTGTTCTGCTAACAACGCCGTAGCATCTACAAATCTTACGCATTTTGTTCTTCTTCCTCCTACTATCATCTCTCCCACGTTCTGAAAGTATGAACTACATTGTCCACTATGCATTGCAAGAAAAGAATCCACTGATTAATTAATCAGATTAAGGATAATTGAGGTTCTGTGTAGCTATTTCCCTACCCATGCACCAAGTTCAGATGTTGTTCCCAACATATTTTGATGCTAGCTTGTCTGATACTTGGACTGTAATAATTGTTTTTGCTCCTACTTCTGTATAGATGTGCCATAATAGCATTTGGCATACATTTTGAAACTCTATATTATTATTAATATTTACTTATTTATTCTTGTGTAGTCAAGGCTATCTCTTCCACACCACCAGAAATACAACTACAATCTGGCCGCGAAACCAGGTGGCCCGGGTTCGATTCCCAGTCAGGGCAAGTTACCTGGTTGAGGTTTTTTCCAGAGTTTTCTCTCAGCCCAATATGAGCAAATGCTGGGTAACTTTCGGTGCTGGACCCTGGACTCATTTCGCTGGCATTATCACCTTCATCTCATTCAGATGCTAAACAACCAGAGCTGTTGATAAAGCATCGTAAAATAACCTACTAAAATAAAAATAAATACAACTACAATATCAAACTATGAACACAGTAAAACCACAAGAAAATATATACAGACTAGTGACATAAACTTTAAATGAGTGATTAGCTATAATAATTGTAGTCTAGTTAATTTTTTTTTAATCCAATGCCACCAGATTGTCTTTTCGACATTTCTGGTCTTCTCTCCTGGGCGTGGCTTAGTTGTAACCCACTTCTGAGGTTGGGGCACCTGGAAGGCGGAGTTACATTACCCCGATGATGTGATAGGATGATTATGATAATGTGGTGCCAGGAGAGGTCTTAAATCTAAACTTAACCTAAATTCCAGACCATGGACGAACAAAGGAATAATCCCCTTTAAGGAAAAATTCCTGTGCTCTAACCGGGAATCGAACCCGGGACCTCATGAACTATAGCCAGAAGCTCTGACCACTAGACCATGAGGCTGGTCATATAAAGAAAATTGTATGGGCCTGCCTCCAAACATAAGAAAAGAAAGGAAGGAGGCTTAAAAAGAAAATAAATGCTACCATATTATTCATACAGTAAAATATACAATATACCATATTACTATTCTAGTTAATTAACAAGGCTAAGTTATTAACTTACAATTTTAAATCTAGAGCAAAACATAAATCAACACATCTAAACCATGAAATAAGACAAAATTTTCCAATTTAATTTTGAATTGTGAAAATCCCTGATGTCGTTAGTTAAAGAATTTCAGAGGCGAGATATTTCTAGAATGTAGGAGAATGAATATAAAGAAGTCCTGTGATCAGGAATAGAAAGAAGTGCTTGATGCCGGTTCCTAAGAGTTGTAAGAAATTGAAAACGCGATATCAGTGTACAGTAAACATGTTTGCTCTTGAGTAACCTTACAACAGGTTAGACACACCGGTCCGTTGCTTGTTGCAGCTCATACTTGGGGGACCTCATGCAGCAGACGACCTGTACGACTGTGCCTTCTATGACAAGTTCCGCACCGTATCACTAATTGAGTCAGCAGTCAAGTTTGCCCGTAAGTGCAACTGGCAGGCAGTGGAGACCATGTTCACATATCACGGTGCTGCCCTCTTGCCACATTGGCTGCCCATCGTGTCCAACTTCCCTGAATCTATGAACCCGTTTGAGTACCACTCCCTGCTTCCCGAATGCAGCACGACTGGTACCGTCTATCCCTGGAGCCAGATGCAGCTGAGAGAGCGAGACTGGAGTGAGGAAGAACACTTGCAGTGAGTAACATGGCACCTGTTGTCTGTATTCAGTAGACGTGTGGAGCTTCACAAGCCATTTTCATTGTCCATCCTACGTGTGTAACCATGATAAATCAGTGTCGAACTCCATTCATGAGTTTTTAAGGCACATAGACTTGCCTATCTGGAGAATGTTAATATAATGTGTTACATAATAATAATAATAATAATAATAATTTATTTAACCTGGCAGAGTTAAGGCCATATGGCCTTCTCTAACACTCAACCAGGAGTAAAACTGCGTTACAAAAAACACTACAAATTTACAAAGTAGACTACAATTTTACACACAAAACTGAATAAGATAATAATAATAAAATGTAAACAACAAATAAGTAGAAATCAGACATAATATATAACATACAGAAAGAAAGAAAAGAGAATAATAAAATGTGAACAGCAGGTCAAAATAAATGAGGCATACAAAGTATAAAAAAATAAGATAATAATAATAATAATAATAATAATAATAACAACAATAATAATAATTTATTTAACCTGGCAGAGTTAAGGCCATATGGCCTTCTCTAACACTCAACCAGGAGTAAAACTGCGTTACAAAAAACACTACAAATTTACAAAGTAGACTACAATTTTACACACAAAACTGAATAAGATAATAATAATAAAATGTAAACAACAAATAAGTAGAAATCAGACATAATATATAACATACAGAAAGAAAGAAAAAAGCATAATAAAATGTTAACAGCAGGTCAAAATAAATGAGGCATACAAAGTATAAAAATATAAGACAGTTATTGATAATAATAATAATAATAATAATAATAATAATAATAATAATAATAATAATAATAATAATAATGATAAAAAATAAGAATAGTAATAATAATAATAATAATAATAATAATAGTAATAGTAGTAGTAGTAGTAGTAGTAGTAATAAAATAGTGCGGTACAAAGCATACAATGAATACAATATTTTTAAGTATACACAGTAAGGAAAATTATGATTATATATAGCTCAAATTATCACATTATAGATATACCATTATCGGAAAATATGAAAACAAAAATATAAAGTAAGTTAAATATCACTAGAACATAAAAAATGTGAATACGTAGAAACATGCAATACAACACTTGCCATAATAGTAGGCTAAGTTAGTTTGGCAACTCGTCATAAGATAATTTTCTAACTTGGATTTGAAAGATTTCATTGTTCGGCTGCCCTTGACTTTAGGCGGCAGAGAGTTCCAGTGACGATAGGTAGCAACAGTGAAAGATGAGGAATACAGAGATGATGTGTGAAGTGGAATTTCTAGCGTGTTATCGCGTTGTGATCGAGTATTAATATTATGATAGCGAGAGAGAGAGTATGAAAACGAGCGAATAAATAATATGAACTTTTTCTGGAAATCTATTGAAGCTAGACAGCTGATTCTTTTACACATAACTTGAATTCATGCTGAAACATAGTTTTTCTTTAATTTATATCCTTACTGAGAAATACTCCTCTGATTGAGGTTCTGGCTGATATGTACATCTATTATCAGGCAGTACATCTCACTTGACGATATGTGTCAGAGGAAGAACAAATATTGTTTGTGTGCATCTGATGTTTGATTTATTGAATACGTAGCTAGTCAGCAATGTATGCAATGGAGGAGGAAAGGAACTGGTCACCCTAACTCATTATCTCCTGGCATAGTTGCCTCATGTGTGATATCTTGATGATGTCACTTGTGGGGTCCAGATCTGTCTTCGGACAGTTGACAAAAAAACAACTGAGAAAGAATTTTTTCCCCATTTGTGTTACTCCCTGTAACATCTCTAGAATTTAACAAATTTCAAAACATTGTTTCAGTACATATAAAACATCCAAATGAAATCCTAAAAATTTCAGTTTTCTAGATTAAATAAAAGCTGAGAAGATATTCTTTTTGTGTGAAAAACTAAACTTAAAGAAAAATTAGCATTAAAATATGACACATAAACAGTGGCGCAGTCGGTAGAGTGCTGACCTCTGCCCGAGGTTGCGAGTTCGGTCGTCATCTTCTTCTTCTTCTTCCTCTTTTCGTATAATGATAATTCACAAGAACAGGCAAACAAGACACAGTCATTATACGCATACAAGTCTTCACACTCGGAAAGTCGTCAAACCTGAAGTGTTTTACGTTGTCTCATGCAGTTCGTGTATGTGTTTCTGATTCTCGAGCTTGATGTGCTTGCAGGTTGGAGACCGATGATACTTTCAGGGAGAAAGCAGAGTTCGTGTACGCGAATGACGAAACACTGAAGCAGTTCGGCAATATCACAGCAGAGGTGCTGACATCGTGGTACAGGTGCAGGGTGCATCAGATTGAGAGTCGCAGCTGCCTCGTGGACCACGCACTGACACTGGTCAAGCTTGGCAGGGAGCGTAACATTGCAGTGAGTGCACATGATCAGTTCTAGTATTTTCATGGGAATATGTTATTGTCTCTCTCTCTCTCTCTCTCTCCCCTCCCTCTCCCTCTCCCTCTATCCCTCCCTCTCTCCCTACGTCTTTCTCTCTGTCAAATTGTCTTATTATTTTCTATTAAGTTATGCCTCCAACCATTGTAGTCATCGTACCACCACCACCACCACCACCACCACCACCACCATCACCACCACCACCACCACCACCACCACCACCACCACCACCACCATCACCATCACCATCACCATCACCACCACCATCACCACCACCACCACCACCACCACCACCACCACCACCACCACCACCACCACCACCTACTTCATTTACTTCTGACATCACTGTATTTCTGCATTTATTTCCTTTTGTTCATTAGATAACACACAAATTGAAAAAATTTCAATATCCAGTCTATATAATGTTTTGAAAACCCATCATGTTAGTTTTGTACTGGTTGATCTTTTGGAGTAATCAGTAATTAATGAAGTCTCGCAAAAGGTCTTTCATTTTGAAAGAAAATTCGTTTTAAAATTGCAAGATTTATGTGTTATTGTCAATTTGGCGATATTATTTTAAAATTATGTTCATGCAAGTTTTATAAACCTGGCTTAAGACCTGAAACATAGTAAAGAGTGGATTATGGAGCGTTTTCAGCATTAGTTTTCAGTTTTTGAAATTCATATAGATTTTAAAACACGGCTCCAATCATTTGTTGACAAATTGGCAGAAAGAAATTTACCGTCGAAAAAAAGAACGAACGTAATTAAAATGTTACTTAAAAATACGTTCTTTTAAGATTTTGCGAATAAATCATCAAGTGTATTGCTGGAATTCGTTTCAAAATTTGAATTGTATATATATTTTTTTGCGTTATAATATGAATTCATATTATTTAGCGACTTCAGAAGTGCTTTTTTTAGTTTATGGGGAGGATTATAAAAAAATGATGAAAAGAATTGGCAAAATGAGAAGATTAATTCATGTTAACGCCTTTTGCGAATTTCTGTGATCTCTAGTAACTGGATTTCCGTTTTGAATTTCTTGCATTTTCAACAGGTTTAATTTTGAAGTTTCTCTGAATTCTCAAAGTGCTTAAAACATTCAGCAGTTTATGCATGACATCTAACAAATGTTGAGCATTGAGAACAGGTGTGCTTATTTTTGTCCAGGGCCTGGATGACTTGTATGGCCAGCTGCTGACCCTCGATACGCTCGTGTATGATGTGCATCTGGAGGACGCCAGGCTGTGTGACCTGCAGAAGATGTCCAACTTGGAGACATGCAAACTCCTCATGTCCAAGGTAACCACACTTCTCAAGAACAGTCAAATCTGCAACACAACAATAGAACAAATAAAGGCTAAAATCAAACGTCTGCAGGACAATGGTTGGACTATACACATAAACTGGGTGAAGGCATATGTGGGACTTTACGGAAACGAAATAGCAGACCAGCTGGCGAAGGAAGCTGCACAGGAAGACAGTAGTAGTAGTAGTAGTAGTAGTATTTATTTATTTAACCTGGTAGAGATAAGGCCGTCAGGCCTTCTCTGCCCCTCTACCAGGAGATTCCAACTACAATATCAACAATAAAATTACAATTAGTATTAAATTTACAATTACAATTACAAATAATATTACAGTTAGTATTAAATTTACAATTACAATAAAATCAAAGTACGAAAAGATTACCTGAATAATTAAAGCTAGATAATTTATCATAGAGAAACAAAGAATATTTTATATTTACTGAATTACAAATTAAATCTAGAATAACAAAATTGTATAGTGATGAAATTACTGAATATTGAAATATTTTGTCATAGATTAAAGAAACTGTTTACAAGTAATCAATTACTGACCAAGTGCCTAGTAAGTTTTCGTTTGAATTCAATTTTATTTCGACAGTCCCTGATGCTAGCAGGTAGCGAATTCCAGAGTCTTGGCAGGGCTATTGTGAAAGAAGATGAGTATGAGGAGGTGCGATGGGATGGTATTGTTAGTATTGTTTCATGACGAGAGCGTGTGTTCAGATTATGGTGGGAAGAAAGGTAAGTGAAGCGAGACGACAGGTACGAAGGAATAGAAGAGTTCAAGATTTCGAAGAGAAAGAGAAGTGAATGTAAATTTCTTTTCTTATCTAGTTTAAGCCAACCTATTGCTTCCAGGGATGGGGTAATATGATCATATTTACGAACATTGCTTACAAAACGTACACACAAATTATGAGCACGTTGAAGTTTCATTTTGTTGTCACTGGAGAGGTCTGTCAGTAAAATGTCCGCATAGTCGAAATAGGGAAATGCAAGTGTCTGCACAAGGGACTTTTTTAAGCAAGAGGGGAGATGAACATTTATCCTTTTTAGCACATGGATAATAGAATATACTTTTCTGCAGGTTTCTGTGATTTGCATGTCCCAGTTGAGATTATTATCCATGTGAATGCCAAGATTTTTTACTGAAGAACTGAAAGGGATATGCACTGTACTTACTTTAACAGGGGAAATGTCGAGGTGTTTTACAGCGTCGGTTTGCCGTTTGTGACAGTGGGGAGGTAATATACAATAAAATCCCTAGAACTCACATCATTCGAGAAGCAGAGGAGAAAGGACTACGCAGGTGGCAGGACCAATGGGAGAAGACAACCAAAGGGAATTCCAGCAAAGGGTTTTTCCCGGTAGTGCAGGATCGACTAAAACAGAGGATCCCACTTAACGGCCAAATAACAGCCATCCTATCCGGTCACGGTAAGACTAGGGATTACTATTACAGATTCAAAATTGCTGAAAGTGCAACGTGCAAGTGCGGTCAACAAGAACAGACAGTGGATCATTTGATATATGAGTGTTCCTTACTTAAAAGTGAAAGGGATGCATTGAAACTAAACACTAGACTAAAAGGAGGTCAGTGGCCGATGAGTAACTGTGATCTCGTCAAGGTCTACTTGAAAGAATTTATTACATTTGTTACCAGAATCGACTTTGACAAACTTTAAGGCAAAATGACAATATTGGTTCTTATTATAACTAGAGGAATTGTAATGATAATTGTAATCCAAATAGTTAATTCGTAATCCTAATCCAAATTGTAATTCAAAGAGTTTAAAGTAGTTAAAGAATTGTATGTAGTGTTACTATGTAACGGAGCATACAGTATAATTTAAAAAAAAAAGGTAACATTCATTGTATAGTCACGACGCTGTTATTTCCGGCGTGATTCCTCCTCTTTGCTTACGTCTTAGGAAGTGAAGGCTCTATAAAGTCTAGGTAGGTAGTATCATTCGCCATTTTTGTCTTTCGTTGCCGAGCTACCATAAGAGGAATCTATTTTCTACACCATTAACCACTTCCCTTATTATCCCGAGTTAACTCGGGTTGGTAACATGTGTCAAAATTTATTAACCCGAGTTAACTCGTTTGAGTCCCATTGTCTATTTCATAGTGCTTTTTTTAAGTATGTAAGAAAATTAGTGATGTACAGTGATTCTGCAATATTAAATGACCTCTTTACGAAAATAAAAAAATATGACACTTTTTTTCACAAAACTGGTAAAATATATAGTAAGGGAAGAGGTTAAACATTATCATGTCGTAGCTCCTATGATAATAAATCAAACGCTCTGTAATTCAGCAAATAATTGTGCGGCAAATAACGTCTTCGTGTGCTTTCTGCGAACGCCAACGAAAGAGTCAAAATGGCGGGCGATTATATTAAGTATTTATCGAGCCTTAAGAAATGAATAACATCTTCATGAGCGAATCACAAGACACACACGTTTAAATGTAGCCGACCTGCAATGCGATTGGCTGCTGTAAATTAGAGCGAGGGGACTATAGTGAAGAGATTGTCAGCTTTGCTTCCCACGGTATTGCGTTGTTTCCTGACTGTGAGATGTTTGCAGACGACCGAGGCGACGTTCGTGGAGGACCTGAAGCACCTGCTGTTGCCCTTTGCGCTGCGCTGCGAGAGGCAGAGTGCCGGCTGTCGACAGCAGCTGCTGAGCGACTTCCTGCTGGACCTGAGTACCCAGGGCCTGACCCTGCCTCTCCGCCTGTTCGAACACCTGCGAGATGAGCTGCAGTGCCCTCTAGTGCCGACCATCGAGGAGCTGATCTCACTGGCACTGGTTTGCCTGTATGCCTACCCTAATGCAGACCAGCTTGGCGTGGCTTTCCGGATTCTGGAGTGTCTCCCAGGACGAGGCTTTGGGTGAGTGTCCGTGTCTCTAACCCAGGCCTGCAGAACTCGTAAATAGGCAAATATGACATTTTTGTGAAATCAGAGCCATATCTCCGTAACCGTTCGAAAACGGATCTATATTCATATGAACTTTTTGACTCAGAATTCACATCCTAAATTTCTGACCTTTCCTCGTGAACCACTCTGTATATGGGCCCACTGTGATAGGCCTACTTCGAATTCTTACATGGACGAGAAATGATCAGAAAATTATGTCTCATGTCCTCTACTGGAGACAGGGTTCTTTTTCGTAAAAGTCTTTAACACGGGATTCCCGGCCTCACTTCCCTTCCAAAATCATGCTACACATTTTATCGCCCTCAGAACGTCTGAAACCTCTTGTTCTTATCCTCAAAATACTTCGTTTAGTACCTCTTTTTGGCGCCAGAATACGTCTTTCCTTGCATCCAGTATGGGCACCCGTTCTGCGATCCATGGTGAAACAAAAAAATGACAGTTTCAAATCCTTACTGTCACACTACGAGCCACAGCTCAGTGCTAATGTTATTAGTAGTTAGATCAGGCCTGCAGAACTCGTAAGTAGGGGAAATATGACGTCAGCCTCACTCCACTTCTATTGGGGATGATAGACTTCCACGTAGAGTTATTTACCTTCCTTTGTCGTCAAAGGTCCATCAGTAGCGGCATGTAATTTTCAAAAAGGATTGTAATAAATTCATTGTTTTTATAATGCGTTATCTCGTTTCAAGGTTTACAATTATGCTAGATTTCCTGTCGGTCGTTTCTTTGAGATTTCTGTGCACCTAACCTGTTTTAGATTTTCGAAAACTTTCCTCCTAGCATCACCTACGGAAACATAAATTTATAGCATTTAAGTAATGAACCTTGATAGTCACTATTAATTTCAATTCAAAATGAACACGAGTGACGTCCTTAATTTAACAGTATATAAATAAATAATCAATATACAGTTCGTAATAATGAATTTACCCGAAAGTTTGTGCATTCCATAATTCTTAATATGGACTTTGTTAAAATGTGGTTTAATATTGAAATGACGAGTAGAAATAAATTGCATGGGACACAGTAAACAAGCAATTCTTTCGTCTTCAACTATAAAATAATATTCCCATTTCCTTTGGAAGTAGTATTTCTTCACGGATTTAGATTTTGACACGTTCCATTTCTCTTTAAACTGCAGTACACGTATTGTGTAATTTTATATATATATTTATTTATTTATTTATATATTTATTTATTTGGCTGGAGTGCGTTACAATTTTGAATGACAGCATTGACATCCGGTCATATAACTATCACTCACTTATCAATGTACAATTTATTTATCATTCTATTACTAGTAAAACCAGTTAAGACCAGTAATGCAAGTTTTGTAAAAACAGGAATTAAAACTTTATTCATGCACGAAAAATCATAATAAATTCTTCAAATAAAGTAATTGGTTTATTGCCTGCATGCAATGTTTCGGACTTATTTCATTTTAGTAGAATACAGAGCACGGAAAGACAAGTCTGGGACTGTAAACTTATTTTACAGAAAAAGTGGACTTAATTGGCTTTAGTAGTAATAGGACGGTATATACATAGGTAGACCTTCTTACATTATATGCACACATACATTTTAAAATTTATTTTACATGTATTTTAACTTATTTATTTCTCTCATTCATTTTTCTCTTACTTTCTAAAGGTATGTTCCTAAGGATTTTATTATCTGTTCATTTGTAATTCTTGATAACATAATGTATACATGCCGCCGCAAGAATGAATGTTGATGCAGCTGAGCGTAACTAGAATGCCATGACCGTACTGGTAGAAAAGGTGGGTGGGGTAAGAAGGGGTAGTAAGGCAGTCGCTCTGAGGAGCTACAGTTCTGCAGGTCTGCTCTAATCGTTCCTTGGCCACGTCAAAATTAGAAGTTTAATGGTTGCCGGGAATAGGAAATTCTGGAAGAAGATGTTGAAAGAAGCCGAGGCGTGAACAGGACTGTGTAGTGCTACTGTTGCTGTTTATTATTATTATTATTATTATTATTATTATTATTATTATTATTATTATTATTATTACTACCATGTAATTATATCCTTTAATATTAATTTTATTAATATAAAAATATAAATGAAAATTAGGTTCACAGATTTTAAATCCTGTAATGTTTGCAGATGATCATGTGATATTTGCCAATTCGAAGTATGAGTTACAGATAGCTGCTCAGAAGTTATGCAAGATTACTGCAGATTATAATTTAGAGATCTCAGTTAAAAGACAAAAGTTATAGCATTTTTAGGAAAGTATCGCATATGGTGAAAGATAATAATTGGCAACACAATTATAGAACAAGTCAGCCATTTGAATTACTTTTAATTTTATTTATAAAGTTACAAATGGTGATCCTGTAGGTTATACATATATTCACTGTGAGGTCTGCATCAAGTCACACTGAGCGTTACACTAGAATAGGTAATATTTCCGTTTCAGCTCACAGAATGCTACAGTGACTGCTCTTCACGACAAGATAGATGCCCTTGAGTGTGACCTGCATGCTGCCGAGGTCCTGGACCGCAACTCAATAGCGAAATCCTTGTCGTACATTAGGGACTGTAAGACCAGCGTGAACATGGAGCAGCAGCTGATGGTGAAGCTGGCGAGGATGGTGGCCAAGAGGTACGTGATGTTAACAACTTTGCAGCTTTTATGTGACTGATTGAACAGTCCAGGCAAGATGAAGTATTTCATACAACAATAATTATTATTTGAATATCATTACTGAAGATCAGGTAGAGTGAAACCCCGCTAATTCGGACAAATTCCTTCTTCTTCTTCCTTTTCTCCTTCCTTTTTTTCTTCTTCCCCTTCCCCTTCTTCTTCCTCCTCTTCTTTTTCTTCTGCTTCCTCTTCTTCCTCTTCCTCCTCTTCGTCTTCCTCTTCTTCCTCTTCCTCCTCTTCCTCCTCCTATTCTTCTTCCTCTTCTTCCTCTTCCTCTTCTTCTTCCTCCTATTCCTCTTCTTCCTCTTCCTCCTCTTCTTCCTCTTCCTCCTCTTCTTCCTCTTCCTCCTCTTCTTCCTCTTCTTCCTCTTATTCTTCCTCTTCTTCTTCCTCCTATTCCTCTTCCCCTTCCTCTTCTTCCTCCCCCTCTTCTTCCTCCTCCTCCCCCTCTTCTTCCTCTTCTTCCTCTTCCTCTTCTTCTTCCTCCTCCTCCTCCTATTCCCCTTACCCTTCCTCTTCCTCCTATTTCTCTTCCTCTTCTTCCCTTTCCTCCTCCTCTTCTTCCTCTTCCCCTTCCTCTTCTTCCTCCTCTTCTTCCTCTTCTTCTTCCTCTTCCTCCTCTTCTTCCTCTTCTTCCTCCTCCTATTCCTCTTCCTCTTCTTCCTCTTCCTCCTCCTCATCTTCCTCTTCCTCCTCTTCTTCTTCCTCTTCCTCCTCTTCTTCCTCTTCTTCGTCTTCCTTTTCTTCCTCTTCTTCTTCCTCCTCCTCCTCTTCTTCCTCTTCCTCTTCTTCCTCCTCTTCTTCCTCCTCTTCTTCCTCTTCTTCCTCTTATTCTTCTTCTTCCTCTTCCTCTTATTCTTCTTCTTCCTCTTCTTCTTCTTCTTCTTCTTCTTCTTCTTCTTCGAACAAGACATTTGGAGTTTAATATTCCACACTGTGTGAACAGTTACTGCCAATTACTGTTACTCGGAATACAGTACCCATACAGTATTTAAACATATTTGGGTTGCAGTCAGAAAGTGCTGATTACCCAGTGTATCTTAAAACAAGAAATAGTTGGAAGGCATTTTTAATAACGAAATTTTATTTGCCGAGATGAGACCCAGGATTCGCCAGAGATTACCTGATATTCGGCATGTTATCACATATTCTTCGAGTGGCAACTTCACAATTAGAAGTTGATTTTAGATCACTGTTGCCCATATTCAGAAACCACAGTGTTCTCATCAAACAGCGTGTGCACAAGGATTTAGGTTTAAAAGGATTTCAGTTATTTAAGGGGTTAGGTACAGCTTACAGCAGTAAAAGTTTTGGAAATATTCAACATTTTTTTTTCCTTCATTACTGTATCTTGTACAACAATGAAAATTGGTATGTGTAAAACACTGTCTTTCTGTTATATAAAAAAAAATATATTTTTATGCTTTAAAAATAATTATTTATATATATTTTTTCAGAATTCAAAATGGTGGCAGTTTACTGTGCAGTGACGAAGCGTTTCCCTCATAACTCATAAACTTGTTAACTTTTTCATGTTCTCGCTCTTTTATTTTATTGCTGAAACTTACGTTTACAATATCATGCTCTTTCAATTACATTCCTTAACAAATAATATATATTTTTGTTTTGTGTTAGAAGAAAATACTGATATTTTACCATTTTTTAAAATGAATTTATTTTTTGTCACACTATCTATCAAAGGTAGAGAAGTGATCTTGCATTATATTGTAGATATAACAAAAAGTTAATCGCAGAATGTTGAATATTTTTTGAGTTGTATGGGAAATGCTTCATCCCTGCACAGTGAACTGAAAAAAAAAAAAAAATTTTTAATCGTAAAAATATTTTTTTTCATATAGCAGAAAGACATTATTGTACAAGATACAGTAATGGAGGAAAAAAAAGTTGAATATTTTCAAAATTTTACTGCTGTAAGCTGTACCTAACCCCTTAAGGAAGCACAGTTACCTCATGAGTGGTGCCTTGTTGGTAGGAGTAAACAAGTAGAGGTTCAGACCTGTCTTTGGATAGTTGACTAAACAACAATAAACATAAAAAGTATGTTCCGTAAGATTTTTGTGCTCATTTCTGATCAAAGAGGAAAATTTTTTTCTGTTACTATTTTATGGTAATGACAAATTTCCGGGCATCTGACCTTTCTTGTTAAAGTATATGCATTATTACTTACATTTTTTTTCAGTATTAAATTTGGCTCTGATTGACTGGACGGTGTGACTTTTGGTGTTCCAAATAAGTACTTTAGTACGGTTCTTGGCATCTCTCAGTGCAGACTATTTTCCCTCCGGAGAATTTTACACTGAGAGACTCCATGAATATAAACAGTGAAAAATATAGTAGGACTGCGTTGGTGGTAATGCAGCTTATGTGGGTACCTCTTTGTTACTTGTTACCTTAAACAACAACATATTTGCAAGATATTTGCAACCAAGACCTCTTCAAGTGATATCTCTATCCAGTGCTTTTGCTTCAGTAAAGTCTCATTTTACAAACCTATGGATCAACAATTGGCTCTCTTCTGACAAAGGAAAAATTTTACAGTCTGTACAAAAGAAACCAAATGACCTGGAAATGTACAAAAACTTGCTCAGACATGTTCAAACATTTTTAACAAGAGCCAGAACAGATCACATTGTCACTCAATTGTACCTACACCGATTTCACATTTCCGATAATCCTACTTGTCTGTGGTGTAATAATCATGATGAAGATCTGGAACACATTCTTCTATACTGTCCATCCATTAACCACAAAAGAAGTAATTAAAATCATCAGTACCAGTTGCAGAAGACACAGCCCTGCAGTATATATTGACTACACCCCAACTCTGGCTACTAGCAACAGGCATCCATAATGAACACCGATCAAAATACCCCTCATTTCTCGTGAAAAACAACAACTGAATAGACTACAGTGGACTATAGTGGATTTTATGTTGTCAGCAAACAGCTGGATACATTAAGAAGATTGATTGATTACCTACATTTTTCTTTCCACATGGATCAAACTAAGCATAAGGCATGATCTTACCCGTGATGAAGTTACCTAAATTAAATTTTGCCCCCAAAAAGGTATTAAGTTAACCAACCTGATGTAGGTGATGATCTCTCTGGAAGCCAGCCTAATGGTTGAATGATCATTACAATTGTGATTTTGTTTGTGCAGGCTGCCACCACCTACTGAGACAGATTGGAACCAGCTGCTTTCCGACATGCTGGACTTGCAGGCTCAGTGCTTCAAAAGTATCAACATTGAGGAGTGCTTCGAGGTCAGTACTAGCAATTCAGAAAAAAAAGCAAATAGGCATCACAGTGCATGGGTGAAGGAGCGACGTACCAGGATTTTGTGCCTAGTGGAATCTCATGTTCCAGGGTGTGCTATTTAAAAGTACAAATAGCAATAAGACTAAAAACTAGAAAAAATAATCACAAAAATTTGAAATATGAAGACAGTGATCACAGCATTCCATTTTTTTTTTGTTCTGTTTTGAATTCTGAGTTAAATGTTATAATATTGAAATGATAAACCAGAAAGCAACCCTGCTTCTTTAAGGGGTTAGGTACAGCTTACAGGAGTATATTTTTGGAAATATTCAACATTTTTTTCTTTCTCTGTATCTTTTACAATAATGAAATTAAATTTTGTAATGCCTCTTTTATCTATCTAAAGGATTTATTGTTTATTTTATTTGATGGAGCTAGTATTTCAGATTCGTTTGGAGCAAGTAGCTACTTATTGTTAATCGTCTTTAGTTATTGTGTCCATCACCTCATGTAATGATTGAGTGAATTCTTTGTAGAAAAAATGTTAAATTACGTTTGTCTAAGTTAGAAGTAAACAATGAATAGGACTGAGTGGATAAGTGTGTGCATATTCATGTGACCATGATACTGGCTTCCACGATAATTATTATTTGTAGGTTATGGTAGTTAGTATCGAACTAAGGGCCTCAGAGCACAGTAATGAATGGCAGTTGTGTTGTGTGTAGATTTATGTGGCCACAATTCTGGCGTCTGGCAGAAAGAAGAACATCGAGATGGTCGCAGAGCTTCTGGTGAGGCAAAAGGGTGACTGGGATAAGGGCAGAGTGTCCTACTACCAAAGTGTGCAGCTGGTGCTGCAGGCAGCGATGGAGTACTTCGACTCTGCAGGCAGTGCAGAAGATCCTGCCATGGACCTTGCCAGGTGGGCATAAATAATTTCTTGTAATAACTGTCACTTTATTTATGTAGAAAAAATAATAGCGTTATGATTAGGTTAATTTTGGGTTGAAAACAAATCGTCTATTGAAATATTCATTTATGACTAAAGATGGTTTTGGCCATGATTGCTAGGGCTCTTCAGCCCCTGCTGTCTTCAGCTGTGTCTTGATAGTCTTTTATTAAGAGGAAATTATTGTACACATTAGGATCAACACAAAGCTAAATATTATATTATTTGCAAATGATTGATTTGTAATCAATTCCGAAGACAGTTTACAAAAAGAGGTTTATTCACATTGCATAAAATCACACAAGAATATGGTATGGAAATCTGACCTATCAAAACTGAAGTAATGGCTTATATATTATTTTATATATTATTTTAATGTACCGAAGTACATATGATATTTCCATGCAGATATTCTGCATCATCATACTATGAAAGAGTAATGGAACGGAGAAAAATTCTCTCCGGCGCCGGGATTTGAACCAGAGTTTTCAGCTCTACGTGCTGATGCTTTATCCACTAAGCCACACCGGATTCCACCCCGGCGTCGGAAGAATAGTCTCAGTTTTAAGTTTCAACTCTTGGGTTCCCTCTAGTGGCCGCCCTCTGCACTACGTCATAGATATCTATGAACCTAGGACCGAAGTCCACACGTGCTGAGGTGCACTCGTAATGAGTGACTAGTTGGCCGGGATCTGACAGAATAAGCGCCGTCTTAAATCACAAAGTGATTTACGCATATCATATATATTATTTTAATGTACCGAAGTACATATGATATTTCCATGCAGATATTCTGCGTCATCATACGATGAAAGAGTAATGGAACGGAGAAAAATTCTCTCCGGCGCCAGGATTTGAACCCGGGTTTTCAGCTCTACGTGCTGACGCTTTATCCACTAAGCCACACTGGATTCCACCCCGGCATCGGAAGAATCGTCTCAGTTTTAAGTTCCAACTCTTGGGTTCCTAGGTTCATAGATATCTATGACGTAGTGCAGAGGACGGCCACTAGAGGGAACCCAAGAGTTGGAACTTAAAACTGAGACGATTCTTCCGACGCCTGGGTGCAATCCGGTGTGGCTTAGTGGATAAAACGTCAGCACATAGAGCTGAAAACCCGGGTTCAAATCCCGGCGCCGGAGAGAATTTTTCTCCGTTCCATTACTCTTTCATCGTAAAGTAATGGCATTCAGAGGCACAGATTCAATACGAAACAAAATGTAATCGAGAATATGATTAAAGAACAAGTAAACAGTTTCCCATACTTAGGATGCAGTATGTCCTACGAAGGAGAAACTGACATAAATAAAAAAAAAAAAACTTGCAAAAGTTTTACAAATATTAGGATTATTAAACTACTTTAAAACCTCAATTAATACAGAAACATACCAGACTACAATCATATAATACTCTTGCTCTTCAAACTCTCATGTACAGAAGTGAAATTTGGGTTCTTGAACAAAGAGACTTGAGATTACGAGCTGCAGAAATGAGATACAGTACAGGAGACAAATGTTGGATGTACTTTGCTCGACTATTGGAGGAATGAAGATACGAGAGTCATTTCATAAATAATGCAAAGGTTGGTACACCTGTGAAGTGGATGATGCAACGCCAATGAAAATTACTTCAGTTGCAGTGGAATTTTAGGGAAAACCAAAATGGACAAATCCATCAATGTATCAATTCTTAATGTATTCAGCTCTTTGCTGACAACATAAAGTTCACTGTAGTCCACTGTAGTCTATTCAGTTGTTGTTTTTCACGAGAAATGAGGGGTATTTTGATCGGTGTTCATTATAGATGCCTGTTGCTAGTAGCCAGAGGTGGGGTGTAGTCAATATATACTGCAGGGCTGTGTCTTCTGCAACTGGTACTGATGATTTTAATTTACTTCTTTTGTGGTTTATGGATGGACAGTATAGAAGAATGTGTTCCAGATCTTCATCATGATTATTACATCACAGACAAGTAGGGTTATCAGAAATGTGAAATCGGTGTAGGTACAATTGAGTGACAATGTGACCTGTTCTGGCTCTTGTTAAAAATGTTTGAACATGTCTGGGCAAGTTTTTGTACATTTCCAGGTCATTTGGTTTCTTTTGTACAGACTGTAAAATTTTTCCTTTGTCAGAAGAGAGCCAATTGTTGATCCATAGGTTTGTAAAATGAGACTTTACTGAAGCAAAAGCACTGGATAGAGATATCACTTGAAGAGGTGTTGGTTGCAAATATGTTGCCTGTTTTGCAATATTATAGACTTTCTCGTTTCCAGGTATACCACAATGACTAGGTATCCATTGAAATGTTATAAGAAATCAGAAAATTAGAGATATTTTAAATGTAGAACAGCTTCAGAAAAATTGAGAAAGAAATAAATTGAAATGCTTTCGGCATATCAAAGGAATGGATGAAGACAGATTGCCTATGAGAATATGAAATTTGAAACAGAAAGGTTAATGACCCAGGTGAAGACCTCGAATGAGATAGAGTGACCAAATTAAAAATAACACAGCAGCTCGTGGTTTCCAGTGGGAGGAGATATTAACTAACAAAGCATGGAATGATAGAGACATATGGGGGCAGATCTGTCATCGATCACTGCTCTACATCAGGAGGATAATGATGATTAGAATTTTAAAATTAGGTTTTTATTGTTTGAATAAAAATGTGTAGTCACATAAAATTCCTCAAAAAACCAACGGTATGATGTTTGTTATTCCAATATAGCAATGCTTCCCAAACATTTTGAAGGCACAATCCTCTTTTGGACGAGACTTCTGTATGTGACCCCCCTCTGCCGAAATGATAGGGTACTTAACTCCATTCGAAAAATACACATCCCTGTAAAATCGAAAACAGCGATAATTTTACTCAAAATTAGTGGATACCACCCGAAGAACGACCAAAATAGAAAAATATAGTGCAAAAATGACGTGAAATATTACATGAAGATCATTTCTAGCAGCCTACTTTGTTGATATTTTCGAACAATTAACACTTTAAATATTAGTTTGCAAGACCAAGATGTTAACATAATAACAGCCAGTGGAAAAATGAAAGGATTTGTAAAGAAACTTGATTTCTGGTCAACATCACTTGGCAAAAAGAAATGTGATGCATTCCAGTGCATTAAAGAACTCTTGGGAAATTTATCTTCATGTGATATGAGAATTATTACTGTTTAGTCAACTGTCCTAAGACAGGTCTGAACCTTACAAGTGATACTAATATAGCACCACTTATGAACTAAGTCAGGAGATAATGGGATAGGGTGGTCAGTCCCTTTCTCCCTCCATTGTATATATTGCATCGCCAATTAGCTACATATTACACTAATCAGACTTAAGATGTATACAAACAATTATTGTTCTTCCTCTGACACATATCGTCAAATGAGATGTACTGCCTGATAATAGATGTACGTATCAGCCAGAACCTGAATCAGAGGTAGACGAGAAATACTGAGTTTGTTAAATTGAGTTTGCACAATAATTAGAATTATTCTAAACAACAGCTTTTTGAATATTTTCTGGAAAACACTAAAAACAATACGACAGTTACAGATCAATACTAAATCCATTTTTACAGTTCCGTTCAACTAGTTGGTGGTGGGGGAACTTCATTTCAATAATATGTACTGATGGAATGTTGAAACTAGGCTTTTTTGCACAGTGTACATCAGTTTGTAGTAAAAAATATGCATGAATACGTCGAGTTTGCAAAAGAAGCTGTTAAATTTTTTATACATTTACAACCTCATATTTATGCAAAATTAGCTTCTCGTCTATGTTTGTCATCGAAACAAAAGTGAGAAATCTCATTGAACTTGAAAGTGATATCACTGTGTGTGTATCAAATACAGAGTCCAGATACTTTGTGAAGAACAGGCATATTTGTCGCGTAAATAAAATTGATTTGTACTTTAGTGTATAACTACTGAAACTTTTTTATTGTCTTGAATGTTGTTTATGTTTCTAAATACACTGTAAGTATACGTTAATAAGTCGATTATTTTGTTTTATTTTGTAAATCATCTCGCGACCCTCCCCAGCTCTTTACACAATCCCCATAGACCCCCACTTTTATAACCACTGCAGTATAGGATTTGTATTGTTTGAATGTAGTCTGGTTGCTGTGTAGGACGTGTCTGAACCTTATCACAGACGAAAACGAGGAAATCAGAGAACAACTGGACCTAATCACTGCAGTGCAGATGCTCTATGACTTCGGCACCAACCTGCTTCCTTTGCAAGGTGAGCTGCACACAGTAACACATTTAGGTTATGTAAGTGCTCATCATTGGGAGATATTAATAAAAGGAAGTTACTCAAGAATCTGAGCATTGTCGCTGTTTGATATTAATAATAGGATCTTGCTCATGTTACTCGCCGAGGTCATGCTCAATCACCTCGGCCGCAGAGCAAGTGCTCATGTTTTGATATTAATAAAGCAGAGGTCATGCTCATTGTTACGAGCAAATGCTTACGATATCCTGAGGTAGCTTATTAGCAGACGCAACATACTCGAGAGACATTTATAAACATGATGGCAACATTCATGAATGTGATTCCTGATCGAAAAAGAAAGATTTATAAAAGACGAGGGACTCTGATGTGCATAGTTACTAAGATTTGTACAGATTTGAATGGGAAAATGATGTGTAGTGGCTTACGGAACATTTCTTACCCAAATCGAACGAAACAAGGGGTGGAACACTAAGGAATGCAGAAAAAAAAGAGAATATTTCTAAGGTGCGTAGGAGACCCTGGTTTTCAGGTTGGTGTAGTAGAAGATATTAGTATTTCACAAGAGACTGTGTCCTTAGAATTCTGGGAAATTATCTGTGCAATTAAGGAAAAAGTAGACAATTGGATACAATTACCAATGCTGCTCTTGAGGCATCTAAAAATCAATGGTCAAACAAGTGTACATTCCCTGATAAATTTTTAAATTATGGTTTATTTAACGACGCTCGCAACTGCAGAGGTCGTATCAGTGTCGTCGGTGTGCCGGAATTTTGTCCCGCAGGAGTTCTTTTACGTGCCAGTAAATCTACGGGTACTGACATGAACCTGTCACATTTATGCACACTTAAATGCCATCGACCTGGGCCAGGATCGAACCCGCAACCTCGAGCGCAGAAGGTCAGCACTATACCCACTGCGCTACCGAGGTCGACACATTCCCGATGTTATAGGGGCAGTGGACTGTACCCACGTGTTAATAAAAAAACTATACATGGGGATATATAGAAATAGAAAAGGAGTCCCCAGTATTAACGTGCAGGCTACGTGCTATGGAAATGAGAGATTCACCAGCGTTAACGTCAGGTGGCCTGGTTCCGTGCATGATTCCCGTATATGGAGAAATTCTTTAAAAAGGTTTTCTTGTTTCCAGTCCTTTTTAGGTCTGTTTTCGATTTCAATCGGCTTCTCATATTATTAATATTTTTCATAATCTGGTTTTCTATCATTTCCATGCCAAATTCCTGCTTTATTACTTCCCGATGGATTCGACAGCTAGGGAAGTCCATGTAATTTGGACCGGCGTGTAATTTGAATTGATTTGGATTTTGGTATTTGCAAGTTTGGTCAACTCCTGTCTCAGGTAGGAATAGCAAGACCGTTGAGAGTAACTTTCTGCCTGCAAGTTATTTTGCTGTTACATTCAAAGGTGAGGAGTGAGAAGAAAATAAGTTTATTAATCACAATCCTTAAAACCTTACACTCTGTCGAGATTGAGTGCTGTGTAGTTACTATTTAGATGTTTTGCTTGTTCAAGTATTGCAAAATATAAAGATAACTTATACCATAGCTGCATTCGTCTATTTACAATATTTTTGTAATATTTGTTTATAAATGGAATATTTGCACGGTGTGTAATTTGAACCGACCATGAGTGTGTAATTTGGACCATTGAAGCAATATTTTAATTTTTGCGCTAGTGGATGGTTTTACCTGTGATTCTGAGGACGATATTGAATAAAAGCTTTTAATATTTGACAGAGAGATAAATATTATATAAAGACATATACAATAACTCCATAATTCTGCTTTATATTCACGAACTTAGATACAGTAAGTTTCTTATATTGAAATAGTCTCTAATAAACACGAATGTAAAAAAACTTTCGGCCATTTTTAATTTGTTCTGGAAGTCTGGCTGTGGACCTCGCAGTGCGATAGTTGTAAAAAGCGAGCCCATGAAGACTGTGCCGAAATTCAGGATGAACTATATTATCATTATTATTATTATTATTATTATTATTATTATTATTATTATTAAAATATTTTAATATGATTTATTTAACGACTCCCGCACTGCAGAGGTTATACCAGCGTCGACGGTGTGCCGGAATTTTATCCTGCAGGAGTTCTTTTACATGTCAGTAAACCTACTGACATAAGCCTGTCACATTTATGCACAGTTAAATGCCACTGACCTGGGCCGGGTTCGAACCCGCAATCTCGAGCACAGAAGCCCAGCACTGTACCGACTACGTTACGAAGCCGACTATAATAATAATAATAATAATAATAATAATTATTATTATTATTATGCCACATGTGCAAAGGTACGTACAATGTATCATAATATTCCATTTTATTGTTTAGAATTACTTAAGTAAATTAAATTTCATTACGGCAGTTTATATATACCAGTCCAAATTACACGATTTCCCGGTCCAAATTACATGGAAACACACTTTATTATAAACATTGTTTTTAAACAATTTATGACAATTATACCGGTATTAAGGCAGCCGGGTAGCTCAGTTGTAGAGCAGCTGGCTACGGACTGGAAGGTCCTGGGTTCGATCCCAGGTGGTGATAGTATTTTTTCTCGTTGCCAAACTTTCAGAACGGCCCCGAGGTTCACTCAGCCTCCTATAAAATTGAGTACCGGGTCTTTCCCGGGGTAAAAGGCGGTCAGAGCGTGGTGCCGACCACACCACCTTATTCTAGTGTCGAGGTCATGGAAAGCATGGGGCTCTACCTCCATGCCCCCAAGTGCCTTCATGGCATGTTACGGCGATACCTTTACCTATACCGGTATTAATGTTTAGTTTCACCAAAGCATTCACTGCACTATACTAAATTTTGTTTATAAAATTTATAGAGATTTCATTGAAGTGGATGAAGTAATAAACGATTTAAGTCAAGTGATCTAAATTGCATGGACGTTTCCTACATGTTTTTTTGCCCTTGCTGTCAGGGAGTTGTGATTTCTGAACCACTTTTTTATGGACTTCAATAATTTGTACAAAACGTTTTTGTGCTTTCCTCCATTGTGGAACGTAAACTAAAATTTTAAGCCACTCCTCAGACCGAACACGTTCTGTTTGTTAAGATAGCCTATCTACTATTGGCAAACCTTTGATATGAAATAGAGTTGGAAGTGCGGAAGGATGTAAATAAAGAAAAAACAAAAGTTGAACGAATACAGAGCAAATGCTCATGTCGCTGATCTTTTGCTCCGCCATTTGAAGATGTTTTTATTAATACAAACTAGCGACGCTGTGCTCGTGCTCATCAGGTCTTACTCACTAGGAGTTTCTCAGTTTTATTAATATGTCCCATTGTCTTCCAGCTCAGTATTCTGCCATCTTCTCCATCTTCCTGATGTGCTCTTCCCTGCGGATGACTAGGTGATCAGTATACTGCAGGGTTTCATGGAGTTGCATGTTTTTATTGGTGTGGCATATTAAAATAATAGTATATTATGCAACGAGCCTATAATGCTAGTAATTAAGACATGAGTATGGTAGTAATGTTTATGAAACGAGCATAAGGGTTGTATACTGCTTTCTTTTGCGAAGTTAATCAATCCAGCAGGATACGATTAGACGGTAACTGAAGATTGGAAATGACCTCGGTTATAGAGTCTGATGCATGTGTTGCAGTGAGGCTGTGTTCAGAACGCCTGCGTCTAGTGGAGTTGTGTATCCAAAAGAAGACGATGACGTATCGCAGCACCCAGCGGCTGCTGCAGCTTGCACACAAGCTGCGTGTGTGTGGCAATGATGCTCGGCAGAGGGAAGGGCACGTGTTGGTGCTCATTGCTGAAGCTGCACTTAAGGTTCAGTCATTTGTTCACCCGTTTATTTTTGGGCTTTCTTACATGCTTGTATTTATTTATTCGATCATATAATATAATATGTGTTTGAGTGGTAATTAAATTTAATTTTGTGACTATCTACTTTGTACATTTTAAGTATTTATTTTATTTTATTTTTATTGTATTTTTATTTGATTTTATTTATTTAATTTTTTATTTATTTTTATTTATTATTTATATTTATTTACTCATTTATTTATTTATTCATTTATTCATTCACTGATTCACTCACTTATTTACTTATTTATTTACTAGCCGCACCTGTGCGCCTCCGCTGCACCGTTAGAAATAAATATAAAGTAATTACATAATTAAAATAGGACGTTTGATCCAGGGAACATTCGTGTTTGATAGAAGGATAAATCGTTTAATATGTTACTTAATTTAAATTGTATTTAAATAATTAAAATGCGATAATTTTGGTCCAGAAAGCACTCATTTGGTGCAATGACAATTCCTTTAACATGTTTCTTAATTGTTATTACATGCAACCATAGTTTAATGAAGATTGACATCATTTAAATTTAATGTGTATATTTTATTTTACTTGTTATAGGTTTCCATTGAATTATGGTAATAACTTAATTTTAACCCTTGTTTTCTACGTATTCAGTAAATGGCGCTTGGCCCACTATGGTTCTGAACCCTTCAAATAACTTAAATTATATTATATAATATTACATATTATATTATATTATATTATATTATATTATATTATATTATATGAGAAGTTACTGTAATAACATTATAGCATTATGTCCATCTAGAGAAACTACACTTTCCAATGGTGAAATAATAATTAATTATACAAATCGGTTAATTTAGCTTCCGATATTACTTCATACAAACACAGAAACATTCTCTGTAGTCTATCTTTCATAGCTTTCGATTGTTGCTGTCCAAGGCCCCTTATAGACGGAGTCATTTGTTTTTTAATTCGTTACACGGCCTTAGATGGCAGTTATTTTAATTTTAAAACTCATTTATCTCATTAAATATCAGTCCTATCAAAATTTTTAAGGAATAAAACTTATCGAAAATTATTTTTAAAGAAACTTTTGTTATGTAACATTTTTCACAAAAATCAATAATAAGCGAGATATTTCGATTTATTTAATTCAGACCCCCTTATAACCCCCTTTTAAATAATGTATTTTGAATGCCATATAGCTTAAAATCTAAGTTACAACGAACTTAATTTAAATTCCAATTTTCATCGAAATCCGTTCAGCCATTATCGCGTGAAAAGGTAACAAACATACAGACAGACAGACAGACAGACATACAAACAAAAATGTCAAAAAAGCGATTTTCGGTTTCAGAGTGGTTAATTATATATGTTAGGACCAATTATTTTTGGAAAATCGAAAATTACCAGAAAAATTTCAGCTACAGATTTATTATTAGTATAGATTATCTATCAATTAATAATAATAAAATGTAAAGTGCCCAATGGGCAAAAGTCCATATTACTCTAGTCTAGGAGGTTCTTGAGATGTACACTGAGTGTCACACTGTACACTACACTGACTCTAGTTTGTACAAAATTCAATCAGCGATATTGATCTCTTGTTACAATACAAGGCATGGTAAGTGTCACACTGTTCACTACACAGAACACATATACATTCGCAGCAGGCTTGGTGGAAAGACTTCCTGGTGCAGATGCGATGGTGGAAACCATGGATCGCAAAACGCGTCACTACGTGCCTCAGTTCATATTCTGCTCGCATCCATTCCTTATTTACCATGGCGTCAGTATTGTAGAAGCTTCACTTATGGAGTCCCTCTTCATTCTGAGCCCTCGTAGCAGTTCTTCACATGCTGGTGTAGATGGCAGTAGCATTCGCAGTCTCAGGTCTTCAACCAAGAAAGTTTCCCTGGCTAAGACATATGCATATCTTGATAGAAAGAATTTTGAAACTCCTAGCACTCATTATCTATCAATTTATTGATATATTTATTTATTCATTTATTATTTACTAGCCATACCTGTGCACTTCGCTGCACTTGTTGGATATTAATATAAAGTAATTACATAATTAAAGTAGGACATTTGGTCTTGGGGACATCCGTGTTTGATAGAAGATAAATCGTTTAATATGTTACTTAATTGAAATTGTATTTAAATAATTAAAATAATTTTATATGACATTCAACTTCGATTGCAATTTCCTGTAACTTTAATTTTTTGCTTTATTATCATACAAAAAATTACCTATCTTCGGAACTGTTAATGCCATATGCTTGATATTTGGAACATACATACTTCAGCTACTAAGAAACTTTTCTCTGGAATAGAAATTTGTTATTTTGTTGCGTTTGAAAAATGTCCCTCCATATTTCTATAAAAGTGCTCTAAAATTCGTTCTTAAAATGTAACAGTTCATTTTAAAATTTTGAAAGACATTATCAAAATTATGCTCCGATATTTTAAAGAATATGCTTTTAGGAGTAAAAGTCAAAGAGATTTTGAATTTATTTTCAAAACTGGATGAGCTATATCCATTGCAGTGAATTATTGTATTTAGGCCTTTTTTTTAATCAAATTTTGAACCCCATTTTTTTTTTCAAACTAATTTCGAATTTTAAGTTGTGCAGCAATGGTATTTCTACGTACGGAAAATGAGAAATGTGCATCATTTGAATTTATTTTCAAAACTGGCTGAGCTATATCCATTATTGTATTTAGGCCTTTTTTTATCAAGTTTTGAGCCCCAATTTTTTTTTCAAACTAATCTCGAATTTTAAGTTGTGCAGCAATGATATTTCTACGTACGGAAAATGAGAAATGTGCATCATTTGAATTTATTTTCAAAACTGGCTGAGCTATATCCATTATTGTATTTAGGCCTTTTTTATCAAATTTTGAGTCCCAATTTTTTTTTCAAACTAATCTCGAATTTTAAGTTGTGCAGCAATGATATTTCTACATACGGAAAATGAGAATTGTGCATCAGTTATGAAATAATGTCAAACTATACCATCCTCTCTCTTTAAATGATGGTGATATAGATGGAGTTGCTTGTTCACTACAAAATTCACCTCTGATGACCATCATTGTCATCCGTCATAGGAGTTGGTGAATACACATGCTCCACATCAAAACTGATTTCTTCACACTGCTGGGTAGACCGTTCTTTGAGTCCACCGCTGTGAAGTAATTGTTAGCAATCCTGACTGAAACGAGCAGGCCTGGGACAAGTTACCGGTTGAGGTTTTTTCCGGGATTTTCCCTCAACCCATTAAGAGCAAATGCTGGGAAACTTTCGGCACTGGACCCTGAATTCATTTCGCCAGCATTACCACCTTTATCTCCTTTTAGTGCTGGACCCTGGACTCATTTCGCCAGCATTACCACCTTTATCTCCTTTTAGTGCTGGACCCTGAATTCATTTCGCCAGCATTACCACCTTTATCTCCTTTTAGTGCTGCCATTGTCACCTTCATTATCACTCACATGCTAAATAACCAATTAAAAAAACATCCTTGGAGGTTGTAGTAGTTGATTGTCCATCATTTTAAATTTTGAAATGTTTGTCATACTGAATATTTTGTGTGTGCAGGCTCAGGACTACCAGTTCTGTGCTGAGGTGTGCCAGCAGCTGGTGCAGAAGAGCCACGCATTGGGGTGGCAGGTAGTGCAGGCATTGGGGCAGAGCTCCGAGTTTGACAATCTGCAGTTGCGCTGTGATCTCTTAGCCTTTGCTCTGCTGTACTGCCCAGACGACGTTGTCGAGGTGCTCGTCAATACCAGGTGAGGTGTGCAACAATATCACCACAGAGGACAGTTATTCTCCGCGGCAAATCTCCTGCATATAAGGAGAATCAATCGGAGATCACTACGGCATTGTAATATAGATAGGTTGTGTGAAAGAGAGACAGCGATACCGGAGCCAGAGGGAGGGAGAAATTAGTTTCCCGCTGCGTTAAATATTTATCACGTTGTAGCTACTAAGATAGTCAATCAATCACGCTGTAATTTTGATGACTGATAGGTGGATATCCGAAGAAAGCATAGAAAAAAAATTAAAATCAAAATCTTTTTTTGAAAAGAGAGAGAAAAAATAATAACTTCGAAGTGATCTGAATAATTTCAAGGAAAAATTGTTCCGGGGCCGGGTATCGATCCCGGGACCCTTTGCTTAGCGCGCGAACGCTCTACCGACTGAGCTACCCCAGGAACCATACACGACACCGTCACAATTTTTCCTTTGTATCCACACAACTCAAATGAGCTGACAAGACGCTAGAACTCAACTATGAGTACACACAAATACTGTGTGACTTAAATTGTGGCTTTCTGTTAACGTACCTCCAGTAACGAATGTATTATATAAATCTGGCTTTCAGGTAATAGCTCCCTGTAAAGCAGGTTTGAATAATTTCAAGCAACAATTTTTCCTTGAAATTATTCAAACCTACTTTACAGGGAGCTATTACCTGAAAGCCAGATTTGCATTCGAAATGAACAATTTTTCCTTGAAATTATTCAAACCTGCTTTACAGGGAGCTATTACCTGAAAGCCAGATTTGCATTCGAAGTGAACAATTTTTCCTTGAAATTATTCAAACCTGCTTTACAGGGAGCTATTACCTGAAAGCCAGATTTGCATTCGAAATGAACAATTTTTCCTTGAAATTATTCAAACCTGCTTTACAGGGAGCTATTACCTGAAAGCCAGATTTGCATTCGAAATGAACAATTTTTCCTTGAAATTATTCAAACCTGCTTTACAGGGAGCTATTACCTGAAAGCCAGATTTGCATTCGAAATGAACAATTTTTCCTTGAAATTGTTCAAACCTGCTTTACAGGGAGCTATTACCTGAAAACCAGATTTGCATTCGAAGTGAACAATTTTTCCTTGAAATTATTCAAACTTGCTTTACAGGGAGCTATTACCTGAAAGCCAGATTTGCATTCGAAATGAACAATTTTTCCTTGAAATTATTCAAACTTGCTTTACAGGGAGCTATTACCTGAAAGCCAGATTTACATTCGAAATGAACAATTTTTCCTTGAAATTATTCAAACCTGCTTTACAGGGAGCTATTACCTGAAAGCCAGATTTGCATTCGAAATGAACAATTTTTCCTTGAAATTATTCAAACTTGCTTTACAGGGAGCTATTACCTGAAAGCCAGATTTGCATTCGAAGTGAACAATTTTTCCTTGAAATTATTCAAACCTGCTTTACAGGGAGCTATTACCTGAAAGCCAGATTTGCATTCGAAATGAACAATTTTTCCTTGAAATTATTCAAACTTGCTTTACAGGGAGCTATTACCTGAAAGCCAGATTTGCATTCGAAATGAACAATTTTTCCTTGAAATTATTCAAACCTGCTTTACAGGGAGCTATTACCTGAAAGCCAGATTTGCATTCGAAATGAACAATTTTTCCTTGAAATTGTTCAAACCTGCTTTACAGGGAGCTATTACCTGAAAACCAGATTTGCATTCGAAGTGAACAATTTTTCCTTGAAATTATTCAAACTTGCTTTACAGGGAGCTATTACCTGAAAGCCAGATTTGCATTCGAAATGAACAATTTTTCCTTGAAATTATTCAAACTTGCTTTACAGGGAGCTATTACCTGAAAGCCAGATTTGCATTCGAAGTGAACAATTTTTCCTTGAAATTATTCAAACCTACTTTACAGGGAGCTACTACCTGAAAGCTAGATTTGCATTCGAAGTGAACAATTTTTCCTTGAAATTATTCAAACCTGCTTTACAGGGAGCTACTACCTGAAAGCTAGATTTGCATTCGAAGTGAACAATTTTTCCTTGAAATTATTCAAACCTGCTTTACAGGGAGCTATTACCTGAAAGCCAGATTTGCATTCGAAGTGATCTGTTCGAAATAGACATTTACACCTTCAAAAGTTGGTAAGTGGCAAACTTTTTTCTTTTTCATGTTAGAAGGAGGGATCAAAGTGAGAAATATTGAAAAAGAATGGAAACTACTTTTAAGTTATTGCTACTCAATATCTTTACTGGTTTCCATGTTATGGTGAATTAAACGACTGTTTTCACTTTGTCTAAAGACTCAAGACCCAGCCTTTTGTCTGTTAAAAGAGGAAGAATGCTGGAATATTAAAAGAAAACTCGTAAACTCTAAATATCAATTGTACGTGGTCTGCGTAAAAAATAACCTTTTGTCTCTCTTTTATCACTATCACTTGCTTTACTGAACGACAAGGTATAACAGAAATATTCTTTCACATGAACGAGAAATGACCTGCTTTTGTGCAAATATAAATATGGAGGAAGAATGATAAGTCTGTGTCAGCTTGACTGTGTGTGTTTGTTTTCTGTTTTCTTGCATCTGTGTCTTGAGTGATGCAGGCGTTCTACACAATAGCGCTGTTCTTCCAGAATGTGTTAAGTTCCAACACTGCGCTGTAACCCATATCCTTGTAATAATTGTACAGAGGGAACAGTTTGACGTAAAATTACGGTTTTTTTCGAACTTACTTAGAAATGCATTCTCTTCATATCTGGCAGCTACTGAAGTTCAGAATTAAATAAATGCCCGACTGCCAACATCCCCTTTGATATTCCTTTATTAGGCAACGCTGCACTCCTGTGATTCATGGGAGCTGTGAAGCCGCTAAGGGTCATATGCAGGAGGTTTGTCGCGGAGAATAGTTAATTTATTATACAGTATGTCTGCAGATGTTGACAAACACGTTTTAAATTTTATTTTCTTGTTATATTAAGTTGCTTTTTTGTTGTTGTTGTTTTCTAATGCCAAGCGTTTGACAATAAAGTCATTTGACCTCTTGCACTCCAATATTTTTCAAAGATATTATCATGGCCAGCCACTGAAGCACAGATTTTGAGGTGTTCCGAATCCATTTCTTGGTTTGAGTTGCACAATGGACAGTTAGGGGACTGATATATTCCAATTCTATGCAGGTGTTTGGCCAAACAATCATGGCCTGTTGCCAATCTGAATGCAGCTACAGACGATTTTCGTGGTAAATCGGGAATTAACTGTGGATTATGATGCAGATACTTCCATTTTTTCCCTTGAGATTGTGTTATCAAATTTTGTTTGTTGAAGTCTAAGTATGTAGATTTAATAAATCTCTTCACAGAGTAATACGTAGATTTAGTAACAGGTCTGTAAGTAGCAGTGCTGCCCTTCTTTGCTAAAGCATCCACATTCTCGTTTCCCAGGATTCCACAATGGGATGGTATCCATTGGAATACAATTCTTTTATTGAGTGATATTAATTGAGAGAGCATTTTAGTTATTTCTGCTGTTTGAGATGAAGGTGTGTGTTAGAGACTATTGATAGAATAGCTGCTTTGGAGTCTGACAATATAACTGCATTCTTAAATTTATTGATGTGGCATAGAAGTTTCCTGAGACTTTCACTTATTGCAATGATTTCTCCATCAAAACTTGTTGTTCCATATCCAAGAGATCTATAAAGTGAGAAGAGACAGCACGTAACACCTGCACCGGCACCTTGTTCTCTGGAGATCAAGGATCCGTCGGTGTATAAATGAAGCCAGTTTTGTGGAGGGTACCTAATATTAATTGTCTCTAAAGACAATTGTTTCAGTATTTCAGTGTTTACTTCTGATTTCAGTATTTCTTCTGTTAAATTTAGATTATATTCTATATTTAATAGAGTTAAAGGGTTTGGTTTAATTTGTAGGTTTTCTTTTAAATTCGGGATATTGATTTTCTGTTTTAATTCTTGAACAATGGATATGACACTTTTTTGAGTTTTCAATCTACAGAGAGGACTGTATGAATGCCAATTGTTTCCTGGTAATCTGATAAATTTTTCATATTGAATCAATCAATCTTCGGAATATGTATGATAAGTACTTTCTTGTGTTAAATATTAACGTACCTTGTTAACATGTTTCGACCTATTTTCGGTCATCTTCGGAACAGGTCGTTGTTGGTCTTGGCACCTCTTGTTTCCTGTGTAGGTGCGTTCGTAGTGTAGAGTCAAAGAGTGTATGTGTTTTGAAATTGAGTTGTGTTTTCATGTGTCTGTATATTTCATATTTAGTGTGTTTAGTTTCTGGCTTTTTGGTTGGATGTGCAGTATTTCCATGTCTGTGTTGATGTCTCTGTAGGTGTGGTTGGCATTTGTGATGTGTTCTGCATATGTGGAGGCGTTTTGTAATTTTGTTATGGCTGTGATGTGTTCTTTGTAACATGTTTGAAATGATCTGCCTGTCTGTCCTATGTAGAAGTTGTTGCAGGTGTTACATTTGAGTTTGTATACGCCTGTGTGGTTGTATTTGTTTGTTTGTGTTGTTTGTGTGTTGAGATGTTTTTGTAGAATGTTATTTGTTCTGTATGCGATGCTGTAGTTTAATTTCTTGAATGAGGTTGCAATTTTGTGTGTGTTTTTGTTTTCGTATGTTAGTGTGATGTATTTTTTGTGTTCTTGTGTTTGTGTTGTATTCTTCTGTTTTTTGTGGTCTTGTTTTGTCTTACGTATTATGTTGTCTATTATGTTAGGGTTGTATCCGTTTTCTTGTGCTATTTTTATTTTCTTGTTATATTAAGTTGCTTTGTTAATTTCATTCAAATATCGAACATTTGACAATGAAATCATTAGCTCTTCTTGATCACTGTTGGCATAATTGTGAACCCATGTACACCTCGTGTATGTAAATCGGAAAATATTGTTACATATGAAAGACTGTGGACTGATGAGAATTCTGATTTGGCGTGTTGCCTTCACACTGACATACAGAGTACTGTTAAGTAACATGTTATGGATTTGATCGTGATGTTGCAGAAGCATGCTACAGGCGCAGCTGCTGCATGACCAGATCAACCGCCAAGTGAAGCAGGAGATGGTGACAGCAAGTGAGGAAGAGGAGTTCTGCGATGCCCTCACGTCAGTGAGTGAAAATTACAACTCAGAACTTAACACGCAGCTTTCAGTCTGCTTTCCTTAAAAAAAAAAAATAATATTTGCAATATTTAATTAATTAAATCGAAGATCACTCAGCCTCCTATAAAATTGAGTACCGGGTCTTTCCTGGGAGTAAAAGGCGGTCAGAGCGTGGTGCCGACCACACCACCTCATTCTAGTGCCGAGGTCATGGAAAGCATGGGACTCTACCTCCATGCCCCCCAAGTGCCTTCATGGCATGTTACGGGATACCTTTACCTTTTATTAATAATACAGAGTGAATCTGAACTCAACTGACAAACTGTGTTAGTAAACTAAATGCCGAAAACCTTTTGTTTCTTGGAACCAGGGTGCGAAAGTGTCCAGGGAAGAATACAATAATGAAATTACTTCCTGTAGAACATACACACTTGCACTGCACCTCAGTTCAATCCACTACCCAAACAGTACAGCACATTTTCAGGCTGATGTACGTAGATACCTTGACAATGCTCTTCGTGATGGATGGATCGGACATGGTGGTCCAGTATCCTGGCCTGCAAGGTCACCCGATCTAGACCCATTACACTTTTTGTGTGAAGTCGCATGAAGACCGAAGTTCATCGTACTCTAGTTGCTTGAGCTGATTGTGGCATGGGTCATTGTTGCATCCCATAAGTTAAGAGAAATTTCTGATATGTTTGCCATGGTCAGCTGGACGGACAGTCGGTAATTATGAGGTGCAGAGCCTGTATCGAATCGGGAGAATCACACTTTGAAGAAAAATGTGCAGTAATTTGTTTTTGTTAGAGTTCGCCAAGTTAACGCTGTGGTAGTGTGTCTGCCTCCAGACTAACTGACCCGGGTTCGATTTCAAGTGGGGTGAGAGATTTTCGTGTAAAAATTTCTACCTCGGGACAAGGAGAGGTGGCAGTGCACAACTTCTAATCACTAGATTGTGCACCAATATGCTTGGGTTAAATCCCAAATTCTCCGCGGTGCATATGAAGAGAAGACATATGTCACTGTTGATAGTGATTCATCCGTCGGATAGGGATGTTAAGCCTGGCGGCCCCCTTGGTGCTATTTGACAGGAGTAGGCTACGTGCCAGTACCGGGTTTCCCCTTCTCCGTTTCTCATCATCATCCTTCTCACCATTCCCTACACGAACACTTACACATATACTTACCGTAGTACACGACAATCTCTCCACAGATACACATCATGCACAGCATGGCCCACCGAAGTGGTGTGCAACTTGAAAATGAGTCAGAGTCCTGTCATCTATCCGCAATATGCGGAACTCAGATCACGTAAATGAAGTGGGTAGGCATTGTATACACACACATGCATTGTTTTTGTTAGATGATTGTGCAGTTACATCTATGTGTTAATTTTTTGCTTTTGTATGTACAATTCTACAGGCTTAATTTGATTTTTTGTTAACTAATTTTGGTTTGTTAAAATAATTATGATTATGTTACAAGTGAAGTTAAACTTAAGGTGATAAAGCATTAATTAAAAATAATAATTAACATCCTGTATCTTGTGAACATTCGGTGAATGCAATGTGGAAAGGTTTGAAGATGTGCTTGTTTAAGTATAACGACATTGCAATCTAAGATTTGAATTTTAAAGGAAAGTTTGCATCATTAATTTCTATTTAGAATTAGACCCATTGTTAAACCAAACAGAAAGTTTAAGACAATATTGTGCCTCCTGTAAAGAGGGTGTAAGGTAAAATACTCTCCATTTTGTACTAGATTTAACACGTGTTTGTGTTTGTTCACAGATACTCAATTTTGTACTAGATTTGGCACGTGTTTGTGTTTGTTTGCAGCCTGTGTCACCTGCCAAGGAGTTTCCAGGGCCATTGCATCTGGTTGAGGAGTTGACAGAGACAACGAAGACAATCACACTCGGACTTGTGCAAAACATAGGAAACAAGAACTTCTGGAAAAGCACTTTCAGGTATAGAGCAGAGGCCAGAACATGTCATATTGTTACAGTTACATCAACACCGAGATAGCTCTCTGTGTAATATTGATTGGTTTTATTTATCATGTAACTTTTATATTGTTTAGGAATTATTTTTATGTTTATTAAAATTTTTATTTAAAATTTTAAATTAGGTAATAAATCGGGAAAAACAAGAAAAATGTAAATATATGCATTTAAATGTGCAAAATAGAAATATATATGCATTTAAAAGAGAAAACCCTCGAAATATGAATTTATGAAAAAAAAAAAAACAGTTGGTTTCACTCGAACATAAAAACCATGATCAGGAAAGATCCACTTTTACTTTTTCAATATGCCAAATTAGTAAAAACATGCAATTCCATGAGGTTCCACAGTCTAATGATGATGATGACCAAAGTGACCGTAATCTTAGGCTACTGTAAAATCAATGATATCTCTACTTTCGGTGTTTGTAACTGTAGAGTCCACACCTGTGGAGTAACGGTCAGTACATCTGGCCGCGAAACCAGTTGGCCCAGGTTCGAATCCCGGTCGGGGCAAGTTACCTGGTTGAGGTTTTTTCCGGGGTTTCCCCTCAACCCAATACGAGCAAATGCTGGATAACTTTCGGTGCTGGACCCCGGACTCATTTCACCGGCATTATCACCTTTGTTTGTTATTTGTTTTTTTGTTTTTGTTTTTTATTTGTCTTTTTTTTCTTCTCTTTTCCATTTTTAATTTTGTAATTACACTTTTATCTGTTTTACCTCTTTTTTCGTGTTATATGCAATTCTATGTTTTTTTATCTGTACTGTCTATTGTAATTGGGGCTTTGCCCTGTTATGGACATAAATAGATAAATAGATTTAACTTCATTTTCATTCAGACGCCAAATAACCTAGATGTTGATACAGCGTCGTAAAATAACCCAATAAAATAAAAAGTAACCGTAGAGAATCATGTTATTTGTGGATGTGTTGCAGTTGGATGCAGCGCAACAGGCCTGTCACTACGTCTTCAGAACAGGACACCTCCGGCAACCTACAAGGCTTCCCAGCATTCTACCTGTCACTCGTGGGTGAATGCCACGTGAGCAGCCTGAACACGCAGTATGATCGATTCTCACCACCTAACGTCACAGACCCTGTGCTGCAGCTCTGCCAGGGTCTCCTGCGCACCATCCTCCTAGAGGGCACTGCTGCTGAGGGACACTTCACCAGCTGCACCAATGGTATGTGTTACAGCAATGCATTTCAGTCACAAAGACAGTTAAAACTGTAGAAAATGTAATAATTATGAAGAAATCACTGTCCAGATTTCAATGGAATTTTTGTCCTGATGTTCCTTAAGGACTCACGGTTTGTCTGTTTCTCCCTAAATTTCTGACGGCCTTTGAGATACAGTCGGACCTTTCTTTTACATTTTTCAAGGGACCCAGAAGAAATGGTGTAAATTATTGCAAATGGTTTACACTTACAAAGAACATTAAGGATACAGTGTTCAAAACATAGAATGATTTGTAATGAGTGCTTGGAACTTATAAACACGTAGGATTTTATTAAATTTTTAATTTAGAAAAGGTAAATTGTCATATACATTATTTTAATCACTAGGGAATGGATTTCTAGGTGCTAAAAAGTGAGAGTTAGGACTTCATGAAGTCCAATTTACAACTTTTAGGAGTTTATATAAAATAAACAATTTATTAAGTTTTAATGTTGGTAAATATTTAATTCCAATTTAGGACTTTCAGGAGTTTATATAAAATTAACAATTTATTAAAGTTTTAATTTTAGATCAACCATTTTAAAATCTTCATTGAACATCATCAACCACCATCTCTATTCATCTTTATAATATTCAATGTATATTATTTATTTTCAATACATTTTTATCGTTTTGATAGTCACCACATCTTGTCGCAGAATATTATTTTTTTAAAATTTCATTATGTATTTTTTTAACATTAATTTACATTTTCTTTTTTGTTAATTTAAATTGATTAGGATGCCGATATTTAAAATCCAAGATTTGGACAGCTATCATTTCGATATATATATATGTTGTTGTTTTCTAGTGCCAGGCGTTTGACAATAAAGTCATTTGACCTCTTGCACTCCAATATTTTTCAAAGATATTATCATGGCCAGCCACTGAAGCACAGATTTTGAGGTGTTCCGAATCCATTTCTTGGTTTGAGTTGCACAATGGGCAGTTAGGGGACTGATATATTCCAATTCTATGCAGGTGTTTGGCCAAACAATCATGGCCTGCTGCCAATCTAAATGCAGCTACAGACGATTTTCGTGGTAAATCGGGAATTAACTGTGGATTTTGATGCAGAGAGTTCCATTTTTTCCCTTGAGATTGTGTTATAATTCCAATTTAGGACTTTTAGAAGTTTATATAAAATTAACAATTTATTAAAGTTTTAATTTTAGGAAATATTTCATTCCAATTGAGGATTTTCAGGACTTTGTATAAAGGTAACAATTTATTAAAGTTTTAATTTTAGTAAATATTTAATTCCAATTGAGGATTTTCAGGACTTTGTATAAAGTTAACAATTTATTAAAGTTTTAATTTTAGTAAATATTTAATTCCAATTGAGGATTTTCAGGACTTTGTATAAAGTTAACAATTTATTAAAGTTTTAATTTTAGTAAATATTTAATTCCAATTGAGGATTTTCAGGACTTTGTATAAAGTTAACAATTTATTAAAGTTTTAATTGTAGTGAATATTTAATTCAAATTTCGGACTTTTAGGAGTTTATATAAAATTAACAAATTATTTATTAAAGTTATGTGCAAAGAACTGGTACTGAACAGAAGACTCCAATTCTATCAGTGAAAGAGACTGACTGCTGATTGATCAGTTTCATTTCGCATAATAGGAGTGCACTAATGGGAAAACTAATTTGTAAGCTGTTGCTAACCCGAACAACCTACTGTTTGGACTTTCCAAACGAACTTCGGTTCCAGGAAACTAGGTAAAATTTTCTTCCCTCCCATTCGAAGACCAATGTGAAATGAACTTGCCAAACCAGTATCTGTCTGTAATTTTTTTTTTTTTTTAACATTTTAAGTAGCGTGTTTGTACTTTCTGGTCATTTTTGCATTTTTAGTACTGGTATTTTTATTTCAAACATACTCAAAATACTAAAAAGCTGCTTTTCAATCACAAACATAGGTTTTAGGCATTTATAGGAGTTTATGGTTCATTTAGACTTTTAGGTCCTATAGAATTTTAATAGTGGGATCCTGTGTACATGAAACCCTAGATCATATAATATATTATGTAACAGATAACTCATCGCTATGGTAAAATCGGCAGCACTTTGAAGAGAACAACCACCAGGATTGCCACCCGTCCGCCGTAAATGAACACGAGATGGCAGTACAGTCGCTAATGCAATTCAAATGGGAATTATGACGTGACTCCTTATGTAACAACTAGGTGGCAGCGTAGTAAACCTGACAAAAGTTGTTAACATCAAAGCCTATAAGGCCGACCTATCTGTTACATAAATGATCTAGGATGAAACGTACAGATATCTTAATGACATACATCTAGGACGTAGCAAACAAAATAGCTACAGAACCAGGAATTCGTTCCCTGCTCATTACTGATAAATCAACTTGAAATTAGCTTTTTAAAATATGTTGTTGTTGTTTTCTAATGCCAGGCATTTGACAATAAAGTCATTTGACCTCTTGCACTTCAATATTTTTCAAAGATATTATCATGACTAGCCACTGAAGCACAGATTTTGAGGTGTTCCGAATCCATTTCTTGGTTTGAGTTGCACAATGGGCAGTTAGGGGACTGATATATTCCAATTATATGCAGGTTGGCTTTTAAAATATATTGTATTTCCTGCAGTACATACTGTTATGTATCTATTCAACGATATTTTCAGTAAAAGTTTGAGGACATTTGAGGTCTTAACATAATTTATTCAGTGTAAATGTCTATAAATTTAATGGGTCCTGCACAAGATATTTTTGCGCTGGTGCACAGTCTTCGAGATGCACGTTTAATTTATTTTGGTTTCTAGTCCTGGTGCAGTTGGCTGAGCAATTACTGCTGGAGGATAGTTGCCTGGGGCTGTGCCACATTCTGCCCCTGGAGCACACGGTGTTGACTGATACGTGCTTCGATCGCCTACCCTGCTCAATCACCACACTGCAGTTGGCCATGTACTACTATGCCCTGAAGGGCTACACAGAGCTGCACGAGGATCGCAAGGTGTATCTGCAGGCCCCCAGAAAGGTGCGCTCGTTAGTACTGACTGAAGTGTGATTTGGTTATATATGTTAAATGGATTGAGTAACTCAGTTTAAATCTTTTGACTTTCTCTGTTATACATAAGGAACAGAATGATATAATATATGAGGGGGATCCAGGAAATAACGACCGTTCGTGCATACCCGCCGCGCAGCTGACTCCCCTTCCTTGTTTGAAGGTCAACTGGCTTCCTTAACATGTGTTCTCATAATGTTGTGAGTACTGGTTGCAACAAGTCGCCATTGTGCATTTTGTGTTACTTCAAAATGAACGACATGATTGATAATCCCGCCGACTGTGAGGTGAGGAGTGTGATTCGATTTTTGATTGCCCGACATTTGAAACCTGCAGAAATTTACTGGCAATTGAAAGAAGTGTATGGTGGTACTTAATGAATGAAAGAAATGCGAGAAAATGGTGCGAAATGTTCAACAATGGGCGAACAAATGTCCACGATGAAACTCGACCCGGACGCCCATCACTCATCACAGAAGATCTGAAGACTAAAGTGAACGACAGAATCTTGCAAGACAGGCGCACATCACTCGACGAATTGCATATTGCCTTTCCTGACATTTCTCGTTCTTTGCTTGGTGAAACTGTGTCGCAACATCTTGGCTACCACAAAGTCTGTGCACGATGGGTTCCACGGCAACTGAGTGACCAACACAAAACTCAGAGAATGGCCTCAGCATTGACATTCTTGATGCGATATCACACAGATGGAGACGCCTTTCTTGATCAAATTGTGACTGGTGATGAGACCTGGGTGTCTCACAACACCCCAGAGACCAAGCGCCAATCACGTCAGTGGCATCATCCCTCATCACCCAAGAAACCGAGAAAATTCAAACAGACTCTCTCAACACAAAAGTCATGGCTACTGTCTTTTGGGATCGCAAAGGTGTTCTTTTGCTGGATTTCATGCCAGAAGGCACTACGATCAATGCAAATCGTTATTGTGAGACTTTACGAAAACTACGGCGAGCCATCCAAAACAAGAGGCGAGAAATGCTTTCGAAAGGAGTTGTGCTTCTTCACGACAACGCCCGCCCGCACACTGCTGCTTCAACTCGAGAATTGCTGGATCAATTCGGTTGGGAAATCTTTGATCATCCGCCCTATAGTCCAGACCTTGCTCCTAGCGATTTTCACCTTTTCACTAAGCTGAAAGACTTTCTGGGTGGTACGCATTTTGGAAGTGATGAAGAGTTGAAGAAGACAGTGAACACCTGGCTTAATGAACTGGCAGCAGAGGAGTATAACACGGGAATTCTAAAGCTAGTTTAAATGTAGGTGGTGATTATGTAGAGAAATAAAGGAAGCTTCAGTTATGTAACAGACTTTGTTTTTTCAAATAAATATTCTTTTTTTAATTATTACAACAAAACGGTCGTTATTTCCTGGATCCCCCTCGTATAATTGATAAAACTGAAAAATTAAATCATATATGTGGCAATGTGCAGAGAAAGCTAAAATATGTAATGACAGGAAATAAATTAAAGTTTCGTAGAATTGTGGCATTACTCTGTAGGCTGTTTGTAAGTGGAATTCTGTCATTGACTGAAAAAGATGAATGTAGGTAAGAGAAGTTTAAATGGGATTTTGAAGTCTCTACTGTTAACAAGAAATCAATCAATCTTCTTAATGTATCCAGCTGTATGCTGACAACATAAAGTCCACTATAGTCCACTGTAGTCTATTCAGTTGTTGTTTTTCACGAGAAATGAGGGGTATTTTGATCGGTGTTCATTATAGATGCCTGTTGCTAGTAGCCAGAGTTGGGGTGCAGTCAATATATACTGCAGGGCTGTGTCTTCTGCAACTGGTACTGATGATTTTAATTTACTTCTTTTGTGGTTTATGGATGGACAGTGTAAAATTCTCCGGAGGTAAAATAGTCCCTCAATCGGATCTCCGGATAGGGACTGCACTGAGAGATGCCAAGAATCGTACTAAAGTACTTATTTGGAACATCAAAAGTCACACCGTCCAGTCAATCAGAGCCAAATTTAATGTTGAAAAGAACCATATAATGAGACAAAGAGGCAAATATAATACCAAAAGGATTGAAGTATGGTGTCAGTTAACAAGAAATAATAGACAGAAACAAAATGTATGAAGTTAATTGAAAATATTTAGAATAATTCTTCTTGGGTTCTCAGCCAGGTGAGTTGGATAGTTGCTTCCAAGCTTTCGATGACTAGCTCTGCCATCTTCTTCAGGAATTGAAGTGAAAAATGGGAAAACAGTGACTGGACCACATACAAAGAATGGATGTAAAATGACATACGAAACAATGTTTCAGTTATGGACCAAAGGGAAAAGGGTCGTTTGAAGAAAAGATGATTTAAAAAGTTCTAGTTACAATATAGTGTGAGTCACTGTCGAGTCATTCAGTCTGCCTTCTTGCTGTCCACTTAACTTACGTTTTATGTTTACAGTTGGTAGAATACGTGGTGAAACATGCAGAGCAGCAGGAATGGGCTCAATCCCTGCTCAAGTACAAGTCACAGCTGCTGGACCTTGAGCTAGGACAACAGCTGCAGAGTCTAGGCTGTGGGGTGGACCTACATCGTTTCACACATGACTCTCAGTACCGACAGGATTCGATCCTTGGCCTCGCCATGTGAGCAGACTTGCTATTTAATTTTACAATGGCAGAATCTGTCAGTCACGTTATATGCTTCTCTTTACTCATGATTCCCAGGAATGGGAGAGGTTTAAGGTGAAATAATACATTGTTTCACCAATATAAATACAGAAAATTGTTTTTAATATTACAGATGTGCACAAATTATTTATTAGACACATAATTATCTACATACATTTTTGTGTGTTTTAAAATGGAGTACAGTTACATAATGCATGATCTGTGATAATAGTACATTATGCAACGAGCCTATAATGGTAGTAATTAAGACGCGAGTATTTTTATGAAACGAGCGCAAGCGAGTTTCATAATTTTCATACGAGCGTCTTAGTCACCATTATAGTCAAGTTTCATACGACTTTTTATGCTCGACCATATTTCTAACTTGAAATTATTCGTAAGTATTCATGTTATTCTTATCTGACTGAGGAGCGGAACTGACCTTGTGCAATACCTCGTAAATTGTGAGATGTGCGCAGACGCGAAAGTATTGATTTTTTCCGAGAAACAAATGTCGACATTGACCTTGATATAATCTAGAGAATAAAATAAACATTAATCTTGATATAACCTTGAAATTGAATTAGACATTGAAAAACGAGATGACAAATTGAATTTATTTGAATATTATTTACAATTAACGCTAATTATTATAGTAACAGAACTAGTTGTCTTTCGATTGCATATCCGAGAATAATCGATACTTGTGCTTTCATATTGCTACAATGGTATTTTCTGATTGGTGGAACACCTGAACTTTAATGAATAGGTGTACTTTAATGAAATCCATTGAAGGGCTGCTACCAGGTGTATAATTACTACATTTCGGCATGGTCGAGCACAAAGTTATATTATATATTCATATTTTGTATGCATTTCTTTTGCCTTGGTGAGCATTTCTTGTCTCATTGGCGTGTTGTGTATAAAATTTCTGCAATACTTCCGAATTTCAGTGTTTCTGTGTCAAATAGCTTTTAATGATTCTGTGAGTTCAACTGTAGTGGTAATGTCGAATTTCTTTAATCTCTTCTTAACAAAAGATCAGAGATTCTCGATTGGGTTCATATCAGGAGTGTTTCCTGGCAAATTAATTGTTTTGCTGTGAGGATCCTGAAGAAATTTAGAAACCTTCTTCGCTGTATGGCATGGAGCACCATCTTGCATGAATATGCAGTCATTATGAGGAAACCAGTCTCTTATCTGTCACAATAATTGAAATACCTAGCAGTGTTGTGAACATTATGTGCCCATTTACAAAATTACAGACTGATAAACTTGTGTAGGACTGTGGACGCTGACAAGTTCCTGCTGGCCGTGGGACTGGGCTCGCGACACGGTGTGGCCATTGGAGAGATCGTAGCAAGACACCTGAGCTCCTTGCTTCTGAGCAGTGAGGGCGTCCAGCTGTCAGAGCTCAGCACCCGCCTGGCGAGTCCGCAGCTGTCTGAACTGTTCAGAACCTCTCCACAGCTTGTGAACGACAGGTACGGGCATGAATATCTTCAACACAAAAGTTTGAGAGGAGTAAAATTATTAAAATAGGAGGCATGTTATAAATTTGATTCAGACTTCATTCATCTGTGAACATTACATAACATATGTACTGCAAAATATAAACCCTTATTAATTTTCAAAATAATTTCCAGAGCTTATTGGTACACTTCTGCTAGAGTGAGTGATAAGATGATGACTAGGACGTTGTTTGGCGAACTTTAATTTTGACATGTGTAATAAATGGATATTAAATTTGCCAGGTTTTTCATTCTGTGACGGACTATTTTTAAATCTACAAGCATTTGAACTTCCTTTTGGTGATATATTCCTTCCTTTCCACCTTGGTGAGTTGGGTATTTCAGGTGCATCTAAATTCTTAAGTTAGATTCCATGGAACTACTCTGCAGTACATATAAGGATCACCTTCAAATTTATACAGATGGATCTCTAAATCCTAATAATGGGACATCAGGAGCAGGGTATTATATTCCAAAATATCAAGAAAGTTATTTCATACCATGTTCATCCTCCTCCAGTCTTGACACTGAATTGCTAGCTATTGATGCTGCTCTTCAGTGTGTTACTCAAATTTCTGAAAAATCTATTTGCATACTTACCGACTCCAAGGGGGCTATATTTAATATAATTAAATATGTACCAAACCTATATGCACATAGAATTATTCCAATTCAGAAACAACTAAGTAAACTAAAAGAACTCCAAAAGGAAATAACATTTCAATGGATACCAAGTCATTGTGGTATACCTGGAAACGAGAAAGTCGATAATATTGCAACACAGGCAAGATATTTGCAACCAAGACCTCTTCAAGTGATATCTCTATCCAATGCTTTTGCTTCAGTAAAGTCTCATTTTATAAACCTATGGATCAACAATTGGCTCTCTTCTGACAAGGGAAAAATGTTACAGTCTGTACAAAAGAAACCAAATGACCTGGAAATGTACAAAAACTTGTCCAGACATGTTCAAACATTTTTAACAAGGGCCAGAACAGGTCACATTGTCACTCAATTGTACCTACACCGATTTCACATTTCTGATAATCCTACTTGTCTGTGGTGTAATAATCATGATGAAGATCTGGAACACATTCTTCTATACTGTCCATCCATAAATCACAAAAGAAGTAAATTAAAATCATCAGTACCAGTTGCAGAAGACACAGCCCTGCAGTATATATTGACTACACCCCAACTCTGGCTACTAGCAACAGGCATCTATAATGAACACCGATCAAAATACCCCTCATTTCTCGTGAAAAACAACAACTGAATAGACTACAGTGGACTATAGTGGACTTTATGTTGTCAGCAAACAGTTGGATACATTACGAAGATTGATTATTAAATTGTTGTTTTATTTTAAGCTATTATTAAATTGTTGTTTTATTTTAAGCTATTTATGGCAAGTTTAACGTACAAGACGGAGTGAATAAAAAAATTAACGAATTTCTGGTTTTCATATAATACACCGTATGTTTTTGTTAGTATAGGACATGCGATTTAATATTACCATAAGAAACCTATGTATAAAAACAATGAAGAAATAACAGTGGGCCATGTTTAGAAATTAGCAGGCTTTGACAATTTGTAAAACAAGAATACATTGGATTTTGACTTAGCAACCACAAAATGATGTTCTGTTTTTATACATAAGTTTCTTATAATAATTTTAAATCACTATGTCTTACCTACACCCAGAAAAACACATGGTATATTTGTATTGCTTATTTAACGACATTCTATCAACTTGAGATTAACTAGCATCATTGGAATTGGTGATGAGATGATACTATATTTTGGCATGATGAGGCAGTGAATTCGCCATGAATTATCTGATTTGCCTTGTAGTTGGGGAAAACTTCGGAAAAACCCAAAGTAATCAGCACAAGTAGGATACGAACCCACGTTCAAGGAAAACATCCTCCTTACCCCTGAGCTTCATCACTAGGTTTCGGTCATATATAAAATTATAACACACACATAATTATGAAGTGTGATCAAATGAAATCCTACTATACTACAGTGCCCATAAATGATGGTGATCTGGGAGGTCATTTGGGTATTTTCCTAGTACCCGGTACTCGTTACTTATGTCAATTTTGGCCTAACTGATGTGATTGTCATGGTAACGTATGATGTGATAATACAATTTTTGTGATGACGGATCAGTTACGCAAATGCAGATTAGGGGGCGGAGGCCCCTAAAACAAGAAAGAACACATTATAAAATGTAACTCGTACCTTCAACCCAAAGGTGATGGACCGGTTAATTACTATAAATTAATTGCATGAAGGTTTGGGGGCCAAGTCCCCAACAGGGGTTTTAGGGGGCGGAGCCCCCTAGAGCAAGAAAGAACACATCGTAAAATATAAGTCGGGGTGTCGGGCACTGAAAAGTGCCTTTTGGAAAGCATGGTGATGCGCATTTGACAAATGCAGTGTACGTACTTGCTAATAATCCCTTTTTATTTGTCGTTATTTACGTAAAAATGATGCGCCAAAAAATAATAATGATTTCGTACTCACTCCATTTCCTATATTCACATTTGTTTTTCAGTGATTTATTAAAGAATGTACCGGTATTTAAAAGACTAATTTAGAAACATGTTACATAAATCATCCTTGTGCGAAAAGAGAATGCTCCCTGGACCAAATTGTCGTATTTTGCAGTGGTCGTCAGTACTCGCTGAAATGGGTAATAATATAATATAATTATGTTGATGGCCCACAAGCAACAAGTTATACTAAATGTGTTTAGGATTGGGCCACTGTGTAAACATAAAAACGACCTATGTAACGAGTACCAGGTACTAGGAAATTACCGGTCGTTCGTGTTCATTTTGAATTAAAGTAGATTATAAGAGTTCTACTCAGAACTCTATTTTATCTTCTTGCAAACAACTCAGATTATTATTGTCTAAATGTGAATTTATGGAATATGTGTTCCAGGCTGGTGCAGAGCGTGTACCCCAGCATTGTGGGCACGGACCACCAGCTGTTGCTGTCGTACTACACCGTGCTGCAGGCTGTGGCAGAGGACTACGTCACACACGGCCTTACCCCCAAGGAACACATCAAGCTGCTGCGCAAAGTGAAAGCCACGTCATCAGGTACAGCAAGTGACTGCTCAAATGCGAATTCACCATAACATAATATACATAATTGTCATAGGTTTTAGTACATGTAAGGAATTATATACAGTGGCATATACACTAATGTCCTCGATGGTCGAGTAGTTTTGTGCTTTCTTCTGGAATCTACATATCATAGGTTTAAACCCTTCTGAGGGAGATGGATATTTTGGTGAAAAGTTATAAATATATCACTTCTTTTGGAAAGGAGGTAAAGCTATGAGTTTTATATCACACTGAGTTTAAAGAATTCTAAAGCAATTGGCATTTTCATAAGTTAAATTCTCAAACCAAATTGTGTTCTACAAAATTTTCTTGTAGAATTTATTCTCGATTAGAGAAAACACGGGAATTTTACTGGAAGCAAGTAAAGAGATAGGTTTGGAAGTAAATCCCGAAAAGACAAAGTATATGATTATGTCTCGTGACGAGAATATTGTACGAAATGGAAATATAAAAATTGGAAATTTATCTTTTGAAGAGGTGGAGAAGTTCAAATATCTTGGAGCAACAGTAACAAATATAAATGATACTCGGGAGGAAATTAAACACACAATAAATATGGGAAATGCCAGTTATTATTCAGTTGAGAAGCTTTTATCATCCAGTCTGCTGTCAAAAAATCTGAAAGTTAGAATTTATAAAACAGTTATATTACCGGTTGTTCTGTATGGTTGTGAAACTTGGACTTTCACATTGAGAGAGGAACATAGGTTAAGGGTGTTTGAGAATAAGATGCTTAGGGAAATATTTGGGGCTAAGAGGGATGAAGTTACAGGAGAATGCAGAAAGTTACACAACACAGAACTGCACGCATTGTATTCTTCACCTGACATAATTAGGAACATTAAATCCAGACGTTTGAGATGGGCAGGGCATGTAGCACGTATGGGCGAATCCAGAAATGCATATAGAGTGTTAGTTGGGAGGCCGGAGGGAAAAAGACCTTTAGGGAGGCCGGGACATAGATGGGAAGATAATATTAAAATGGATTTGAGGGAGGTGGAATATTATGATAGAGAATGGATTAATGTTGCTCAGGATAGGGACCAATGGCGGGCTTATGTGAGGGCGACAATGAACCTCTGGGTTCCTTAAAAGCCAGTAAGTAAGTAAGAATTTATTGTATTTTTCTTCTTGACAACAGTTATCTTGATGTTATTCGATATTACCCTAGATCATATATGTAACAGATAGGTCGGCCTTATAGGCTTTGACGTTAACAACTTTTGTCAGGTTTACTACGCTGCCATCTAGTTGTTACATAAGGAGTCACTTCATAATTCCCATTTGAATTGCATTAGCGACTGTACTGCCATCTTGTGTTCGTTTACGGTGGATGGATGGCGATCCTGGTGGTTGTTCTCTTCAAAGTGCTGCCGATTTTAACATAGTGATGAGTTATCTGTTACATATATGATCTAGGATATTACTTACACCCAAACAAAATATCTCGACCTTTAAAAAATGATCAGTGATGGGTAAACTATGTCGGCTGTTAAAAAGGAATTGCTGCTAAATCAACATCCTTACCAAGGCAGCTGGGTTTTCAGTATATTTCTTACCGGAAAATGTGCTATTAATTGTAAGAATTTAGTTTTAAAACTAATAACCTCATAAACTTTCGTGTGTGGTTTCATTTTTATTATTGTAAGAATTCCAAAAGGTCATTGTATCTTGAAGTACTTACGTAATGGGTCTGGCAGAAGTGCAAGTTACAAGGTCAGCAGCAGACTGTATTGTGTGTGACTGTTCATTTTTCGCAAAATTAAGAGAATTTTTATTATGGTGGTAGGAAGAGGTTACCGGTACCTGATCATCATCAGTATTTCAGTTCATTCTCTTTCTATAAGATTCGCCGTAATTAACCACATAAAAGAACCATTGTTATTCGATTGTTTTTGATTGGTCTTTGTTTATGATTATTTGATTCATGACTCCTTTATTCACTATAGTGATATCAAATACTGAAGCATTTCTCTTTGTTATGTACAGTCTTAGAAAAGGCGCATGATCAGACACATAACGAAACGAAACTAATTTTATTACCTCAACTAGTCGTTCTCTTGTGAACCAGGTCGCTCGTTCTCTGATCATGTGCACTGCCTCCTTTCTGGGATTTACAAAGTAAAGTGTCTGTGCAACAAAACTTTTTTCTAAGACTGTACATATAATTGGGATCATAAATTTGAAGTGATATTTACAAACGAATAGTTCATTTAAAAAAATAAGTTTTGTACCTGAAAAATCCAAAAATGGAAAAATAAGTACATGGCGTCATGTAAAAAAACATACTACAGTCACGACGCTGTTATTTCCAGCATGACTCCTCCTCTTTGCTTACTTTTTAGGAAGTCAAGGCTCTATAAAGTCTAGGTAGGTAGTATCGTTCGCCATTTTTGTTCTTTCGTTGCCGAGCTACCAGACGAGGGATCTATTTGCCACACCATTAAAAATTATCATGTCGTAGCTCCTATGATAATAAATCAAATGCATTGTAATTCAGCAAATAATTGAGCAGCAAATAACGTCCTCGTGTGCTTTCTGCGAACGCCAACGAAAGAGCCAAAATGGCGGGCGATTATATTAAGTATTTATCCAGCCTTAGGAAATACATCAGTGAATCACAAGACGCACATGTTTAAATGTAGCCGACCTGCAACGTGATTGGCTGCCGGAAATTAGAGCGACAGGACTTTAGTTTGCAGACTCTATATAAATTTAAAACATAGGTTTTGAAAACATGTTCAAAATATTCCTTTTTTCGCCCCCTATAACTTTTGTATATATAGTTTCTTCATAAAATTAGAAATAGATAAGCTACAAGCAGTATGCCATACTTTTTACTAATCTTGCATAATGCTTGTATATTATTTTGTGAAACAGAGAATTATAATATAATTCGTGGTGCTAGAGCCCTTCAAGAGCCCAGACAGACTACGATGAAAGAGAAATGGAACGGAGAAAAATTCCCTCCGGCGCCGGGATTGTGTGGACTTCGGTCCTACGTTCATAGACATCTATGACGTAGTGCAGGGGGCGGCCACTAGAGGGAACCCAAGAGTTGGAGCTTAATCTGAGACGATTCTATCCGACGTCGGGGTTGTATCCGGTGTGGCTTAGTGGATAAAGCATCAGCACGTAGAGCTGAAAACCCGGGTTCAAATCCCGGCGCCGGAGGGAATTTTTCTCCATTCCATTACTCTTTCATCGTATGATGACGCAGAATATCTGCATGGAAATATCATATGTACTTCGGTACTTAAAATAATATACCAGACAGACTAGCTGGCTGTAGACTTCCACTTCACAGAGGAAAAAATTACATTTATAAAATTTACAAAGTGCATGCACATATTTCATTTATTTTTATTCAGAAATTATTTTATTAAAAAAAAATTCGAGCATAATTTTGTTAGGTACACTTTAAACAGCATACAGTAAAAAAAATTCAGCTTCCTAGCATAAGACTTGTGTAATCCTTAGCAATGCGAATGAAGAGATGTGAGTAAAAAAGAGTACAGAAAAATGAGTGAAAGTTTGCGTACATTTTAAATTTAATGCGTGGAGCCTTTTTGAAAATGGCATAATTGATTACACAACCGATGTAGAAACAATATAGAAACGTGGGAATCTTACTTTTATTCTTTTTGCACGTCATGTCTAACATGTAAATGCAGACAACATGAATGCTCATAGCATAAGACATGATACGATGAAAGAGTAATGGAACGGAGAAAAATTCTCTCCGGCGCCGGGATTTGAACCCGGGTTTTCAGCTCTTTGTGCTGATGCTTTATCCACTAAGCCACACCGGATACCCACCCTGGTATCGGACAGAATCGTCTCAGTTTTAAGTTCCAACTCTTGGGTTCCCTCTAGTGGCCGCCCTCTGCACTACGTTATAGATGTCTATGAACGTAGGACTGAAGTCCACACATGTGCTGAGGTGCACTCATTATGAGTGACTAGTTGGCCGGGATCCGATGGAATAAGCGCCGTCTTAAATCACGAAGTGATTTATGCATATCATATATATTATTTTAATGTACCGAAGTACATATGATATTCTGCGTCATCATACGATGAAAGAGTAATGGAACAGAGAAAAATTCTCTCTGGCGCCAGGATTTGAACCAGGTTTTCAGCTCTACGTGCTGACGCTTTATCCACTAAGCCACACCGGATTCTACCCCGGCGTCGGACAGAATCGTCTCAGTTTTTAAGTTCCAACTCTTGGATTCCATCTAGTGGCCACTCTCTGCACTACGTCATAGAGGTCTATGAACGTAGGACTAAAGTCCATACATGTGCTGAGGTGCACTCGTTATGAGTGACTAGTTGGCCGAGATCTGACGGAATAAGCGCTGTCTTAAATCACGAAGTGATTTACGCATATCATATTTATATACACTGGTCAAAAAAAGTTAAGCATATTTCCAGTTTACCCAATAATACCTGATATTTATGTTTCTTTTGGTTTTATGTGGCACGTATTATGTTTACCAATTCAAACTCTTTCATTTGTTTTATTCTGCATCACTAGGTAACGTCCAAATCACGGCTAGTAAACAAAGCCTGTAATTCGAGCAAAGTTCAGTCAGTGTCGTTTTGCTTCATAGTGCAGTACAATGGCTCGGAACACCCTTACAATGGCAGACCGCATCAAAATCATCACTTTGATGGAACAAAACATGAGACAAGTTGATGTTGCTAACATCCTTCATGTGAATCAGAGTATTGTCTCCAGACTGTGGAGAAAGTTCCAGGAAACCCAGTCAATAGCAGATCGACCTCGCGAGGGCCGTCCACGCAAAACAACACCAGGTCAGGACCGGTATGTAAGGTTATCTGTACGTAGGAACCCTATAGCCTCAGCTACAACTCTGCGCCATGACCTGTGCGAAGCCACTGTGTTGTTGTAAGTAGCCAAACTGTGCGCAATAGACTTCATGACATAGGGTTGTATGCTCGAAGACCACTCAAGACTCCAGCACTCCGTCCACATCACAGGGGTGCTCGTGCAAGATGGGCTAGAGCACATGAGAATTGGACACGAGACCAATGGACCAGAACTTTATTCTCAGACGAAGTGAGAATGGGCCTACACCCTGACAACAACTCTATTCGCGTATGGAGACGAACAGGGAACGAAATCATCCCTCAATGACCGTGGAACGTCACCAACAGTTTGGTAGTTCAATCTTGTTTTGGGCAGGTGTCATGTTTGGCCGCCGCACACCACTGGTTTCAATAGAGGGAAACATGACTGCTGCCGTGTATGAGAACAACATCCTCCAACCCATAGTAAGTGGTTTTGCAGAGACTGTAGGAGAAGGGTTCACTCTACAGGACGATAATGCTCGGCCTCATCATGCTCATAGTGTGCAGCGGTATCTGGTAGAACATGGGATCCGAAGAATGGATTGGCCAGCATGCTCACCGGATATGAACTGCATAGAGCATGCATGGAGCTTTCTCAGGAGAGCCATTTCCAATCGTCCACACCACCCATTAACGATTCAAGAACTCAGGAATGCTGCCTTGGAAGAATGGGACAATTTGCCTCAGGAGAGCTTAGATGCATTGGTACTGAGTATGCCCCGTCGCATACAAGAGTGCCTCAGGGTTCGTGGAGGACCAACACGTTATTAAACAGGGCACTGAAAACACCATTTCCTTTTCTTTGATGATGTACGAATTTCAACTTCCCTTATCTTTTCCGTTGTTTCCAAACAATGCAACTTTTTCATTTCATATTGAGTCCATTGTTAACAAATAGTGTATTTCTACTTTTAAGTTTATTCTGTGGAACCAAGAAACCCAATTATAATTTATCTATTTTATTTTAATTAATAAAAACCGTTATATGCCTAATTATGCTTAACTTTTTTTGACCAGTGTATAAATATAATATATATAAAAGACCTGCATGGTAATACATTTCTGTAGCATAGAATAGAGAGAATGATCATGCTTATTAAGAATTATTGTATCTTTATACTTATATATATATATATATATATATATATATATATATATATATATATATATATATATATAGGGGATTATTCCTGTGTTCGTCCATGGTCGGAATTTAGGTTAAGTTTAGATTTAAGATCTCTCCTGGCACTACATTATCATAATCATTCTATCATATCATCGGGGTAATGTAACTCCGCCTTCCAGGCGCCCCAACCTCAGAAGTGAGTTACAACTAAGCCACAGCCAGGAGAAGACCAGAAATGTCGAAAAGACAACCTGGTGGCATTGGATAAAAAAATAATAATAATATATATAAATAATATATAAAATCATATTTTGTAATCCAATGCCACCAGGTTGTCTGTCGACATTTCTGGTCTTCTCTCCTGGCCATGGCTTAGTTGTAACTCACTTCTGAGGTAGGGGGGGGGGCTGCAAGGCGGAGTTACATTACCCCGATGATGTGATAAGATGATTATGCTAATGTGGTGCCAGGAGAGGTCTTAAATCTAAACTTAACCTAAATTCCAGACCATAGACGCACACAGGAGTAATCCCCTTTAAGGAAAAATTCCTGTGCTCTAACCGGGAATCGAACCCGGGACCTCATGAACTATAGCCAGAAGATGATGTTCCCAGAAAGGAATAAGAGAATTTGATTGTGTTGTTACAACTGAGTGACATTTGCGCAGACATCGACTACAAGAAGATGGTGGATCCCAACAGCAACTTGCTGGAGGTGCTGCTGCCTGCGCTGCAGAGGAACAACATCGGCCTCATCGTCAAACTACTCAAGAGCATGCCCTCATCCATCAAGTGCTCCATTCAGCCGGGGGAGCTGTATGCGGCCTGGGCACAGAAGGAATTCTTCAAGGTAAAGGTAACTTTCGCATTCTGCTGCCAGGGATGGCGCCATCCAAAGTTACTCCATATTCATCGTGCTTCTCTTCTACTGCTTCCCAAAAGCTGAATGTTCAGCTTAAACTTGCTTCAGAACGCTTTCAGCCCTGTTTACCTGTGGCTTTAGTTACTGTTGTATACAGCTTGCCCAAGTCAAGTCTGCGAGTGGGGATATCGGGATGGAATGTAGAGGCAAAACACAGTTGCCACATAGCTCACTTGACGCTCAGATTTCAATGTGTGCACATCGTTTAAAATTCACTACGGAGCGCACGCATTTGTTGTCCTTGTCATCAGATAAAGGCAACAGTTACGCTGTCTCCCAGCCTCCCCCCTCATGCAACTTTCTCCACACTTGCCAATCGGAATGCCAAACCTCACTGTCAAGCAGAAATAGAAGTACAGTCTATTTCAAAGCGTCTTAAATTGTTACCGCTCTATGAACTGAAGCGCAGTAGGAAAACTTTGCTGTCATATGAGACTGTACTGGTCTCCTCTCGTTACCGCCTCTTTCACTACAGAACTGCCTCCAACTTCCCCTATCGGCTCGCAGACTTAACTTGGTCGAGCTGTAGTTTGCAAGTTATCCTTAGCAATAACTTCACAACTTCTCTTATAGTTATGCTTGAACTGATAATGTTCATGTTATAAGTTGTTAAGGCTTCTTTAAAATGTTTCTTTAACTTTTTAAATTGTATTTTGCATCTACGAGGGGTAGTCATAAAGTTTTAATTATCACCTCGAAAAAATGAAGCTGCGACCATGGACTTTTACCTTGTTGAGGTTTTTTCCGGGGTTTTCCCTCAACCCAATATGAGCAAATGCTGGGTAACTTTCGGTGTTGGACCCCGGACTCATTTCACTGGCATTATCACCTTCATCTCATTCAGACGCTAATTAACCTAAGCTGTTGATAAAGCGTCGTAAAATAACCTACTAAAAAAAAACCATGGACTTGGTGATATGTTAGTCCTTTTCTACATATTCACCCTTCAACACGACACATTTTTCCCAACGATGGATGACTTGACGAAGGCCTTGGTTGTAGAAGTCTGCATTTTGGCTGTTCAGGAAACGTTCCACCTCAAAAATGACCTCGTCATCATTCTGGAAATGCCTGCCACGCAATGATTCCTTCATCCGAGGAAAAAGGAAGAAGTCGCTGGGTGCCATATCAGGAGAATACGGGGGGTGAAGCAAAATTTGATAGCCTAAAGAAGCAGCATGTGTGACTGTGTCCTGAGCGGAATGAACTGGGGCGTTGTCATGAAGCAAAAGGACCCCCTTGGACAGCTTCCCGCGATGCTTCGTCTTGATAACCTCCTATAATCTCTCGTCAGGAGATTTCGGTAGTATGCTCCTGTGATGGTTTGGCCCTTCTGAGCATAATCTGTCAACACCACACATTGGATGTCTCAAATTTCACTCAGCATCACCTTGCCTGATGATGGTTGGGTCTTCGCCTTTTTCGGCGGTGGTGAATTCACGTGTTTCCACTCCCCATATTCTCCTGATATGGCACCCAGAGACTTCTTCCTCTTTCCTCAGATGAAGAAACCATTGCGTGGCAGGCATTTCCAGAATGACGACGAGGTGATTTTTGAGGTGGAACGTTTCCTGAACAGCCAAAATGCAGATTTCTACAACCAAGGCCTCCGTCAGGTCATCCATCGTTGGGAAAAATGTGTCGAGTTGAAGGGTGAATATGTAGAAAAGGACTAACACCATCACCAAGTTTCATGGTCGCAGCTTCATTTTTTCAAGGTGATAATTAAATCTTTATGACTACCCCTTGTAGCTGGTGCACAAATGAAAAATGAGTCTTATGATAATCTAATTAATATTTCAATTAAAAGCATTTCCCTCGATCTAATAATATTTTACTACCGGTACATGGCGATTTTAATGGTGCGGGGAGTAAATAAGGATCCTGTTTTATGGTGAATAAAAATATTAAATTTTGGTATAAAAATTTGATTAATTTTGGTGTTATTTCGCACAAAAAACTATATACATTCCGTGTTATTTCACTTTTTAAAAAATATGGCTTTTGACTCTAGTCGTGCAAAATACATTACTGAATATAATTACTAAGATGTATCATCAAGGAATTCTTAAGGATCTTTGTACAGGTTAATAAAACTTATAGTCTTCTATTGGCACTTACCCGTCGTGTAGAGAAATTAATTTGTGTAACAGTCTCCTGTTCTATGTGTGAATAATATAAACTAATAGGCACCATGAAACATTCAGGCTACTCTATTTTATATTTTAAAATAAAGTCACTCCAAATACGGTTTGAATATTAGATTAAAAATTTTGTATTGAAATAGTGTTTGGATATTATATTTTAGTCACCATTTTTAAGGAAATTCCACTACCGGTACCTAATAGAACAAAATCGTAAATCCACCTAACTCCAATCCCTGCCATGCCTGCCAACAGTACAGCACATAGGGAACTGCCAAAGCTTATTGTATTAATTAACGCACATATTTATCTGACTTCCAATATTTATGTGACTTTTGCGTATACACAAAATTTCGCGTTACTTTCCGAGTTTGAACATAATATATTTTGACCTGGAAGGGCTTGAAACATCAATAAATCAATCTTCTTAATGTATCCAGCTGTTTGCTGACTACATAAAGTCCACTGTAGTCTATTCAGTTGTTGTTTTTCACGAGAAATGAGGGGTATTTTGATCGGTGTTCATTATAGATGCCTGTTGCTAGTAGCCAGAGTTGGGGTGTAGTCAATATATACTGCAGAGCTGTGTCTTCTGCAACTGGTACTGATGATTTTAATTTACTTCTTTTGTGGTTTATGGATGGACAGTATAGAAGAATGTGTTCCAGATCTTCATCATGATTATTACACCACAGACAAGTAGGATTATCAGAAAGGTGAAATCGGTGTAGGTACAATTGAGGGCTTTGCCGGAAGAAAGGCGGATAGACATATATGCCCTTCGGGAAAACGGTTTAAAATGTAATGAATAATTATTGTAGCGAAATTTTGTTTTGATTGTACTGTAGATACCTGCAGGACAGGGCTGCGTGTGTGTATAACATTTTATTCAGGTGCGTTTTAAAATCTTAGATTGCATGTATTTCAATTCGCCATATTGATGTATACGCCCTTTTTCTGGCAAACCCCTCAATTGTGTGACATTGTGACTTGTTCTGGCTTCAGTTAAAAATGTTTGAACATGTCTGGGCAAGTTTTTGTACATTTCCAGGTCATTTGGTTTCTTTTGTACAGACTGTAAAATTTTTTCTTTGTCGGAAGAGAGCCAATTGTTGATCCATAGGTTTATAAAATGAGACTTCACTGAAGCAAAGGCACTGGATAGAGATATCACTTGAAGAGGTCTCGGTTGCAAATATGAAACAGTAGGACTTGAAACATAACATTTTTGCTTTTATCAGCTGAAGTACTGTATTTCGCGAATCTGTGGTTTGCAGAAACTAGATATCTTTAGACATAAGAAAGGATGGTTATCCGCCTTCATTAAATACTAACTATTTGAATGCTTCTCTTATCCTACTCTCATATTGGAAACTCTGGTGCCACCACTATTTTATGCCTTCAATTTATTAAAGAGTCACGAGAAACTGTAATAGCACGTGCTTGTGCATCTTTTCCGTTGACATGTTACATTTTCTGCAATAATCACTCTATATTCTATCCTTACTTGCGTATTTTCTGAAGCCTTCTGTCTCAGGAAACAGTCAGTTTTAGTTCTGTGCCTCTATGCAATGATCTGAACTTAAATTTATTGTCCTCTTCTTACAGATTCCTGACATATTGAATCCTGTATTGGATGAAGTGTGGCTGGAGCAGTACGAATTATGCACGGCCCATTTCAACAAGATGGAAGCTACTGACGTCCTCAGTTTTATCAAGGGAACGTGCTTTGATGAACGCGGTGTGGCCATGATGTCAATAGAATGCAGGATGACCATACTCACGCGGACAAAGGAATATTGTCAACTAAAACTCATCTATCCCTTGGAAGACGAAGCGTGAGTAGAGAGATGTGAAGCAGATTCCATTGTAAAGATTTACTTTTTTAGTACGAATGTAGACTGTCCTGGTGATTCTAGTGTGTATAGGTCTCGCAAGCACGGATTACCGACGGAAGAAATGCGAATCAAACACTGCGATAAGGAAGAGCGGGCGACAGGAAAGGTCACGAGATAACTTGAATGATATTCAAGAGTACAGTCGGAAGAGAAATGACATCAATAAAATCAGTTTTATGTTGTCATAGTTACATTACGACTTTAGTTTGTTCCATTGCATGTGAATACGTGTCTTGTATCGCACGGTATTATTATTTCATTCGTTAACATATGTTGCGCGTTTAATTAGCTTCGAATTTTTCTCTTGCTACGTTCTTTATTTCCACAGCGATGTCCTCATGTGTTCATCTTCTTGGAAGAGACAGTACTTCCATCTGTCCGCACTTCTCGTCCCCTTCAACGTGCCTACATGTACACACGTCGAAACAGACAGCAACGCCACCATTGCTTTTCGGTAATCGTTTCTTGCGCGAGCTATACTAGTCTATTTGATTAGCCAATCCCCTACTCTGAACCTTTACTTCCATGGTGTTCAGCAAAATGTTAAAATGTTGCGTTTTTGCATTGTTATAGAAGTAGAAAAATCCTACATTTCGAAGCTGTTTATTGGTTCCATCTTCAGGAAAGAGAATGAATGGGGAACCCATCACCTGGAGCCAACAGGTTCCCCAATTCGTACCTTTTATAATGTATGTATGTTTAGTAGCACTCTGAAAACAGGTTGGAACCATATAAAGATTACCAGTAAGGTGTGACCCAATATGTATCTCCAAAATGTTGAATGTTTCTATTGTTCAACCAGCTCTATTGTTCTGCCCCTTTCGTGCTATGAGCGTGACCGTTATTGGCAAGGTTAATTTCTTTCCTCATTCCACTTCATTTGCGTGACACCATACTCCCAGATTTATCTTCACTCTCCAAACAGCTTTATTAGTACAGACAGGGTTGCTGTTAGTGTATATTAGATAGGTTGCAGCCAGTTCTGTATTTTGACTGTTCAGTATAGGACTATATCTTTTCAGTCTCAATTTCGAAAATTGTTCAGTTACGAATATATTCGAAAAAAGTATATACAATTTGAGACAAAGTAATTTCAGTTTCGAGAATAGTGATGTAAAGTTCGGAAGAAGTAAAATTAATTTAGAAAAGTAAAAATTAATTTAGGAATTATTATTATTATTATTATTATTATTATTATTATTATTATTATCATTATCATTATCATTATCATTATCATTATTATTATTATTATAATTATTATTATTATTCCATAATTTTGACTTGCCCTGTATAGCTGAAAAAATGAGAAAACTCTTCAAATCATAAATTGATTTCTTTCTCTTTTGAGTTTGATATAATTTCCGATACAGTAATGAATTTTTATATTTTCGGAAGTTGAGGTTAGCTTTTCCGAAATTAAGTTTATTTTTTCTGAATATAAATGAACCATTTCCGAAATTGAGGTTAGTTTTTCCAAAGTTCAGGTTGAAATGGTATATTCTGACATGCAGGCATTCTGATCTTCTTTGGACCAGTTGTGACAGCAGATTTGTATAGAATGCTTTGCTCGCTCTCGTGGCAGGGATGAATGGAGCGAAGCAGCAAAGCAGCTGGACATCTGGTTGGCGCATTTGAAAGTAGTGAGTTCCTCAGGAGCCTTACAGTTCTGCAGGAGTTCTAAAAAGGATGGTGAACGACTCTTGAGGTATGTTTCATAGTTGTCATTAGATATGCCAGAATGTCTTCACTATGAATAAATTTGCAACTAGTAATACTAAGATGAAGATTAGTAGCTCCTATTCATTTTAGTTTCTCATTTGTGAGAGGGAAATGTGCATGGGTTTTATTTTCTTGATACACAATATACTTAAAGGGATACATTTAAATTATCCTGAAGTTTATTATTCGATTTCTATGACTTAAAAACAATGGAAATATGCGTGCATTTACATTCTAAAAAATACCAAAATATGACATAAAAGCTTAGAAATATGACGCAAAACAAATTAAATAGAGTGCAAATCTGATCTTTGAGGTAAAGCTTCCTGTAAAGCAGATTTGAATAATTTCAAGGAAAAATTGTTCCGGGGCTGGGTATCGATCCTAGGACCTCTGGTTGAACGATACCCAGCCCCGGAACAATTTTTCCCTTGAAATTATTCAAATCTGCTTTACAGGAAGCTTTACCTGAAAGATCAGATTTGCATAACATATACATCACTGTGTACGTTAACAGAAAACCACAATTTCAAGTCACACAGATTGTGTGCACTCGATGTGGGTCTCTGGTGTTTCGTCAGCCCACGCAAGTTGTGTGGATATAAAGGGAAAAGTTGAGACGGTGTCGGGTGGAGTTCCCGGGTAGCTCAGTTGGCAGAGCACTGGTACGTTCAACCAGAGGTCCCGGGATCGATACCCGGCCCCGGAAAAATGTTTCCCTTGAAATTATTCAAATTAAATAGAGTGTCAGCATGAAGAGCTGAAAACCCGGGTTCAAATCCTGGTGCTGGAGAGAATTTTTCTCTGTTCCACTCATCCTTCATCATATGATGACGCAGAATTTCTGCATGGAAATATCATATATGTACTTCGGTACATCGTAATAAATTAAATATTACCGAAAATTAACTTTGAAATTTGACACAAAACAAAGTAATATTACCGAAAATTACTTAGAAAACTTTTTATTCGTCATCCTAAAAAATTGTTTTTGTGAATTTTAATTCCTTGTATTGGCCATAGTGGACTGTTCAGCTTATAAAAATAGAAGGGGAAAAGAGAGGTGAAAAATGTGCAATGTCTGTCCTCTGTGTGACTAATTGATTTTTACAGCAGTGTTAACAGGGTCACAGAACAATCTTAGAAATAAATTGTGTTTGGGGGAGGGGGGAAACAAGGAATGTCCATTTTTAGCTGTTTTATAGTATATAGCGCATTCTATAAGTGGAAACTAGAACTACAGAACTATCCCATCACAAAAATTTAAAAGTGGAAATGTCCGTGTAAAGTAGTGTTAAACATTTGGTACACTGTTTGAAAACCAGGAATGTTCAAGTATTTTTTTCTCTCTATAGTAATGTTTTGTGACATTACCTGTTTTCTCCCTACACCCTTCAGATAAAGTCTTAAAATCTTCCGAAGTTCAGAAACAAAGAAGATTTAAAATATATAACACTTTGGCAGTACTTACGTTATTGTATAGATGTAAGACCTGGGCTATGAAAATAAATTCCATATTACTGCAGCTGAAATGAAATTCACTAGGCGGACAGTAAAATTACATGGCAGGATCACAAAACAAATACAGAAATATTCATACATCTTGATTACACAACTTTTAACACTGTATCACTTCCGAACAATGGTACACAGACTACTCAACATACCAATGAACCAACAAGATTACAACGAAGAGCTAACACAATCAAATACATAGCACAAGAAAATGGATACAACCCCAACATAATAGACAACATAATACGTAAGACAAAACATAATCACAAAAAACATAAGAATACAACACAAACACAAGAACACAAAAAATACAACACTAACATACGAAAACAAAAACACACACAAAATTGCAACCTCATTCAAGAAATTAAATTACAACATCGCATACAGAACAAATGACACTCTACAAAAACATCTCAACACACAAACAACACAAACAAATACAACCACACAGGCGTATACAAACTCAAATGTAACATCTGCAACAACTTCTACATAGGACAGACCGGCAAATCGTTTCAAACACGTTACAAAGAACACATCATAGCCATAACAAAATTACAAAACACCCCCACATATGCAGAACACATCACAAATGCTAACCACACCCACAGAGACATCAACACAGACATGGAAATACTGCACATCCAACCAAAAGCCAGAAACTAAACACACTAGAACAATATGAAATATACAGACACACAAAAACACACCCCAACGAAATTCTCAACACACAACTCAACTTCAAAACACACACACTCTTTGACTCTACACTATACCACAGGAACACACCCTCACAGGAAACAGAACAAGTGGCGCCAAGACCAACAACGACCAGTTCTGAAGATGACCCATAAATAGGTCGAAACATGTAAACGAGGTACGTTGAAATTTAACACAGGAAAGTCTTACCATACATATTCCGAGCAGAAATGTTATCGGAACTGAAAGTTGAACCAGTTCTTGACAAAATCATTACAGATGTAAATAGAGACTAAGGTTGCTAGGTCTATATTGTGTTTCACAATGTCTGACAGGCGATGTAAACATTGCTGTATGATGATGATGATGATGATGATACTCATGTTTAAGAATTCTCAAGAATTGATTTTCTTGGTATTATTTCTTATAATGATAGGTAATTTGTTCATAAGCCTGTTATAATTTTATTCATTCTGTTTTGCAGAATGCTGGATCTGTCCATGGGGGAGATGAGCGGTGTTGCAGAGCTGCTTCGTGAAGCTGTGTTGAGCGAGCTATCCTTGGAGTCTTTACAACACCTCATGAGGCTTCTGCCAGAGCCTGCACCAACACTAGAGGACTTGCTGAAGGAGGCCGTTCAGCTGGTTAGGTATGCGTCAATTATAAGGAGAGAATCAGTACGAACTTAGCTTTGCAGGAAGTCAGCGAAAGAAATTAATAGCCCAGAGTGGCGATTTCCTCTTAATTTATATTTACCAGGTTCCTTGATTCGTTTCTTACAGAGTTGTGGTGAATTCCCAAACAATTTTTCTCATAAAATGTTTCAGAAAAAAGAAATCCAAAAAATATTGCAGAGATTTGAAGATTCTTACAGCCTATTTGTGATAAAACAATATAATAATATAAATAATTGATTAAATGGCGATCTTACTCGTGTTAATTATGTAAGCATGTGTGGATTACAGCTGTTTCGGTGCTACTTGACACCATCCTCAGAGCCTACTAGATCTCGGTGCTATCTCAACTTTGCTGCCTGTTGTGTGGGTGCGTTCGTGTAATGAAGAGTTGTGTCAAATAGTGTGTGTGTTCTGAAATTGATCTGTGTGTTGAGAATTTGATTAGGGTGTGTTTTAGTGTGTCTGTATATTTCATATTGTTCTAGTGTGTTGAGTTTTTGGTTTTTGGGTTGTATGTGTAGGATTTCCATGTCTGTATTTATGTTATTGTATAATAGTTGCACATGCAATAGTTGCGACAGTTTCTACATTGGACAGACAGGCAGATCATTCCAAACTAGATACAAAAAACACATTACAGCAATAAGCAGAGGACACAATACATCTACATATGCCAAACGCATAACTAATGCTAACCACACATACAATAACATAAATACAGATATGGAAATCCTACACATACAACCCAAAAACCAAAAACTCAACACACTAGAACAATATGAAATATACAGACACACTAAAACACACCCTAATCAAATTCTCAACACACAGATCAATTTCAGAACACACACACTATTTGACACAACTCTTCATTACACGAACGCACCCACACAACAGGCAGCAAAGTTGAGATAGCACCGAGATCTAGTAGGCTCTGAGGATGGTGTCAAGTAGCACCGAAACAGCTGTAATCCACACATGCTTACATAATTAACACGAGTAAGATCGCCATTTAATCAGTTATTTATATTCAAGTGTTAAAAGTAGTGTACGAAAGATTCAACATGGAATATAATAATATATTAAAAGTATATTGCATTCATGTAGTTAAATATTATGCCTTTATTCCAGAATTTTTAGATCAAAGATTGTGTATATGAGTGGAGGTGAATGTGTTTTGATGCAGATTTTCTAGTTACTATGTAAAAATATGAGAAATTCTGTGCAAATTACACTGTTATTTTCTGCTATTCTCATTTATCACTTTATTGTAAGTAAAGAAAAAGTATTACAGTGTTGGGTAGTGTACAGAATTTAAGTTCACAAGGATATTTTTATTTTAATGAATGTTGTAGGGACCGAAAAAGTCAAAATATAATAATCTCTCTTAATAATACATTATCATCCAAGTGAGCTGGCTCAGACAGTAACGTTTGAGACTCGCATTCGTAAGGTCCCGGGTTCAAACCCCGTGGTCACCAATCTGATTTTTTAAAAATATTTTTCTCAGTCCCAAAGGCAAATGCCAGATTGGAAACTTATGTAGCATGATTCCTCACCACTTCAGTCACCAATATCATAAACATTGATTAAAATTTAAAATCAGTTACATGAACACAAGCCATCTGTAACACACGACAGTAGAACCAGGAACTCAACAATAGTAAAAACGGCCTACTGATATACCCAAAGAACCTAAACACTCTATATGACTACAGATGTTAAAGCGTGTATAAATAAACTTAGCAACAAATAAATTATCTTTCTGAAACCATTTGAGATTGATCTGAATGAATCTATCAACAGTATTGCCACCGCCACCATTATTATTATTATTATTATTATTATTATTATTATTATTATTATTATTATTATGTTGTTGTTTTCTAACGCCAGGCGTTTGACAATCAAGTCATTTGACCTCTTGCACTCCAATATTTTTCAAAGATATTATCATGGTCAGCCACTGAAGCACAGATTTTGAGGTGTTCCGAATCCATTTCTTGATTTGAGTTGCTATTATTATTATTATTATTATTATTATTATTATTATTATTATTATTATTATTATGTTGTTGTTTTCTAATGCCAGGCGTTTGACAATCAAGTCATTTGACCTCTTGCACTCCAATATTTTTCAAAGATATTGTCATGGTCAGCCACTGAAGCACAGATTTTGAGGTGTTCCGAATCCATTTCTTGATTTGAGTTGCTATTATTATTATTATTATTATTATTATTATTATTATTATGTTGTTGTTTTCTAACGCCAGGCGTTTGACAATAAAGTCATTTGACCTCTTGCACTCCAATATTTTTCAAAGATATTATCATGGTCAGCCACTGAAGCACAGATTTTGAGGTGTTCCGAATCCATTTCTTGATTTGAGTTGCTATTATTATTATTATTATTATTAAATGAAATTCTTGTTGAGTATAAGCTCTGTGCCACAGATTTTCTCAAGTATTTTTTTCCCCAGTTAAGGGAGTATGTACACCTTTTACTAATATAAATTTAGTGAAATTGAAAATTTAATATTACATATCCTGAATTAATTTTGTGTTGGAATTTGGTATAGTAATTAGACAATATTTCTAGATTAATAAACAATTTTTAGAATCCAAAAAATTTTAATTTCTAAGGGTAATTATATTTTTAAATAGAGGGTGCAATTTGTAGAGGGAAAGTTGATTTCTTTGATATCTTGTGCAGTTTTGAATATTTTTAATGCTTCCTTCTCTGTTTTATTCATAATGAGTCGTTAATGAATCCTGCCCTTACCAATTGAACGTTGTTTTTTTTTGTGATTTTTTTTTTCCATGAATTGTAAAATTTAATTTTTTTACATAAAAATTGTTAATGGAAAAAGAACTTCAAGTGATAAAACAATACTAAAGACAGGATTTCTTCTCCAGTGTGAAAAACTTGTATGCATAATTTCATAAATTTATCTAAAAAATGTGAAAGTTACGAGAGGAATGGTGTTGGATAATTTAAGTTACGGGAAATGAGCGACAGACTTATCAAAGGTAAGGAGTTCTAGCCATATTTAAATGGCGAAGTCGATTGATATATTTTCACGTTTTAGGCCCTAACTCGTAGAATATCAGAGATATAATATATTTTTTTCAGCATACTATTGACGAAAGTCCATAAAGAAAAACACACTTTTTCGACTTCCAAAGGTGTATATGCCCCTTTAAATGAATGTGTTGCATTTCAGAAATGGAGAAGAGCCGAAAGGGTCTCATCTGCTGTCTGCAGTGTTGCGGAGGTTGCAGGAGAACTTGAAGTACGCTGCCAGCAGTGCTGTGCCTCAGGAGGTGGAAACGCTATGTGGAGACCCAAACCTCACACCTGAGATCAGACTCCAGGCTCTGGAGCTATTGCAGGTACAGTAAGGGGAGAGGATGGTATTTTTTAAAACTTTTTTCCTATTTGTTGTAAAATATTAATTTTTTTGTATGTAGAGAGCTCATAGCTGTGGCAACTCAACCAAATAAAAATATTTTGAAAAAAAAAAAATTATTTGGGAGCACAAATTTGAAAAAAATATACCCAATGCAGGATTGTACTAAAACCGATATATCTAAACCGTTTTTAAAGATAGATTCAAGCAGTTTTTTGCAGTGTATTTGCAAAAGCATGTTCTACAAACTGTCTGTAACAGAATTTTGATATTAGTCCTTACGTTGTAAAATAAACAATTAAAATTTAGTAACAATTTTCTGATTTTCTTTCTTGCAAACAAACGGACGTATTTTTAAAATGAAATCATTTAACAAAATTCTGTTACAGAGAAAAGTTTCCTAATAGTCTAAAGAATGTGTGTTCTAAATTTCATGCATGTATCTTTAATAGTTCAAAAATTATATCCATTTTTGTCTGGCAATGTAGCAAAAGAATGAAGTTACTGGAAACTGATAAAAGCGGGCGAGTGATTTAAAAATCCATAGCGCAGGAAGTTTAAAAATGACGTCTCAACATCCGATAAGGGCACAAATACCCATAAAATGTTGTTGTGTTGTTGTCGTTGTTGTTTTCTAATGCCAGGCATTTGACAACAAAGTCATTTGACCTCTTGCACTCCAATATTTTTCAAAGATATTATCATGGCCAGCCACTGAAGCACAGATTTTGAGGTGTTCCGAATTCTTTTCTTGGTTTGAGTTGCACAATGGGCAGTTAGGGGACTGATATATTCCAATTCTATGCAGGTGTTTGGCCAAACAATCATGGCCTGTTGCCAATCTAAATGCAGCTACAGACGATTTTCGTGGTAAATCGGGAATTAACTGTGGATTATGATGCAGAGAGTTCCATTTTTTCCCTTGAGATTGTGTTATCAAATTTTGTTTGTTGAATTACCGAAAACAACAATAAAAGTGGGCGAGTGATTTAAAAATCCATAACGCAGGAAGTTTAAAAATGGCGACTCAACATCCGATAAGGGCACAAATACCCACAAAATGTTATGCTATGCATTCCACACATATCACAGAGCATTTTAAAGATTTTTTTTTTTTTTTTTTTTTTTTTGAAAATTTACTCATTTTTCACCACAAAATACCATCCTCTCCCCTTAAGTAGTCACAGGACTGTGTGTGCTCATCGAAACATCCTGCAGTATCTCTGAATGTTTGCTATATGCTGATGATGTTAAATTGTATAACGTCACTGACAAAGAACAAGACGCTATTGATCTACAACAAGATTTGGACGGACATAGGTGGGGTATTGTTATGCTAAATTCTAATAAATGCTGCTTTATGACATATTCTAGAAATAAGATATTACTCACAATTCGTATGAAATTAATGGAATGAAATTACTTAAGAGTGAAATCATTGTGGTTTTTATTTCACATATAACTTATGTCTTAAAGTGCACTTAAAGCACTAGTTACAAGTAAACTAGAGTATGTGTCTATAGTATGGTCAGCTCAGTTCCAGTCCCATCAGATGTAAATAGAAAGGATACCAAAAAGATTTTTACGTTACCTATATTAAAAAAAAAATCACGTATCATCTTATGAAAAGCAAATATCATGCAATCAGTTACTTTTTGAACTAAATTATAAAACTTTAAAATCTAGACGATTAATAAACAGCCAAATTTGACTCTATAAGACTGTTAATGTTCAAAAATATTAGAAAGGATAAATTATTTTACATATCTCGGATACACATTATCTTTTTTCGATGAAGTAGACATTTCACAGAAAATTTCTAAATACACCAAAACAATGGGAATAATTAACACATTATGAAACCTTCCCTAGTACAAAGGCATACTCGATTCGCCTTTACAAGACCTTGGCGAGACCTGTACTTTGTTACGGCAGTGAGGCATGGACATTGAGGAAGAAAGACGAAAGCAGAATAACGGCTAATGAAATGAAATTTATGAGATATACAGCGGGATATACGAAATGGGATCACAAATGTAATGAAGATGTAATGGAAGAAATACAACTAGAACCTGTAATTAATCACGTAAAACATTATCAGAACAATTGGATAAATCATCTGCATCGCATGCATAGAGATAGAATCCCAAAAGTCATGCTCCACTATCGTCCAAACGGGAAGAGATCTCTCGGTCGTCCAAAGAAGCGCTGGATTGAAAATTCAACTGTGAGATCGTAACAGGCCATTTGGCCTAATACTTGAAGGGAAGAAGAAGAAGAAGAAGAAGAAGAAGAAGGAGAAGACTGTTAATGGTATATTGAATAACTGTAATTTTCTTAAATTCCTTCAGTTCAATGTAAAAAGAATATAATTACGCATAGGCAACCTTTTGTTATTCCAATTCCTAGAACTGTTTTCTTCAAGAACTATCCCTTGTCTGTTATGTGTAAAACTTACAAGTCTCATTGCAGAGCTTGAGGCCACACGAGGTTCACAGTGACACGGTGCTCTTGTACCGCCACACGCAGGCTTCTGTTGCGACAGCCTGGTCACAGGTGCCAATCTCCATACAGGAGACTGATCTCCAGACTCCAGAGTCGCGTGCGCAGTTATTCAGCAGGTTGCTGGCACATGCACATACGTGGCAGCAGATCCTGATCCTCAAGGACCTCCTGGACAAGTGGCCGAATTTTAAGGACAGGTATGTTGGCTGGCAACAGATCAATGAACACATCATTCTGTAGTTGTTGAGTTCAGCAGTATAGCTGGACAAAAGTCATGTTTGTAAATGAAAAATGTTAGCATGTGAAAAAGGAGCAGTAAACCAAATATAAAAGTGTTATTGAGTCAGTGGCTTTGTAAGCATATCTCTTTCAGCATTCACCTTTTTCACCTACATTTCATTGCATTTTGCAACTCAAAGTAAAAGTTTGTTTTGTGAATTTTAGTAAAGTGAATTTATTCTGCATTGTGAACACATTTACCAGAGGTACATAGTAAACATAAATGCTGTAGCCAGGCTTTAATAATTTTATGGTGGCTCATCAGTCAGGCAGAAGTTTCACTAGTCAGCATCGTCTAACTACAAAAGCTCAATTAAAAATCAGAATTTTTTTCACTCTTCAATTAAAAGTTTGCACTCATCACAGACGAGCAGATGCGTGCTTTTTCAAGCCTTACTATTCATTCATTCATTCATAGTGTTCTGCCCAAGGACAGGTCTTTCACTGCAAACCCAGCATTCTCTAATCATTCCTGTTTTCCGTCTTCCTCTTTGCCTCCTCATACGACCCATATATCTTAATCAAGATCAATCTTCTTAATGTATCCAGCTGTTTGCTGACAACATAAAGTCCACTATAGTCCACTGTAGTCTATTCAGTTGTTGTTTTTCACGAGAAATGAGGGGTATTTTGATCGGTGTTCATTATAGATGCCTGTTGCTAGTAGCCAGAGTTGGGGTGTAGTCAATATATACTGCAGGGCTGTGTCTTCTGCAACTGGTACTGATGATTTTAATTTACTTCTTTTGTGGTTTATGGATGGACAGTATAGAAGAATGTGTTCCAGATCTTCATCATGATTATTACACCACAGACAAGTAGGATTATCAGAAATGTGAAATCGGTGTAGGTACAATTGAGTGACAATGTGACCTGTTCTGGCTCTTGTTAAAAATGTTTGAACATGTCTGGGCAAGTTTTTGTACATTTCCAGGTCATTTGGTTTCTTTTGTACAGACTGTAAAATTTTTCCTTTGTCAGAAAAGAGCCAATTGTTGATCCATACATTTGTAAAATGAGACTTTACTGAAGCAAAAGCACTGGATAGAGATATCACTTGAAGAGGTCTTGGTTACAAATATCTTGCCTGTGTTGCAATATTATCGACTTTCTCGTTTCCAGGTATACCACAATGACTAGGTATCCATTGAAATGTTATTTCCTTTTGGAGTTCTTTTAGTTTACTTAGTTGTTTCTGAATTGGAATAATTCTATGTGCATATAGGTTTGGTACATATTTAATTATATTAAATATAGCCCCTTGGAGTCGGTAAGTATGCAAATAGATTTTTCAGAAATTTGAGTAACACACTGAAGAGCAGCATCAACAGCTAGCAATTCAATGTCAAGACTGGAGGAGGATGAACATGGTATGAAATAACTTTCTTGATATTTTGGAATATAATACCCTGCTCCTAATGTCCCATTATTAGGATTTAGATATCCATCTGTATAAATTTGAAGGTGATATTTTAATTATACGCAAAATACTAAAAAGGCGCTTTTGAGACACAAACATAGCTTTTGGGCATTTATAGGAGTTTATGGTTAATTTAGGCATTTTAGGTCCTATAGAATTTTAATAGGGAGATCCTGTGTACATGAAACGTAAAGATATCTGAATAACATACGTCTAGGATGTAGCAAACAAAATAGGTACGGAACTGGAAATCTGTTCCTAATGATGATACAATACAAAAATATTATTGACAACTGATAATTTAAAAATCTGATATGTTTTGACTTGGAGTGAATTTTTATTCACTTGCAGCAAAACTTTGCCTGTATGATAACATTACCTTCAACATCACAAATGCAATATTTATTGCAAGTGGATTCATGAGCGAAGTTATAAATTGATGTATCTAGGACTGCATTTTCGACTACTGTGCATTGCGAATTTATACTTAACAAAACGTCGTTTTTAACGCATAGATCTTACAAGGTTTTCGTTTGTCTTGTATATATCCAATAAAATAAGTCTCAGTGAATATTCAGTGTTAAAAAAAATAATTTCTCTGATCCATACTTCACACGGATTACTGTTTATGTTGACAGCTCTGATTCGTCTACAAATCCGTGGATGCAGCTTATCTACAAAATCATAACATTCGATGACAGGAAGATGGACGAGGTGGAAAGTGTCCTGGACGATGTGTTCCAGCACAACAACTTCAGTCCTGGTGTGAGTGTTGAGTACATGCAGAATGCCAGTCCTCCTGAAATGAGTGATCACAGGTCTTACCTGCCTTGCTTTGTGTGCTGCAGGACCTGCAGTACTTGGTGTCCTTGGGCGAGGGCAATGTTGACTTGTCCCTGCTCTTGCTGGTCTGTCTGCTGCCAGATCACTCGGCCCTCCATGCCACTGCTGTATCCCTGGTGCAGAAGCATTTACGTGTAAGTCACGCTACTTAGATTACCGGTACTTACATTTGGTAAGAATTTATACAGGGTGTTTCCGAGGTGGTGTTACAAACTTTCAGGGATGATGGCGAAGGGCACATGTATCAATTTGAGATCAGGAACCCTGGTCCGGAAATGACCGAGTCGAAAGTTATAAGCAAAAATAGTTGTGTGGAAATGGAATTGTAATTTGGCACCACGTGCCCTCCTTCCCTTAACTTTTGAAACAGTCGTGGAAAAATAGTATGGACTGGATGTCTCCTATGTGGGTACTAGTCCCGATACAATCTCTGAGCTTGTCTACTGTTTCCATTGGCCCATCTGTATTCGAAAATCAGGTCTGCTTATTCCGCTCTCGTGTACTCCTCCATTTCACTAGGACTGATCGACTGGACACTGCAACTTGTACACATACACTGCTGTCTACAGACGTGCATATCAGGACCGACCATGTCCGTTACACATTACGCTATCTGCATTGCTTTAGTGTAGTTTCCTGTCCCCATCCCTCAGACAGTGCACTGAATGGAATACTGTAAGTAGACAACGTAAACAACGTCAGATGAATACAGTATGTGTAAGATGTACAGATAAATATACGTAAATAAGGTGTACAGAGGAATAAAATTATTTCATTTCCACAGAACTATTTTTGCTTGTAACTTTCGACTCGGTCATTTCCGGACCAGGGTTCCTTATCTCAAATTGATACATGTGCCCTTTGCCATCACCCCTGAAAGTTTGTAACACCACCTCGGAAACACCCTGTATAGTGTGATTCATCCTTGCTTTGGGAATCGGTTCTGTAGGTCATTTTGAGTAAAAAATTCATGTGAACATGGATCAAATTAACATTAATTTTTATACATTTTGATTGCACACTTTTAACACTTTGTATCACTTAAAAATGTAGTTATAATAACAACTTTCAGGTGTTAAAATGAAAACTAAGTGGTAAATTACCTAGTTGACTAGTTTCGACTTCGTGTCAGTCATCCTCAGAACTAGTGAGGTCCTTGCTTCTTCTGGTTTCTTCAGTTGTTTCGCTGGAGGGTGCGTTTGTGTTTGGTGGTAGTGTGGACTCAAATACAGTGTGTGTTTTCAGATTCACTTATGTATTGAGGATGTGTTGTGGATGTGTTTTTATGTGTCCATATATTTCGTACTGTTTTATTAATTTCTGCTTTTTCTGTTGAATATGTAGGATTTTCATGTCTGTTTCTACGTTGCTGTAGCTGTGATTAGTGTTTGTGATGTGTTATGTACATATGTAGAGGTACACACAGCCATAACCAAAACACACAATACCTCTACATAGGCAGAACACATCACAAACAACAACAACATAGAAACAGACATGGAAATCCTACATACGGAGGGTTGTTTTCGATCTCTGGAAACGAACTTGAATGACGTCATGTGTATCAGGAGTCACACGACAGCCGAACTGTGGCGAGAGGTGACAGACCAGTAGTGAGTGATCTCATAGTCAGAATACGTGGTGTCTCACAACAGGAATGCCCAAGAAAATCGAGCCTTTTTGTGAGGAGTACATTACGGCCCTTACCGATGCGAAGTACAGTTACGTGAAAATCATAGAAGCCTGCAAAAAACGTGGTTTCGTTATTTCCAAGAAAGGTATCTTCTGTGTACTTAATAAGGCTGGTAAAGCTCGGATGGGATTAATTTGTATCATCTCGGGGGAGATTGTGGCTTGTGGCAGGGGTGGATTTGCTTGCTTTTCCCCCTCTGAAATTGATCCCATCCGAGCTTTGCCAGTCTTATTAAGTACACAGAAGATGTCTTTCTTGGAAATAACGAAACCGTGTTTTTTGCAGGCTCCTATGATTTTAACGTAACTGTACTTGGCATCAGAAAGGGCCGTAATGTATCCCTCCCAAAAGGCTCGATATTCTTGGGCATTGCTGCTGTGAGACACTGTGCACTCTGACTATGAAATCACTCACTACTGGTCTGTCACCTCTCGCCACAGTTCAGCTGTCGTGTGACTCCTGATGCACATGACGTCATTCAAGTTCGCTTCCAGAGATCGGAAACAACCCTTTGTATTCAACCGAAAAACCAGAAATTAAATACACTGGAACAGTAAGAAATATACAGACACAAAAACACACCCACAACACATCCTCAATACACAACTAAATTTCAGAATGCACACCCTATTTGACTCCACAGTACCATACACAAATGCACCCCCAGAAAAACAACTGAAGAAACTGGGAGAAGCAAGAACCTCACTAGTGAAGATGACTAACACTAAGTCGAAACTAGTGAACTAGGTCATTTACAACTTAGTTTTCATTTTAACATCTGAAGTTGTTATTATAACTAAATTCTTAAGTGATTAGTCTTTTATTTATTTCTAAAAATCTATGCATTATACCAGGCTTGTAGCTTATTTTAAGTAACTCGCTTATAGACTTGTATTAATATTTTTGTTGGCCAAAAGCAGTTGCATGAATCAGGACTGAACTGACTGAAATAACTTTAAACACCACCCGAAATGTAACTGAACATTACAGGCAGATGATCCCAAGCTGACCGACAGACTGCGCACATTGCTGTTGCAAAGGGGCCTCGCCCCGGCCCTGGTTGCGACGCCTGCCTACCCACAGATGATAGAACACCTTCTGCTGGGATGTGCCTGCGACTTGCCATCCTGGAGCACTGTGGCCGGCCAACTGATAGCAAATGGCAATGTGGCCGAAGCGGGCTCTGTGCTCATGCTGCAGCGCGGCGTGTCTCCTGCGCTGGCTGTGTTCTCCTCGTCCCTCGCACTCGCGAAATCCACCTCGCCCGAGGAATGAACCGTGGTCCAAAGCAAGAAGAATCCTAAGTTGCAAGGACAGGTACTTTCCATAAACCACAAAGACTGCTTTCAAAGGTGAGAAAACATTGCTAAGTAACAGTAGACCAATCACTAGCAAACATATGCTCATGGGATGGGATTAAACTGCGCACAGGTTCTGTGTACTGTTCAGTTCCGAGTTCTGCGCCCCTGGCTCATTTATGACCTAAAATATTGACAGCATGAAGAGTGGGGATTCATTGTCTTAGGAGTGTGTTATGTGCACCATGGCATGTGCTGAAAGGACCTTTCGCAACAACCTCTTTTTTATTTTTAGATTCAGCTCTAGTTTTTTTGTAACTACAACGTCTCACATGAAGTTAAGTTAGTTTTCTTTCGAAAGAACTTCACACTTCAAAAGGGTATGTTTAGCAGCCTCCTCAGACGGTTCATGTAGGTGACATATAGGGGTTTTCTCGACAGAGTTTTGTAGTTCGCAAATTTGTTCTGCTGGTATAGGATGAAAAAATAATTTAGGTAGATTTTCCTGTATTCAGTTTTGGTACACTTGTCTATTCCGCCTTTTCTGATGTAAAGGTCTGCGCACACCAACGCGGGACACGGGAGCGACAGCAAAACTTGTAATCCCGCGATCGCTGCGAAATTCGTCGTTGTCTTCACACCAAAGCGGGATGCAGTCACGAATAGGATGCTGCTTGTAGTTGCCGAAGATGAACATAGGTTCGTTCATATAGTACTACACTCTTGCTGTCACAGCAGAACCATTGTTAACCGAAACTCCGGTTAAGAGAACAGACATTCTCTTTGTAATACACTGTGTTCTCATTCATTACTGCGCCCTCTGTGGCTTTCACAAAGACTGATCGTGAAAAATTTGTAAAGTTTTCTTTAACACGCATCCTCTAAAACAGTGGTATTCAATCCATGATTGCCTTGATTACGTATGTTAAAATGGTAACATATTTATTCAAGTGTTAAAAGTAGTGTACGCAAGATTCAAAATGGAATATTTATTTTATTATACTTGTTGATAATTATTGCATTATAATTATAATAGTTTTTTTGCAATATCAATTCTTGTTTTTCCTTGCTTGAATAACATTTTACGTAAATCATTAGTATTATTATTGCATCAATAACTACTGTATAATAATAATAATAATAATAATAATAATAATAATAATAATAATAATAATAATAATAATGGGTTCAAAAAGTTCCTGGAATTTTACTACCATTTTTCGTATTAATATATAACAAGGATATTATACATTTGTTTTGTTGGTAACATTCATGATGTCATTTCCTTAAAGTTTGTTGATAATGGCGATTGTTGGTTTTGAGTTGTAGGCAATTGTTTATCATAGTGTTTTGTTTGTTCGTCGCATTTTGTAATTATGCCCACAGAGCAACGTACAAACATCAAGTTCTGTGTTTTGTTACACAAAACTCCTGCAGAGACATTAAGATTGTTGGAAGAAGCATATGGCGAAGCAGCAATGAAAAAACTCAAGTGTATGCCTGGCATAAACGCTTTTCTGTTGGCCGCGATAGCATCAAAGATGACGCACGCAGCGGCCGACCAACAACTGCAACAAATGAAGCAATCGCTCAGCGTGTGCGTAATGTTGTGAGGGACGACCGACGTAAAACCATAAAAGAGATAGCAGCAGAGGTCGGAATATCAGTCGAAAGTGTACACAATGTTCTTCACAAGCATCTCAACATGCATTACGTGTCTCAGAAGTTAGTTCCGAAAATGTTGTCGGCAGAACAGAAAGAAACAAGAATGACTCTTGCTGGGGACATGATCAGTATGGCTGATGAAGATAGTGATTTCTTAAACAAAATTATTGCTGGTGATGAAACTTGGAGTTACTTGTACGACCCAGTCCGTAAACGACAGTCATCTGAGTGGAAATCGAAAACATCTCCTCGGAAGCAAAAATTTCCTAGGGACACTTCCAAAGGCAAAGTTATGTTGGAAGTTTTCTTCGACTCTCAGGGTCTCATCCACCATGAGTTCATTCCTGAAGGTCGTACTGTAATGAAAGAATTGTATGTAGAAATCCTCCGTCGCCTCCGGGAAGCAGTGAGAAGGAAACGTCCAGAAAAGTGGGTAGAAAACAACTGGTTCCTTATGCATGACAATGCACCTGCTCATCGCGCAATTATTGTAAAGAATTTTCTTGCCACTGCTTTGGATCACCCACCATACTCTCCTGATCTTTCACCACCTGATTACTTTCTGTTTCCCCGTCTGAAAAGTCATCTGAAAGGACGGAGATTCAATGCTGAAGAGTTATCGCAAACGCGACGAGAGCACTAAGACGGGTTTCACAAAATGGCTTCCAGGCCTGCTTCCAGGAACTCTACACGCATTGGCAAAAGTGTGTTGTTGCGGAAGGCAACTATTTTTAAGGGAATGCTGTAGAATAGTGTTTAAGGTACGTTGTTTGTATGATACTAGCAAATTTCGGGAACTTTTGAACCTAGTATGTAATAATAATAATAATAATAATAATAATAATAATAATAATAATATCTGAAAGTAGAAGACACTGGTAGTTCACTTTCACAATTAAAACGAATTAGAGAGAACGAAATCTGAAGGAAAAACACGTAATTGAAAACAATCAATTTTTCCAAAGTAAATGAACCAGATGAAGAATGTACTTTGAAAGCAACATTTTTAATTTAACAAATCCAGACTTAACGAGAAACAAAATTGTAAATTTAATTAAATCAGACTGAAAATCTGTATATTATTATTTAACAAGTCATCAGTAAATCTCAAATAAAACTGAAATATGCTTTGGCATATTTATAATCTTCATACACGATGAGTAATGCAAAATTAATTAAAGAATTTTCACGATACATAGTGTTTAGTAATGGAACTATTAATCATTGCGAGGCGAACCTAGCGGCAGAAATCGTAATAACGCTCCGAGACTCACATCTCTTAAGCACAGAGCCCGTGGATACGAATTCTGGTAAGCAACGCTCCTAACACACACTATTAACTGTTCAGTCGCCATTGCCAAAATGAATGTGAGATGCGGGAAAACGCTGCTTGCAGCAAACTGCGAGTAGAACGCTGCAGTCCTGCCATCTAGGCGGGATTGTGTCGCTGCGGTGTGAATGGATTCATATCCCACTGTACTCACAATAATTCGCGTCGGTTTCACATTCGCTACCGCTCCCGTGTCAGTGTGCGCAGACCTTTAAGCTATTGAGTGTTTCTAAACAGACCATGTTCAGTAATTATTGAAGAATGGAGCTGATTGATGAAGTGTGGAGTAGGAAGCTTCTTACAATATTAATATAAGGAACTAACATCACTTTACTGGTAAGGTTTCTTCTTAAGCTTCAAAACTGCATCTCTCATTATGTTCACTGTTAGAACTTGTTAATAACCATGCTGTCTGTTACTTTTGGACAAATCCATTTTCTTACTGAGCAATGGGAGGTCGAAAAATCCGGAGTGCAAGTCCTCTGGGAGGGACTTTAAGCTGTGTGCCCCGTGTCAGAGTTTTCTGGCACGTTAAATGCCTCCAAACCTAAATTAGAGCCTCTGGACTAAATTTTTCCTCTCTCGCGTCCTAGTAATACCTTAGTTGCATACTAGGTGACATTTGATGCTATGAGCTTACAGAGTCTGTGGATATCCAGAGTATCGCAATCCTTTGCACCGGAAATGCCAACAAATCAGCCATTGTTATTCCAGCGTGCGCTGTTTGCCATATACAGTTTTAAGTTAATGAATGTAGCTTGTGTGGTCTAAATCAGAATCAAATATTTTTAATTTTAAGGATCACGGACACTGGCCTAAATTGAGTTTCACTTTAAATGTTCCTATTCAAAGTGTGTTGAAATGGAATAACAATGGCGGCCGATTGCACTGCTCTTGAGCTTACCACTTATCCCTCAATCCCCTGTCGGCAAATAAGTGTAACTAAATTCCTTGTAGTTATTAAAACTTCCGCTAGGGAGTACCTATGTTCTGACTCTGGAACTATGGGTTGAATGAATGAATAGGAGGTCGACTATTTACATTAGGAGAAAAGTTTTCCGGGCTATGAGGCTGTGGTCCGTTGGTTGTGTGACCAAACGTTTTGTTCACTGCTGCGGTGAACATCTTCAGTGGTGTAGATTGCTGGTGCGGCTGGTTCTACTGCGCATGCCGATGACAGTGTGCACTGGGTGCAACCTGCCCGTGTAGCACAATTAAGCAACACAACCCCGGACGCGGATCGCGTAGGCAACAGCAAACCTGCCCGTAAAGCACATTCGAGCGTGGACCGAGGCAACAACAGCAAGCCGCCCCCTCACACACTATATATACAACGATGCAGCCAGCGCAGACTGTCATCAGCACGTGCAGTAGAACCAGCCGCACCAGCAATCTACACCACTGAAGATGTTCACCGCAGCAGTGAACAAAACGTTTGGTCACACAACCAATGGACCATGGCCTCATAGCCCAGAAATCTTTTCTCCTATTGACACCGGGCGTGAAAGCCTACACTCTATTTACATTGTTTATTGTAATGTACTCAGCAACTTGTCCCACAGCCTGCCCCCTTGGATTGACCATTGTGCAGAAACACAGAATCTTCTGTTGGCGTTTTATAACTCGGAACTGTACAACACGTGGAACAGAATATCACGACTATGTCAGAAGCACAGAGAGGTGATGGGCACGGCACAATCATGTACTCTGTCTCAGGGTAGCTATTCTTGGTCATTTCAACTGTGCTCCTGCTCTGAATTTGTTTTCTCACGGTGGCTGTGTTGAGGCGTATTTCAGTGGTTATTTTGTTGATATTTATTATTCGAACAGGTGTAATGTGATTTGAGAAGAGTTGATGATTAAATGGTTTTGTTTCTTATTCGATCTTCTTTTATTATACAAGGTTAGAACTGTGGGTCGTAATCCTGTTATGAAATCTTCTGGGTATAGATGAGGAGGTAAGACCTGGCATGTGAGCTGTGTGAAAGGGGAAAAGAATAAGCTATCAGAAAAAAGAGTTTGTTTCGTGGTGGTTAATAATATACGAATCTACTGACACAGAAGTTCGTCTCAAACTAGAACCTATCTTCCCTCTCCATAGCCATTGGTGATATAGCCATGGCACATGGTAAGTTCACAGGACAGGTCTTGCCTCCTCTTACTTACTTACTGGCTTTTAAGGAACCCGCAGGTTCATTGCCGCCCTCACATAAGCCCGCCATTGGTCCCTATCCTGAGCAAGATTAATGTATGTATGTATTTATTTACACTGCAAGTGGGCAAGCACCCGGTGGCAGTGGTATATACAATATTAACAATACACAATAAAATGATAACCAATACACAATACAATTTACAATACACAATACAATTTTACAACACATATACAATTTTACACACAATACAATAATAATACACAATACAATTTAGCACAATAATAATAAAACATAAAATAAAATACCTAATTTTACAATACAACCTACATAATTATCTATAGGTCCTACATAAGTTTCAATAGTCTTTCACTTTACTCTCATCTCATTCCCTGTAGTGGCACTATGACACATTTCACTGACACTTTAGCACACATTTCACTGACACTCTGTAACACATTTCACTGACACTATAGAACACATTTCATTGACGCTATAAATTATCACTGATCGGAACTGTTCACTGCACTGTAAAACCATAACTTCACTGACTCACCTCGCTTCACTGATACAACAGTTCAAATAAGTCAAATAATTACATCCTTATGCATACTTATAAACAGAACTACATTTAAACTAAACATTTCTAGTCTAAGGCCCTCTTACACGCTAGTTTTAAATAATTTACAATTCAAACCAAGGAAGTAAACTCGTCAGCCTAGATAAATACATGTCACCTTAAAAAAATTAAATGTTGAATGTCACCTTAATTTTAATTTTCACTTTATATACAACTTTTTAAATTATTCTTGAATCTCCTTAAGGAAGGACAGCCCTCAAAGACCGCTGCAGGTAGGTCATTCCAATCATTTATAGTTCTATTTAAAAATGAGTATTTACCTACATCCGTTTTCTGTTTCCTACATTTGATTTTAAAATCATGATCGTTCCTACCATAGTACGTTGGCTTTTCTAACCGAGCCGTTATGTCTACCCATGCTTTCTGACCTAGATGTGCTCTATACAATGATGTTATTCTAGTTTTCCTACGTCTGTTTTCCAAAGTTTCCCATTTAAGTTCTTTTATCGTATCGTTTCCGTCTTCTCTTTTACCTTTAACAAATTTCGCTGCCCTATACTGGATTCTTTCTAAGGAATTTATCTGGTATATTCTATAGGGATCCCAACATGTAGTTCCGTATTCCATTAACGGTCGCACTAACGTTAGATATGCTATTTCCCTCGATTTGGGGCTAGCCTTTCTCAAGATTCTCATAATAAAGTGAAGTGCCCTCCATGCTTTACCCGTAACATTATCAACATGCTCTCCCCAAGAAAGTTTGGAGTTTAAATACACTCCTAGGTATTTACAGCATTGTTCTTGCGGAATTACAACACCACTGAATTCGTAATTAAGACTAGTTTCCTCTCGGGTTTTACAAAATGTTATAGATTTACTTTTAGAACCATTTATTTTCATCCTATGCTTTAACGCCCAGTTATAAATTTTATTCAAGTCTGTTTGAATAGCATCTACATCTGAATTATTTCTAATCTTTCTATAGATAATGCAGTCGTCTGCAAATAGCCTCATATTTGATGTAATATTCTGGCATAGGTCATTTACGTATATTATAAAGAGTAATGGACCCAGAACGCTGCCCTGTGGCACCCCTGAACTTATATTTCCAATTTCCGATATTTCATGACCTACTCTAACTCTCTGGGTTCTACCGTTTAAGAATTCTTGGATCCATAGCACCACTCTTTTATCTATTCCTAGCCTACTTAACATATCTATTAATATGTCATGTGGCACCAAATCAAATGCTTTCGAAAAATCAATCACAACTGCATCGATTCTTCCGCCTCTATCTACCTCTTCAGCTAGATCCTGAACCAGCGACGTAATTTGACTATCACATGAGAAGCCTTCCTAAAACCATGCTGGCGGTTGTAAAACCAGTCTTTCGCATTTAGAACATGACGAATATAATCCGATATCAAATGCTCCATGACTTTACATACGACAGATGTAAGGCTAATCGGTCTGTAGTTTCCGACATCTAATTTATTTCCACCTTTATGTATGGGTACCACTATAGCTGATTTCCAGTCACATGGAATAGCTGCATTGTTTATGGAAACATGAAATATACGCATTAAGTATGGAATTATGGCCTCGGAACCTAATTTAAGAATCTCTGTAGCAATACTATCTGGTCCTCCATTCTCTATCATCATATCCCACCTCCCTCAAGTCCATTTTAATATTATCTTCCCATCTACGTCTCGGCTTCCCTAAAGGTCTTTTCCCCTCCGGCCTCCCAACTAACACTCTATATGCATTTCTGGATTCGCCCATCTGTTCTAATTCCTCATAGAAGCTATCCTTTATATGGTCGTCTTTCTCTTCTGTAGGGGCATGAGCATTTATAACTATGATATCGCACCATCTACCCTTAAGTACTAAATACGATAACCTATCACTGATAAATTCGACCTTTTTTACTGCTAATTTTATTTTTTTATGAATAAAGAATCCTGTTCCTAATTGGTGATTATCGTTTCCTTCCCCATAATACAACAAATAATCTCCTATTTATGTTATGCCCTTTCCCATTTAACCTAACCTCCTGTACTCCCACAAAGTCTATTCTATATCTAGCTAGTTCTTTTGCTACTAATGTTACCCCTCCTGTTCTATATAGACTTGTAACATTCCAAGTACCAAATCTCAAAACCTTATTCCTTTGCTGTGGTCGTGCCAGAGAATCAGTCCCATTCCGAGACTTACTTGAAGGATTCGTAACAAGCTTTTTTTTTTTTACGGTGATTGGTTGTTAGCCCTTCGCCCAACCCCCAAGCTGGAGGACCACCCCTCATCGGCTGTCCGCAACTACTCATTCAATATATTCACAGCTACCCTCCATATCTGGAAGCCATCTCCTCGATCCGCAACCTGAGGATGCGCCATGCCGTGGTGATAGGGACCCACAATACATGGCTTGCCTCCTCTACTCTACAATATTTATAGAACTATTTACAGTGCTTTGCTGAGTTAGAGCATTGTTGCAAAATTGATACCAAAAGGCTTGGTGACCCACTGCACTTTTTCCTATAACAGTAACAGTTTATCTCTACGGTTCTGAACAGCATCTAGCCAAGTGAGGTGGAATTTTTGAGACATGGGCGAATCCGTAAGTAAATCACAAATTGAAGTAGCGACCCATATTAATGACACATCTGCTAGATGGCAATACTGTTGGTGTGTGCACAAGCGTAACAAAGAAGCAGCAGAAAGTATACCATTGTGCAATTTTTCTGAGAAAAAGCTCTAGCAGCAAAGGAAATTCATAAAGAAATGCTGCAAATCTTTTCTGTACCTTCGAAATTCTTCTTGCCATCGTGTTATTCCTGAAACCTCGTTCAAATTCAGAAAGAGCTAGTAGGCTTTTTGATGGAAAATAACTTCTGTGAATCGAGGAAGAGGAGGATCAATGTGGATTTGTGTTAGGACCTCAGGCATTTATCAAATTATTTTTGTTATGTGGAAGTCAGAATGCCTTGAGTTTGGTTTCACGAATTTATTTTTAGGGATCATTAAAAAATAACATGAAGTTTTGAACTGTGTGTTGAAAGTCTGTTCCTTTCAGAAGTTAGTCCAGAGTAAGACCAGTAACACTGTTTCTGCACTGCTAGTAACTCTGCATCTTGCTTCAGTCGTCATTGATGAACTTTGTACGCAAGGGTGTGATGTTGTACTTGACGTCTCGGCTGTAGGGCTTGTGCAGCACGCCTGCAGCATGCGTCAGCTGAAGTGCGCAGTCGGGGTGTGCTGCCCCAGGCAGCAGTGTGCATTCTCGCTCAAATATAGCAGCCAGACCATCCAGAAGTTCGATAAAACCGAAAGATATGGCTGCACGTCGCACCCTGTTTAGCTCCTGAAATACAGAACCAAAAAACAATAGATTTACAGTAAAAAACTATATCATGTTTACTCAATTGTGAAACAAAACATGAATTAAGAAAATGTAAAAATAAGTTTAGCCACAGAATGACTTATTATGCAATATAAATAAAGATTTTTGGTAAACGCTGAAAGAATGACATTTAATTTCGAAAGTTATAACTAGACTTTGTTGAATTGCCACACGCACCATGCAATCAGGTTGCCGATGTACGGTAATATAGAGGAGGTGAGCGACCGCCCGGTCTGGTAGTATAAGCAGTTCATGTTAAGAGTTGTGACCAGTCCAAATAGATAGAGCAGCTACAGCTAATGTATACCTATGTAAGCACTTGTTTTTGCATTACTGTGGTTGGAATAGTCAAAGCTTAACATGTGTTCAGTGTAGACAAGAATTCAATCAAACATGCTACAATGAGTGTGTTGCTGTTCCAAACAATTTCCCCTGGAATACCCTTACCCCCGCAGCCAGTCTTGACCCTTTGGAAATGTGGTTGGATGCTGTTAATTATTATGCAGAATATTACGGCAAAATAATGGAGGTAATTGATGCATTGGATAGCACAGACAGTTCCGCTGTTGCAGCTATAAAATCATTGTCTTCTGAACAGCTATTGGAAGATAGTCTGTTCACTGATTCTAATTTTAAAATCGTGTCCAAAAGCATCACCCTGTTAGAATCGTCTAAACTACAACTCTCAGAAGCCCTTAACATAGTGGATAAAGTATCACAAACCGTTATCCAAAATAACAATTCATTAATTTCAGAAAAAGTGAAATGTAAGATGAAAAATATTATTGCTAAAAATTCTGCCTATTCACAATTTCGTATTATAAATTATGTACTATCAGGTCACGATAAGACGTCTGAAGTTGATGTACTAAAAAGTAGTGGCTTTCCGTTCTTCAAATATGCACCTATTACATCGTGTGATATTGAACGTACATTTTCCCAATATAAAAACTGTTTAAATGACCATTGTAGGAGGTTCACTTTCCAGTCGCTCAAAATGTACGTAACTCTTCACTGCAATGCACATATTCAAGGATGATGTGAGTATCTTACATTAAATTTTAAGAGTTAGTATATCTCACTATAAAATAATTGTGTATTTACTTGTTTAGATATTTCCTATTGTAAAGATCATTCATTATATTTCTTGAATGCAGGATACAGGTTTTATTGTAACCGCAATATACTGCTCAGTGTTTACATTAGAGGCATACTCCATCCGTTGCACGCCCCCTTCTCATACAGTCTATACCGCGTGCGCAGTAAACCTTACGATTCTTGTGGCAATTCCACGAAGTCTAGTTATAACCAATTACAACAAGTGGAAGGTCATTAAAAGAATTGCATGAACAATTTTATCGTATTTATTCGCGTAATTCCCCCCTTTTCCTCAAAATTCAGAGGCGAAAAATCGAGGTGGGGGGGGGGGAGAATTATGTGAGGACTACAAGGCTACAAAATATAGAGAAAAATCTGGTCGTAGATAATCAAACAATTCATATACTAATCAAATCAGTATTTAATATTAAATAGATAAAAGTCCACCCCACGACAGGCCAAATCGACCTAGAGGGTGGTGAGAGGTAAGACTCCCACCTGTACAGTCACCATTTAATGGCAGTAGGGATGTCAGTCCTATGTGCTTGTCACCTTTATCCCCAAGTAAATGCCCCTGGTACTCATTTCTGTTAGAGGCTGAGTAGACCCAGGGCCATATTGTGGCTGGAAGGATTAGATCAATGGAAAAATCCATGACCCCATCGAGAATCGAACTCGCGGCCTTCTGGCTTGCAGTGTTACATCTTAACCACAATCCTGCCACATGCCCCCATTAAATAGTTACAAATAGATAATTTGACTAATTACAGACAATTTTATGGCTTTTATTTGTACCACTGTATATAAGTTCAATGTTGGTAACCTGGCCTTCACTAATCTCAGATCATGGTGTTGAACTTTGCACATGAAATATTCGTATCAAAATTAACTTGTTATTATTACGTAAAGAAAATAAACCTACGTATTCTACACTCCACTACTTTCAACACACAACAAATCTACATCATCTTTCTTGTTATCAGAGGAATCATAGACTTTTTCATCATAGAAGAGATGAATAATGTTGGGGGGTTTCCCATGCTTATTTTTTTGATACTTGGAATCTTCACGAAAGATGATGCTGTTGAGAAGAATAAGAGTGTCCAGTTTCATTTAATGTAACAGAAAGAAATTACGCGAGGAAAATAAAATTCTGAAAAATGTATCCAAAAAATCTGGGGGAGGAAACAGATTTACTCGAGAGGGGAATTACATGAGTAAATATGGTCATCATCATCGCCCTTGCAGGTATTAGGCCTAGTGGCCTGTTACGGTCTCCATCCATCTTTTCAGGGGACGTCCCAAAGATCGTCTTCCATGTGGTATATAGCGGAGAATTTGTCTTGGGAGTCTGGAATGGTCCATTCTATTGACATGGTTAAGCCATTTTTGTCTATAGTGGTTGAGATGTTCATAAATAGGTGTAATTTTCAATGCTTTTGTAATTAGTTCATTCCTTTTGTGGTCAAGCAAGCTGTAGCCGGCAGTCCTCCTTAGAAATCTCATTTCCGCAGTTGTTTGGCGTTGAACATCTGAGTTTCGGACAGTCCAGGCCTCACTACCATACATGAGGACAGGTCTTGCTAGAACTTTTTATGCTTTTAACCTGGTATGTTTTTGGGTTTTCGTGGTTGTGAAAACCTGGTTGATGGTTCTTAAGGCTCCATTAAAATGTTGAATATTTTCAGATATATCAGTAACAAGTAAATATGTCAAATTACAACCTAAATATTTAAATGAGTTTACCTGTTCTAACGTATGGGTTCCAATGCAAATTTTACTCCTAACTGGCTGTTTACCTTGGAATGCCATAATTTTTGTTTTGTAAATATGGTAACTTAAAAAAATTCAGGAATCAGACTATGTCTATGAGAAGTAAACCTTGCTGATCATGAAGATGATGACGGTGACAAAAGGACCAGAATTTAATGGAGTTCAAAAAATATGCTATTGTTGCTCATAGCTCAGAGACAAACACAGTAGTTTAAGTTAAAATCTTGCTGTAATGTCAATATGACAGTTGTGTGGCTCTTAGAATGCAGTACCTTGTAGAACTGCTGCGTCTTGTCAGGCAGCTTGCGTGCGTGCCGCAAGATCTTCTGGATGTCGGACTGCAGGCCAGCCTGCCGTATCCACACCACACAGTTCTGTGAGTAACTCCTCTTCTCCAGGGGCCGTACAGGGAAGCTCGGTTCTGGCTCGTTGTCGTGGCATGTGGCACGGAAGTCATCCAGCGAGCCCATTCGATGCAGGTCACCAAGCCACGGCACAACATTGGAGCCCGGCTCCAGAATGGTCAGCATGAGGTTGGACTTCTTCTTGCTGTCAGCCCACGAGTACACAATGCCGAACCAGTCCTCTGCTAGCAGGCACAGCGCCGCCATGTTTTCTACCTTGAGAGCTCCGTGCAGTAAAACGCAGAAGGAAGGAACCTTGCCTTCATCTACCAGTGACTCGTCTTCCGAATCCACCTCCACCTTCACGCCTGCAGAGATGCCTGGAAGACATAAAGGAATGCAACAGTGAAACACGACAGCTACTTCAATCAGTGTTGTTCTGTGTGACGTCAGCAGCATACCTTCTACTTTCCCTGTAGGGTGGGGAAGCACCAGATGCCGAGATATGGCCATGGGACTGCCAACATCGGCGACGTCTATGAAGCCACATACTTCAATTGTGTCTGAAATGGTCCTCTTGATTGCCTCAAAATCATTTGCTTTGCTGAATGGCTGGAAACAGTACAATGACGTCAAAGTATTTCGTATTTCAATATAACCGTCCCAATAGAATAAATATGATTGTAATTTTATATAATAAATAAATTTAGCTTCCTTTATGAAAAGATTGCCAGATTTGACAAAGCGTATTACATATAATTTGGAAACACACCTAAAAGGTAAAATGATACAGATTAGAAACGGTTAGGGAATGAGATATGCAAAATGTCAGAAAAATTTATACCTAAGTAGCATTTGTGCTTATTTGCAGTTAAGAAAGGGGAGGATATTATCAGATAGGTTAGAATGATTTGAATGCCGCGAGAAAAATAATAATACGGAGTGATTGGCATTGATATCTAAACCACAACAGCCATCGGTTAAGATAACTTGAAATTTCCATTATCACTCCCATACAAATGATTTCTCAATATCTGAATCGATCCTTTGAGGGCACTAATGGCTATTTCCTTCACAATGCTGTGTGTTAGGCCCAGGTTTTTACATTTGTTGGCAAAGAAGGAGGGTATGGTACCTCGTGCTCCCACCATCAGACCTATTACATCAATGTAGGACAGGCTATATTTATCTATATAGAACGGGATTGTTGGTTCATAGATCGTTTCTTTTCACTGTCCACCTCATGCGGTTGATCTGCATGTGTCTCAAATCTGATGGTGGGATCTACTTTCAATTCTGGACAAAGTACTTTCATTACTCTTTCTAAGTTTAGAAAATATACGAAATTGTAAAAGGAAATCGGCCACGCAATAATATGACGTAATTAGACATAAATAAAACATCTCGAATTTAAAATATCCATTAATGGAGGCTGTGGTTTTAATATACGTCACACTATTTGAATGCTGTCGTCACTTTCCTGTTTATGTGCAACTGTGTATATGTTTTCTAAGCATAATTATATCTGGTAAGTGTTAAATATGACTCATATCTGTAAACTCCAGAACTTGGTTGTGGCAAATGTCACAAGAAAACAGAGGGAAGAATGTGTTACTTTCACAGATTACAAGTCTATTATTCGAATGCTGGTCATGAAATATGTCATATCATTCATCATTATTAATGTTCAGACGGGTATGCATACGTAGGTATGCAGTAATACAATATACGTAGTTTTATTAAGGTTATACATCGACTCTAGAAATGTCGTATTTCTTCAAAATTTTGGTAAATGTTTTTACCTCATCTGGAAGCTCATTTCTTCTAATTTTCAAAAATTTATAACTTGTACCCATTACGTTAATAATTTCTCAATTATTTGTGCATTTATATATAAGCACACTGTACTTTCTATACCTTACGCCATCTTCGTGTCTGTTTTCTCCTATTTCACATTTTCCGACATTTATTATCCTTTCGACGGACAAAAAGTAGACTTCCAATTGGGCAAAAGACTTCATTGAGGCACCAAATTGAAGCTTAAACATGTGGCTATATTGTAAACTAAAATTATTATTTTCAATCGATTATAGTTTTTTATCCCATAAATATACAAATATATGTAGCCTATATATATTTTTTCTAAAATGCCTATATAATGTGGCATATCTTTTGAATGGTTCAAGATAACTAAATAATTTTGGTATGTAACATTCTCCATATGTAGGGGATCATTTTCGCGAAAGAAGGTTTACCCTGATTCAATTTGTAATGGAGTTAGGTCGGTCCAAAATTTTATTAATTTTTTTCAAAAACATTTTTTTCTTTGGGCCCCCAAATTCGATTTTCAAATTTGAATTATATAAATTGTTTAGTTTACTTCCAAGAATCATGTCACCAAAGTTTGAAAGACATTAAGGGAAAAATGTGGATTTTTGTCCTAAGAATCAATGAATGTACAAATGACGAATACATATCACTTGTAGTTACAAGATATCAATCGACCATCTACATCAATTTAACTGATTATAATCCTCAGTTGTACTTAATAAAACTGTAGTGTATTACTGTATAATACCTACTTATGCACCACTTATGAAAGAGGTGGAATCCGAAGTTTTGTGTACTGAATCCGCAGGTCTTGTTAAAACCAAATACCTAAATGAACAAGGTTTAAATAAAGGGTGCGGCAAAACATCCTCCCTAATTTAAAGTTTAAATAAAAAACAGATGGATCAAAATAAGGAAACTTTATTAATATGAATGGTATCTTAACAGTGGGAATTTTTCATTTTTTGAATAATGTGTCTCTCAAGTGGTGTCCTTCACTATCAATGCACTGTTGAATGCGACTTCGGAAATTCTGAATCACTCTAACTAGCATTTCTTGAGGAATAAGACCAATTTCTTCCTGTATTGCATTTCTTAGGTCTGGCAAAGTCCTCGGCCGATGTTTGAACACCTCAGCCTTAAGATGCCCTCATAGAAAAAATCGCAGGGTTCAAGGTCTGGTGATCGTGCTGGCCAGAGGACGTCGCCACGTGAAGAAATTAAGCGTCCGGGAAACATCTGAGCAGCGACAACGGAATTACCATTTACCAGAAACGATACCACAGCGTAAGCACGTTCTTCACCCGTCCATGGCGTAGTTGGAATTCATTACAGATTACAATTTGCACTAATTGAATGTCAATTCCGTGTATTCAATGTCCCATTCAATTCTTGTTGTTTTGCGCATGTCATTTGATATCGCTATGGCAACGCATGTAAACCTAAATTTCCCACTGTTTAGATACCATTCATATTAATACAGTCTCCTTATTTTGATCCATCTGTTCTTTATTTAAACTTTAAATTAGGGAGGATGTTTTGCCGCACAACACTTCCCAAACAACACGTTTAACTTATGTATCACGTGTGTACCTGTGGGGAAGGTGAAAGGACGATCTGGGAGCCCAGGTTGCCACACTTGAGCATGCCCTGGAAGGAGGAGAAGTTGGCCTCTGCCAACTTGTGGAACATGGACTGCACACTCTTGAGCGAGAGTGGTCCTTCAGGCACCAGTACCGCACTATCGGAGCCTGCCAGTTCTGCCAGCTTGTGGTACAGAGGCAAACCTTGCTGCAGGCCTGCGTCATCCGTCGATGCCACGCACATGACGCTCAGCTTGCTGGGGAAGGAGAACGGCAGTGGGAATGGGGACGCCGAGTCCCGTTGTGCCAACGTGCTCAGCGAGTGCTTCAGCGACATGGGACCCACACCCGGACTGCCGTCTGTCACCAGCACCACCTGGCAGGGAGTGGCATTCCCCCACTCCCCCAGCACCAGCCTGCTGACGCCATGCAGTGCTGTCTCTATGCATGTTTTGTCGTACTCCTCCAGTTGCTGCAGCTTCAGCTTCAAGCTGTCCAGATCACGTGTGAACGGCGACACAATTTCGTACAGTGACGAGAACGCAATCTGCAATATTAAGTAAACTAATGCTTAATTCAGCGGTGGAGAAGTTCAAATATCTTGGAGCAACAGTAACAAATATAAATGATACTTGGGAGGAAATTACACGCAGAATAAATATGGGAAATGCCTGTTATTATTCGGTTGAGAAGCTTTTATCATCCATTGTGCTGTCAAAAAATCTGAAAGTTAGAATTTATAAAACAGTTATATTACCGGTTGTTCTGTATGGTTGTGAAACTTGGACTCTCACTTTGAGAGAGGAACATAGGTTAAGGGTGTCTGAGAATAAGGTGCTTAGGAAAATATTTGGGGCTAAGAGGGATGAAGTTACAGGAGAATGGAGAAAGTTACACAACACAGAACTGCATGCATTGTATTCTTCACCAGACATAATTAGGAACATTAAATCCAGACGTTTGAGATGGGCAGGGCATGCAGCACATATGGGCGAATCCAGAAATGCATATAGAGTGTTAGTTGGGAGGTCGGAGGGAAAAAGACCTTTAGGGAGGCCGAGACGTAGATGGGAAGATAATATTAAAATGAATTTGAGGGAGGTGGGATATGATGATAGAGAATGGATTAATCTTGCTCAGGATACGGACCAATGGTGGGCTTATGTGAGGGCGGCAATGAACCTCTGGGTTCCTTAAAAGCCAGTAAGTAAGTAAGTAAGTAATGCTTAATTCAGATATGGAGATGTTAAGGACATAAATTCAGTAGAATGGTAGGAGAATTGACTATGGAATGCTATAAGGACCATGTTGTAGGTTCATACCACGAGAAATGAAACTGCGTTCCTGAATAGGGGCATTTATTCCCATGTAAAAGTTAAATTCTGATGGTAGCACAGTGAATCTGTAGGTGTGGCCTAAATGTGTGTAGGATTGTTGTTTGTCTTACCTTACACCTCTAATCCACCCAAGAGCACAAATCATGTCAGAACTGATACAAGACTGCCCATAGGGGGAGAGGGAGGCAGACACCACTCCAGTGGGGAGGGAACTTGGCCAAATTTTTGGATAGTTCTTAGAGAGAGGAAGACACAAAATATTCACAAAACATTTTTACATGAAAGAAGAATTATGTTAAATCACATAAATAGGCCTATTAACACAGTAATAATATTTTCAACAACTTTTAAGAAGTAGGTTACTACTGAAGGGTTAATTCCTTCTTTGTGGGAACATTGTAATAAAAATCCCTTAGCTTGTTGTCTCGTGACCAGAATATAATACGAAATGGAAATATAAAAATTGGAAATTTAGCCTTTGAAAAGGTGGAAAAGTTCAAGTACCTTGGAGCAATAGTAACAAATATAAGTGACACTCAAGAGGAAATTAAACACAGAATAAATATGAAAAGTGCCTGTTATTATTCGGTTGAGAAGCTTTTGTCATCCAGTCTGTTTTCGAAAAATCTGAAAGTTAGAATTTATAAAACAGTTATATTACCGGTTGTTCTGTATGGTTGTGAAACTTGGACTCTCACTTTGAGAGAGAGAAACAGAGGTTAAGGATGTTAAAGAATAAGGTGCTTAGTAAGATATTTGGATCTAAGAGGAATGAAGTTACAGGAGAATGGAGGAAGTTACACAACGCAGAACTGCACTCTTTGTATTCTTCACCTAACGTAATTAGGAACATTAGATCTGGTGGTTTGAGATGGGCAAGGCATGTAGCACATATGGGCGAATCCAGAAATGCATATGGGTGTTAGTTGGGAGACCTGAGGGGAAAAATACCTTTGAGGAAGCCGAAACATAGATGGGAGGATAATATTAAAATGGATTTGAGGGAAGTGGGATATGATGGTAGAGACTGGATTAATCTTGCTCAGGATAGGGACCAATGGCAGACTTATGTGAGGGTGGCAATGAACCTGCGGATTCTCTAAAAGCCATAGGCCTAAGTAAGTAAGCAAGCAAGCAAGCTTGTTGTCTTAGTACTGTATTTAAATTTATTACTGGTATAGAATTTCAACATTCTTTAAAATACTGGCCTTGACAAATGTTTGTGGGGTAGAGGGGGGGCACAATTCCTATGGACGACCTTAGTGACAATTTGATGTATGGATGATATAGTAATTATTGGTTTCTACAATAATGTCTTACAGGTAAGCAAAGAATAAATATTTAATCTCTTGATTATAATGATTTCTGGTTGGGAATCAACTTTTCATAGAGGGGAAATTTCTCTCTCTTGAGCCACTTCTTGAATTCGTCACTGAAATAAACAAATGATGCAATACAGAAGATACAAGATGGAGCCTTGTAGTTGATAATATGGTAACTCACCAGTGCCACAAATTCCAGCTTGGAGTGTACTGACAAGTAGTCCAGGAGAGTGTTGACCCCACACACAGCAAGATGCTGCCGGTTGTGTGTTTCCCCTGTCTCTGGCAGGATAACAGGCCTCGTCATCGACAGGGACACATCAATCACAATGACTGTCGGCATTGTTCCTCTGTATAGAAATAATAACACTTGTTAACGAGAATGAAACTAATTGAATACAAAGACATGTGATGATGTTACGTAATACAGTAAACTTCATTATATGTTTTTATGGAGGTCTGAAGAAAAAAAGTGTGAGAAAAACGTTTAACTGAAATTACATTTAATAATTAATTTATATTCTATATTTAACTCTATTAAATATAGAATATAATCTAAATTTAACAGAAGAAATATTGAAATCAGAAGTAAACACTGAAATAATGAAACAATTGTCTTTAGAGACAATTACAATATTAGGTACCCTCCACAAAACTGGCTTCATTTATACGCTGACGGACCCTTGATCTCCAGAGAACAAGGTGCCGGTGCAGGTGTTACGTGCTGTCTCTTCTCACTTTATAGATCTCTTGGGTATGGAACAACAAGTTTTGATGGAGAAATCATTGAAATAAGTGAAAGTCTCAGGAATCTTCTATGCCACATCAATAAATTTAAGAATGCAGTTATATTGTCAGACTCCAAAGCAGCTATTCTATCAATCGTCTCTAAACACACACTTTCATCTCAAACAGCAGAAATAACTAAAATGCTCTCTCAATTAATATGACTCAATAAAAGAATTGTATTCCAATGGATACCATCCCATTGTGGAATCCTGGGAAACGAGAATGCGGATGCTTTAGCAAAGAAGGGCAGCACTGCTACTTACAGACCTGTTACTAAATCTACGCATTACTCTGTTAAAAGATTTATTAAATCTACATACTTAGACTTCAACAAACAAAATTTGATAACACAATCCCAAGGGAAAAAATGGAACTCTCTGCATCATAATCCACAGTTAATTCCCGATTTACCACGAAAATCGTCTGTAGCTGCATTTAGATTGGCAACAGGCCATGACTGTTTGGCCAAAGACCTGCATAGAATTGGAATATATCAGTCTCCTAACTGCCCATTGTGCAACTTAAACCAAGAAATGGATTCAGAACATCTCAAAATCTGTGCTTCAGTGGCTGACCATGACAATATCTTTGAAAAATATTGGAGTGCAAGAGGTCAAATGACTTTATTGTCAAACGCCTGGCATTAGAAAACAACAACAACATTTAATAACAGCTGAAACTATATTTGAAGACTATACACGCAGAACGAATTAACCATTGATATTAGAGGAGAAAAATTCGCTCCGGCGCCAGGGATCGAACCCGGATCCTTGGTTCTACGTACCAAGCGCTCTAACCATTGAGCTACGCCGAAGTTCAATCCACAGCACCGAATCAAATCCCTCTCCTCCAGTGTTTTTCGGTCTGAGTTATGCTGAGTGGCCTGGGAAACATGCAGGATATGGTATCTTTTAGATAGTCCTCAGTGGTTTAGTGGTTACCATGGGAGACACTAAATCTGAGGTTCATGAGTTAAAATCCAGCCCAGGACAGTGGATTGTAAAGGGAGATAAAATCTTCAGCATGGCTTCCTCGAGTAGGTCAGTGAGATTGTCTTCGAAGAGTTGCTGTGACTAGTGGCACCATCCTGTTGCATCCACATGTCTGTAAGATCGAACCGTCTCATTTTGGGAATAGAAAAGGTGAGTAACATGTTGTTGACAATTCCCTGGATGCCTCACTTTCAGATTTGGCGATATCCATTGGCCATCCAGATCCCCGGATCAAACCCCCACCAGACTAATTCCTGTGGGGTTATCTAGGCTATATATTTCTTTCCTTCCTTTTCCCTTCAGCCGATTAATTTATTATCATAGCCTTTTTATAGTGAATTTTATTTAATATTCGTATTTCTTTCTTTTTTTATTATTATTTTATTACATTCCATTTTGTTATATTGTAGCTTACATTTTCCATATTAACCATTTGTACTAAATGAGTTGCTTTTACTATATTCCAATGTATTTTACTGTCTTTTTTTCTATTATTGTAATATTTTCATGTTGTTTAATGTCGATTTTATTATGCTATTATTATTATTATTATTATTATTATTATTATTATTATTATTATTATTATTATAATTTTTTTTTCTTTTTGTAATGTGTTAGTATTCTGTTCTTTAACTTTTTGTTAAATTTTAACTGCTTGTATACTTTGTGACCTGGTAGAGTGTAAGAGAAGGCCCTATGGCCTTAACTGTACCAGTATAAATAAAGAAATTATTATTATTATTATTATTATTATTATTATTATTATTATTATTATTATTAAAGAAAACCGTACAGGAGACCCAATACAATTGTTGAAATCAAATAAAACATCCAGAGGACGATAAGAGCCCATTCCCGTCAATTTGCTACACCATGCTGCGGACAGTGTAAGAGCACAAGAATGTTCTCGTCTAGGTGGTGCCCATCTACGGGATGTGGTACCGTACTCAAACGATGAACATAGTGCTGAACTTCTGTATTGTCGTTGAGCTACACATAGTGCTTAATAAAAATGTGATTCTTCCATGCCTAGAAATATGTTTCATCAGTATGGGTCACCCTGTACTAGGCTAACACCAATCCTTGAGTGTTAACAGGATTTCACTCTTTTATAGTGAAGATACTGTATATTAATTGATGAACTGTTAACACAGTGAAGTCGTTATTTATTAATTTAAATAACAGTTCTTCTGTGATTATATATAAGTGTTAAAAGAGTAACCTATGCAAGAATGAAGAAGTATTTTTGAAAACTACTTTCGTGCTATGTAGGCCTACCTCACGAATCGTACCTAATATATGGAACAGATAAGACTAATACCGGACGTGGTATTTTTATTACAACAGGTCTCGCGATCACATTAACCATGTGTCGAAGAATTCATGTTTCATGTCGGCCTGGGTAGCGTAGTCGGTAATAGCCCTGGCCTTCTGTGCTCGAGGTTGCGGGTTCGATCTCGGCCCAGATCGATGGCATTTAAGTGTGTTTAAATGCGACAGGCTCATGTAAGTAGATTTACTGGCATGTAAAAGAACTCCTGCGGAACAAAATTTCGGCATACCGGCGACGCTGATATAACCTCTGCAGTTGCGAGCGTCGTTAAATAAACAATTAAAAAAATCATGTTTCATCCCAATTTGGTGATGTAATTCAGGTCATTTTGGAAGTAAAAATCGTTGAATTTATAAGGATTTTTTTGTGGAGATGCAGTTGATCGTATATGCAAGACATAACAAAAGCCTCAACTAACCAAACCTAACCTGTCACAGATTCGTATATGTAACGTGTATAAGCGGAGTACGAAGGGAAATATCGCAATGCTAGTTTAGCCGAAGAGGAGAACATAATATACATTTAACATTCAGTTAGCACTGACGTCCCATTCTATTAGATAATCTAGATAATCCTACAAAGTGAGAATAGCCTGTACACATAACCTTACTTTCTGATACGTGCACTGTAGTGACGAATGGAAATTAAATAACATTCACGCTCTTGTTTCTGATGCAGAAAATGTACGCTCCCCTCAGGTACTACATTCCTAATCATATTTCATCCCTTTTACATGTATCCGCACACATAACATGACCAGTTCCAAGTTAAACAGTTACGTATGTCCTTTAATATATATTATATGGTCCCTCTTTTTATTTTGTGTAAAATATATTTATGTTTCGTTTGTAAATAGGATAGTTTCATACGCTTTTCTACAGGACACAGACAATTATTTTCTGCAATTTGAGCTTCCCACGCATGTAACAAGTTTTTGAAAAAATTAAGGTTTTTAAAATTGTACTTACTGACGATAATTATTTTATAACAATCTGCAATATTAGCTATGTGCTTTAGGGTAGTAGGGTCAAAATACATTACATTCCATTTTTGGAATTCTTTTCGTTAACAATGCCAATAACCGAATCAATGACTAATGCGAAAACTACGGGAATCACAAGAACACAAATGACAGTAATTCGAATTCCGAGAGATGGAGTTCCCATCGACCACTCTGGATCTAGTCGACAGTGACGTATCGTTGGTTTTGTTACTGTTGCAGTGTGTCATAAAGCTGAAGGGAATCGACGGATGACAGGAAGTGTAAGGTCACATTTTTGTGTGTTTTATTCAAGAATGAGGTTTGGAAGATGTTTATTATTTTTATGTAGGTAGAATGAGGTACTGTGAACAGGCGTGGTGGTTATTGTCGATTGATAGTGGACTGTTTATAATTTTGTCACTGATTCATGATCGGTGAATTTTTTTATGGTTAGTAGATTATCTATACTGGAGCAATATGACTCATATGTTCTGCTTTGTCAGCTGTACTTACTCAGGGACGCGATAAGAAGGCGTAATAATTCGATGTTGAAATAGGTATGATGGATACCATACCGCCAGTTCCCAAGCCCAGAGTAAATACTGCCGATTCAGTATGTAAGGTGTCTAAAAACAGTGCCAAAAAACCAGTTCCGTTACCACGACTGAGAGTATGCAATGAATCTAATAGTAGACCTGTAAACGTAAATAGTGCAAATTCTGATGCTCCAGAACGACGTCAAAACGAGAATACAAGTCAAGTTGACGATAGTGGTGTTAGGATGCAATGCAACACGAGAGTACCTTCGAAAGATTTGAAAGAAGAGTGGAAAATTGAAAGTAGTGACGCACAATTGAAAGGGAAATCTGTGTTGGGAAGGACAAAAAATGTTAGTGCTTCTATAGAGAAATCTGTGCGTAATATTATTGCTAGACGTTTGACAGTACGCTCACAGTCTCCGAACAAGTCAAATGAACTCTCGGTTACCAAATTCGGTCGCAGTCAGTCTTTGCCGTCAGAAGATATATTTCAATCAATTTCTTTCCATTCGCCTCTTGTTGTAGAGAATGCTCAACAGGAAGTAGTAATAGCGAGCGAGGATGCCCTAGAAGAAGACGCCTGCACGTCAGGAGCGCCGCCACCAGAGTATCCTCCCCCTCCTCTGCCTGACGAGTCGGTGTACGACGAGGTGGTGTCCGTGGTGTCCAGCCATTCCAGCGGCCACGACTCGGGCGCTCAAGAATGCGACTCGGTGTATGAAGACGTGACCCTAGTGTCGCGGGATCACAATAGGCCTACCTCCAGGTCGGATTCCTGGAGCTTCTACGACTCCACTCCAGACCAGGACATCTACCAGAACGACATCATGATATACAACAGGGACTGCGGCAGCACCGACAGCGATAGTCACAAGTCTGTTAACGTGCAGAACGACTTGTACATCAACTGGGAGGTGTGTGAAGTGCCCAAACGACAGGATTCACGGCGGCTCAAGGTGCCTACCAAGTCGGTGATCCTCGAATTCGACCCTCTGTACGAGAAAGCAGAAGACCCTCTTGAGGCAGATGACGCTAGTGAGCTCCTACTGTTTACAGAGAGTCCGTACGGCAAGATCAACAGAGTGGCCAAGAAGAGCGAGGCGGTGTGTCCACCGGTCCCTCCACGGCGGTATGACTCGATCACACCCGAGACAAACTCGCTGGTACAAAATGAACTCGAACCAGAGCCTGAGGAGGAGGAGGCGGCAGTGGCGGCTCCAGCATTTGAGGAGCCACCTCTGGACCAGACAGACTTGCCTGTTACAGAAGACAGCAGCAGCACTGGCGCTGCTAGTCCACCAGGACGAAGCCGCCGGGCTCTGGTGCGGTGGGCAAGTATGAAGAAAGCCATTCAGATGATGACCGATGGCTCATCCTTGAGGAAATCCGCGAGTATGAGATCCACCTTCTATGGGGCGAAGAGCGACGGGCCGGAGACTGTTGAGCGACCCAGTTGTCTGCCCCAGGCAGCCGTGCAGCATAGCGGTTTGCTGTACCGAGCCACGTCGAACATTGAGCGGGTGCGGGATGTTGTGCAGCGTCGCTGTGTGCTGGCAGAGAGGAAGCTGTCGTGTGTGTCCGACAAGACAGGCAGCAATGATGTGATCCCACTGGACAAAGTGCTGAGTGTGCAGTTCGTGCCAGAACACAAGACTAGGTAAGTGCAGCTCTGGCTGCGTGTCACTGCTCTCTGTGCAAGATGTGTAGTTATACGGTATGAATTAACTTCAAATCTAGCCTATTTAAATTTATTCAACTTACATTGTGTAAATACAAATTTACATTTTTGTAAATGTAGGATAAAAATACACATGAATACAAAATATAGATTACATGACAGTACAAAAATAATAAAATAATACATAAATATGAAGAAAAAAAAAATATAGGTATTGTTTAGTAAATTTAAGGGTGAAATGTACAGCAGAGTCCGTATAGGTCAGTTTCTGTCGGATGCTCATCCAATTCACTGCAGGTTAAAGCAAGGAGATGCACAATCACCTTTACTTTTTAACTTTGGTCTAGAGTATGCCGTTAAAATAATAATAATAATAATAATAATAATAATCATTAATATTAATTAATATGGGAAATGCCTGTTATTATTCGGTTGAGAAACTTTTATCATCCAGTCTGCTGTCGAAAAATCTGAAAGTTAGAATTTATAAAACAGTTATATTACCGGTTGTTCTGTATGGTTGTGAAACTTGGACTCTCACTTTGAGAGAGGAACATAGGTTAAGGGCGTTTGAGAATAAGGTGCTTAGGAAAATATTTGGGGCTAAGAGGGATGAAGTTACAGGAGAATGGAGAAAGTTACACAACACAGATCTGCACGCATTGTATGCCTCACCTGACATAATTAGGAACATTAAATCCAGACGTTTGAGATGGGCAGGGCATGTAGCACGTATGGGCGAATCCAGAAATGCATATAGAGTGTTAGTTGGGAGGTCGGAGGAAAAAGACCTTTGGGGAGGCCGAGACGTAGATGGGAAGATAATATTAAAATGGATTTGAGGGAGGTGGGATATGATGATAGAGAATGGATTAATCTTGCTCAGGATAGGGACCAATGGCGGGCTTATGTGAGGGCGGCAATGAACCTCTGTGTCCTTAAAAGCCAGTAAGTAAGTAATACGTCTTAATAATAATCATGATTTAGGAAAGTCCAGGATAACAGAGGGTTTGGAATTGAACGGGTTACATCAGCTACTTGTCTATGCGGATGACGTGAATATATTGGGAGAAAATCCATAAACTATTAGAGAAAACACAGAAATTTCACTTGAAGCACGTAAAGAGGTAAGTTTGGAAGTAAATCCCGAAAAGTATATGATTATGTCTCGAAACCAGAACATAGTACGAAATGGAAGTATAAAAATTGGAAATTTATTTGAAGTGGTGGAAAAATTAAAATATCTTGGAACAACAGTAACAAATATAAATAACACTCGGGAGGAAATTAAACACAGAATAAATATGGGAAATGCGTGTTATTATTCTATTTAGAAGCTTTTTTCATCCAGTCTGCTCTCAAAAAAGCTGAAAGTTCGAATTTATAAAACAGTTATATTAACTTACCGGTTGTTCTGTATGGTTGTGAAACCTGGACCCTCACTTTGAGGAACAGAGATTAAGAGTGTTCGAGAATAAGGTGCATGGGAAAATAATTGGGGCTAAGAGAAATGAAGTTACAGGAGAATGGAGAATATAATATAATAATAGTAAAAGAATATACCCAGTACTCTTATATTAAGAGCACAAGTGAAGAACTGTTTTTGAGCGACAGAAAATTGACATTTAACTGTATAATAGGCTATAAGGACACGAGAATATCCCTTAAGTGTTGTTTGTCTGCTTATATGAGTAATGCCAAACATGTATTCACTTTATATAGGTATCCCTGTATTGTGCATGCGTTTGTTTCGCGTCCATGTCGAAGTACAACTGAATAACGTTATTTTTTTTTAATATAATACAGTCTCTTCACCCCAGAATGGATTATAAAAAACTTCTCCAGTTAGATCATAATATGTGTATAGGAATGGATTGTTCACATTGTCATTTTATTGAATATGACGTAATCATTTCCATGGCAACCAAAGTCGAATTTCACAAAATTCTTTAATTTTTTTTCTATTAGGCCTTAATTAATGTAGGTCGAATATAAGCATTGCAGGTCAGAAAGTAAATATTATACCGTATGTTTCTGTATAGACAGTGAATATAAGATTTACATGGGATCAAATAAAGTTTGTAAGGGGACCTCGACCTCGAATACATTAGATATATTACTTGTTGGACTACATTATAGAAATTTGCCACAAAACAAAAGCGCAGAAAATTAAGCAAGCTGTCTTCGTTGCTGTAATGAGGAATATGACCACAGATGTTTCTGAAGACACATAGTAGGCTTATTAATATTCGGGTATGAGAAAAATTGTGTTCTGTGTGAATATTTTGGGCCCCAGTTTTATTGTTGGTTAAGAGATGACCTGCTTTTCTTACGAGCCACCACTGAAATCCACGTGTTGCTTCAAGCACATTGAGGACGTCTGTGTGAGTCATATCTGTAAAGGTGACTGTCTTCTGTACTTCCGTCATCTAGGGTGTCATCAAATATCCTGCTGATTAGTCACAATTTTTACAATTAATATCCTTGTCTGACAATTCTTGATTGTCATTTACAGCTGCTACCTTCCCAGTGTTGTTTCTTTTGCTTTTGTGTACACTGGAATTCTTCCTAAGAACTTCACAAGTTCGCTGTATTCCTTTTCAATTTCTTTTTGATTATATTTGCGTATTTTGGGAAACCTGTACCATGTCATGCCAGTGAATGTGGATTATTGAAGACCAGGTACCGGTAATCGACTGAATTGTACAGATCCAGAAACAAAATTTGGGCCACCTGCTTACTGAGCATGTGCAGTATGTTATAATTGGAACTTGAAAGATTCAGGTGGCCCAAATTTTTTTTTTTTGGGTCTGTACTGTACCGTAATTAATATTATTTGTTAAATAAGCTATCGACAAGAGAAATTTTGGTTAAGGAATATAATTAATAGGGATCCTATTTTATAGTTCATAAAAATCTTAAATTTCGGTATAAAAATATAGGCCTAATTAGTTTCGGTATTACTTCGCACAAAAAACATAAATTCGGCCTGTATCATCAAGGCATTCTTAAAGATTTTCGTGCATTTTAACAAAACTTTGTTTTCTTTCGGCATTTAGGTACCTGTTGTTAGAGAAATTTGCGTAATAGCCTCCCATACCGTGTGTAAGTAATATAAATTAATAGGCACTTCAAAATATTCAAACGTCCACACCTGTGGAGTAACGGTCAGCGCGTCTGGCTGCGAAACCAGGTGGCCCGGGTTCGAATCCCGGTCGGGACAAGTTACCTGGTTGAGGTTTTTTCCGGGGGTTTCCCTCAACCCAATACGAGCAAATGCTGGGTAACTTTCGGTGCTGGATCCCGGACTCATTTCACCGGCATTATCACCTTCATTTCATTCAGACGCTAAATAACCTAGATGTTGATATAGCGTCGTAAAATAACCCAATAAAATAGAAATAAAACATTCAAACTATTTCTGCCTTATATTTAAAAATAATCACTCGAAATATGGTTTGAAAAACTATTAGATTCAAAATTCAGTGATGAAATAGAATTAAAATATTGAATTCGAAATTTTATACATAAATATCGATGCATAACAGATTACATTTTAATCACAATTTTTAAGAAAATTCCACTACCTAATTAAACCAAAATCGTAAATCCAGCTATAGGGAAATTAACTTCACCAAAGCTTATTGTATTGATTGACACACAAATTTATGTGACTTCCAATAAATTATCTTTTTGGCACTTTAAATTAACATTTCGTAAAAAAAATAAAAATAAATGTCTCTTGAAAAACACTAAGCCTCATTTCGAATAAATTCGTGCAAAAAAATAATAGAAACACAAATTTCGCGTTATTTGGCTGGTTTAAACTTACGAAAGATATTTTGACCTGTAAGGGCTTTAAACTTACGTGACATTTTTGTCCAGGTGAAAAACCATATTTCGCGAATCCGTCGTTTGCGAAAACTAGGTAAGACCTATGTGTAGTAATTAAACTAATATTTTAATGAGATGGCTGCAGTTGCTTATTTGATACCGGAAATCTTCTGGATGTCGACACTCTGAGCCCTTAAGAAATAAAATAGTGAAAGATAATCTTAGCTATTACATGTCAAATAATTTAAAGTGACCCAGTTTCAATTAAACTATTTACAGTAACATATTAATTGCCTGGGATCTAAAGTCTAAATTTGTATAAATGCAATGTGCGGGGTTAATATTAATTAGCCAATCTTCAAAAATACAAAATACAATATATCAAGATTGTCGCTGGGCAGTAACCTGAACACAAGTTTCAGCGTCACATTGTTGACAAGTAATTCCATCAATTAGCACAGCCATAAAGCACTAATAGATGCTATAGAGTTAACAACGGAAAAAAAAAAAAAAAACAGTAATAGGCTATATTCAGAACAAAGAACACATTGTTATGTGCTTCATGGGCGAGTTTACTACAAAACATGTTCAAGTCAGACACTGGCAAAACGTGATTGTATTATGTCATGTGTAGAATCGTGGAGTGTAAAAATATTCAAAACAAAATATTTACCGTACTTGAATTTTTTAAAACTTGAAATAAATATTATCAGTTGTTGTAAATGATGGTAAACATGTTTACATACCTCGTAAGTTGACAATACGTTGCCTGGTTGCTATACAAGGAAAAAAAAAAAACAGTTTTGTATGATTACTTACACTCTCTTCATTAAAAAATAGTACTTTTTTTTACTCTTCAAATGAGACAAAAGTAAAATATAGGGAAATGAAAGACAGTGTTCTTTATCCTTGAATATTAAGAGAGCTGTAAGAAGGAGAGTACCGGTACAAAAATAAGTTGCAACAGCCGTTGTTATACTTACTTGTGGCTTTTAGAGAACCAGCAGGTTCATTACCACACTCACAAAAGCCCGCCATTGGTCCCTATCCTGAGCAGGATTAATCCAGTCTCTACCATCATATCCCTTCTTCCTCAAATCCATTTTAATATTATTCTTCCATCTACGTCTCGGCCTCCCCAAAGATCTTTTTTCCCTGAGGTCTCCCAACTGACACTCTATGTACATTTTTGGATTAACCCATACATGCTACGCCCCATCCATCTCAAACATCTGAATTTAATGTTCATAATTATGTTAGGTGGAGAATACAATGCGTGCAGTTCTGTGTTGTGTAACTTTCTCCATTCCCTGTAACTTCATCCCTCTTAGCCCCAAATATTTTCCTAAGCACCTTATTCTCAAACACCTTTAACCTCTGTTCCTCTCTTAAAGTGAGAGTCCAAGTTTCACAACCATATAGAACAACCGGTAATATAACTGTTTTATAAATTCTAACTTTCAGCTTTTTTTGAATATTACTTACACTATCCATACATAAGTTAAATTTTTTACTTAATTTTTACAAGAAATAAAAATCTGACAATCTTAGGAATTGATGTGTAAGTATGGGATTAGCAGGAGGAGTTTAACAGAAACTGAAAATAAAGGAATGAAGGAAAAAAATTCGAGATGTTATTTGCATTAAAGAAGACTATCTACTACACTGTAGCAAACATAACATAATAACAGTGAATCATAATTCTGTTCCCATAATATTAATATTGGTACCCTGTTAGTTGCAAACAGAATAGTCTGATTTAGACATAGTATGGTATCAGTTATGACATTCACCAGTTTTATTTTTATTCTTCTAGGAAAAATGTACTTGCTTTAAAAAAGGAGTGTTTTCTTTGATGAAGTCATAGAAATCCACACATGAAAACTGAACTGACTTAACTTGAAACAATGTTGTTGTCTAGTCAACTGTCCGAAGACAGGTCTGAACCTCACAAGTGATAACAACATGGTTTCACTTATGAGGCAACTAGGCCAGGAGATAATGGTGTAAGGTAGCCAGTTCCTTCCCCCCTCCATTGCATGTACATGGCCGATTAGCTACATATTACACTAGTCAGACTTCAGATATATACAAACATTTGTTCTTCTTCTGACATTTCGTCAAGTGAGATGTACTGTCAACACAGACAGGTATAGATACTAACAGCACTTTATTTTACAAAAGTGTTCAAATAGTAGGATACGCAGATGACTTGGATGTTATGGGACGGTCGTTGACAGCAATAGAAGAAGTGTATAAAGACCTGGAACAAGGAGCCGCTAAAATCAGGTTGCAGATTAATGCAAGTAAAACCAAACGGATGACACAAATAAGAAATAAACAGAATATCTACAACCCTCCCAATCTGACGATAAACATGTTTGAAAAAACTGAGAAGTTTAAATATCTTGGAATAGTAATGACAAGTAACAATAACGAATTAATTGAAGTACAGAGTCGAATCACTGCAGCCAATAAGGCCTATTTTGCATTAAGCGCAATATTGAAATCTAACTGTGTGCACAAGGAAACAAAACTTAAAATATACAAAACAATTATTAGAAATATTCTCTGTTATGCAAGCGAAACTTGGACATTATCTAAGGAGACAGAAGCTAAACTAGGTATATTTGAACGCAAAATACTCAGAAGAATTTTTGGACCGGTGCAAGAAAATATGCAGTGGAGAATACGTTATAATAATGAGCTATATAAATTATATAAAAGTTTTGATGTTGTTACTTTCATCAAATTAAGGAGGCTTGAATGGGCCAGATATGTCTATCAGATGGAAGGGAACAGAATACCAAAGAAGATCTTAGAAGGAAAATACATGGTAAAAGACCAATTGGAAGACCCAAAAATAGATGGATAGATGCGGTAACGATCGATTCTCAGGACTATCTCGGAACAACTGCCTGGAGGAGATTAGCACAGGACAGGGACAGTTGGAGGAAGAAAATTGAGGAGGCTAAGGCTCGACTTTGGACTGTGATGCCATCATAGTAGTAGTAGTAGAGATGTACTGTCTGATAATAGATGTTGAAACAGGCTTTTATCTTATTTATTTGTAGTCTATTCCTCTCATTATTTTCATCAAAGAAAACACTCAGAAGTTCCTGGGAGAAAGTAGTTTACACAAATTCTTAAATTTTCTTAGAATTGTTAAATTTCTTTTAATATTTTGAAAACTTAAATCTGCAGATTTACATCTTTTAGTTCTGAGTTCGTGTCTCTTTCTTTCCCTTTCTACTTTTCTATATTTTCTATAATTATTTAAGCACATGATTCACAAACACGACCTCATCAAAAAGTTTGTCACTTTTGATTGTAGCAAATGAATGAATTTATAAACTCAGCCGATTTCTCGACACTGCTCCAGTATAATAGATAACTTGAAGGTACTTGAATTCAGGAAAACTGCTCAGCACCCCCAAAACTGCCCTCCCAAACATAGTTCGAGATAATATAAATTCTCTCTTTTTCGTTTTATGTTCAGTGATCAATATTACTAGTTTCTGTTGAAAATCGTCTGTAGCTGCCTTTAGATTGGCAACAGGCCATGATTGTTTGGCCAAACACCTGCATAGAATTGGAATATATCAGTCCATTGTGCAACTCAAATCAAGAAATGGATTGGGAACACCTCAAAATCTGTGCTTCAGTGGCTGACCATGACAATATCTTTGAAAAATATTGGAGTTCAAGAGGTCAAATGACTTTATTGTCAAACGCCTGGCATTAGAAAACAACAACAACAGTTTCTATTTAACTGTCGGGGTGGGGGGATGAATTTAAGTTTTATCCTGGAAATGAGCTTTGTAATCTATGAACGTAGTAGCCTACTTTTGTCTTTGATGTATCTTCAAGACCAATATGTACAAAACAACAGCTTTTACTGCTGGTGACTAGTTGTTGTTGTTTTCTAATGCCAGGCGTGTGACAATAAAGTTATTTGATCTCTTGCACTCCAATATTTTTCAAAGATATTATCATGACCAGCCACTGAAGCACAGATATGCTGGTGACTAGTACGTCTCCTCTTTTGATGGATGTAGCAACTAATTATTAATCTTCTTTCCTAGTCTTATCCAGAAAATACGGACATTTCGTTACTTATTTAATTGTACATTACGGACATGGAGTCTTAAAATACAAACTGTCCGTACAAAATAAGGACATATGGCAACCCTACATTTGAAGGAATTATAAAGTTAAAGGGGAGATTTGAACATTTTTTAATGAAAATTACTGACCATACAAATTGATTTTCGTATTGAAATAAAATTATTATACAATTTTTACATCTTGATTAGTGGCACAACTTTGAACACTATATCACTTCGGAATCAGTGGCGGCTGATTGACTGAGGCAAGTGAGGCCGGGCCTCAGTCACTTGGCTTAACTGAAATCAAATTTTGTGTTTTTATATAATATATTAGTTATTTGAATGAAGCATATATCGCTGTAGAAGCATTTCAAAACTTTGATGTATATAGAACTGTTTTGCAGTAAAATTTGTTCCTGAGGCCGGGATCGCTCGTGCCGGGTCTGGCTTGTGATGTATATAGACCTGTTTTGCAGTAAAATTTGTTCCTGAGGCCAGAATCGTTCGTGCCAGGTCTGGCTTAATGCATTTCATATCCTTTCGCGGGCTTTGAGTTTACGCTTAAAATGTTGTAGCTGAGGCACAATTCGGCTGGCCTGGTCAGGTTTCATTCCTCCCATCCATGGGCCGGCCTCAAGGGTAGAGTGGGGTGGGAATAGCAGTGGTGACTTGTTTTCCTAACTAGGCCATAAATAACAAAATTCCAGCTCTTTGGCAGGCAGAGACCCACTCGATTCTCTCCCCTCATGTTTCAGTTTATGACATAAGCGAGGGTGTTCTACTATTGTACTTCGTAGTACAGTAGTGAATCTGGGCCAATGTTGTTATATATTTTGGGGAAATATAAACAGAAACAAATGAGAGAAATAATGCTGGAGAAGTTAATTCATTGTTAGAGTGTTCTTTTTCGAGAAGAAATAATACTGAAAGAAAGGAAGTTTTAAATAAAGAGAGAGACTACCGAGATACCTACGACATCGCTGATAATTTTTCTGACACATAATCTTAAAACGCGAGTTTCTGTTGCATCCTGGTATGGGCAACATAAATGGTTATGTGGTAATGTGATGCAAAATAAACTTCTCTTCGCCTTGTTTGTTGCTGTCAAAGGATAAACATAAAAAGAAAAGAAAGAAAGGGGAATTTCAACACATAATATGGGTTGCTTCATCACACTGAAACAATCACTGAAACTCGCAGCATAACTTATTTGGTGAGTTAAATTATTATTTTTCTTGATAGTAATAAGAATAGACTAATAATAGTAATAATAATAATAATAATAATAATAATAATAATAATACAGTAATAATGATATTAATAATATAACAACAATAATAATTAATATCATAAACAAACATTTCCTATCGGAAGCACTTAAACTAGTTGCATCTGGCCTCACCGAGGATTTCGATCACCGGCCGCTACTGTTCGGAATTTGTAGTTTATTGCTTTCACGTGTTAAATACTGGGTACGGTACCATGTTGACTAGTTTCAGCCTGTTGTGGGCTATCTTCAGAACTAATTTTTACGTTCATTGTTGTTGGGAGAGAGTTTACTTTTTGAATGAGAAATACATTTTTTTCTATACTGATACTACAGAGTGATTTGTATAGAACTAACACATTATTTTCTTTCTTTTTCTATTTCAAAACGAATGATGCTAGCCACAATTTGTTATACCTCAAATGTAGATTATCTTTGGGAGATTACTATTCTCTATAGTAAATGTTGAAAATTATTTATTTATTTGGCTAGAAATTCACTTAATGACCAGTTTTTAACGTTAAATTAAGATGAAATTTTGATTCCCTGTCACGAGATGCGCAGATGTTTATTCTTTATTCTGTATATTTGTCAACAAAATTATTATTCTTTCAGAGATCCAATTGTTTCCAATTTGTTTACCAGCCCCAGTATTGTGTTTCTTTGGGGGGATTACGAACACCAAATTCTCTCTGTTATGCCCTTTGAGTAGCTGTAATTGAATTCGTAATCCAGTATTGCTTCACAAGAAAGAGCCGTTGATTTAATGTGTACTGCATTTTCAGTGGCTAAAACAAAATGTCGAAAACAGCTGCCAGCAATAAGGAATAAAGAATAAACATCTGCGCATCTCTTGACAGGGAATCAAAACTCCTGCTTAATTTGAAGTTAAAAACTGGTCATTAAGTGAATTTCCAGCCGAATAAATAAAGAATTTTCGACATTTGCTATAGAGGTTAGAAATCTCCCAAAGATACTGTACATTTGAGGTATAACAAATTGTGGTTAGCACTGTTTGTTTTGAAATGAAGAAAGAAAGAAATGTGTTAGTTCCATATAAATCACTCTGTACTTTTATCATTGTAAGATGATCCATTTTTATCCTACTTTTTGTGTTTCAATTTTACCCATCCTAACACTACACATAATCTTTCTTAAGTGCAGTAAAACTGGTCCTTCCATCGTATGTTTTACCTAGTTAAAAGAGTCTGTAATATTAAAAAAAAAAAAAACTAAAAGAAGTACCGGTAAGTTATTTTGAGGTTCATAAATTTTTATGCTGTTTCGATTTTGGTTAAAAAAATAATAATCTTACCAGCAGACTCAGAAATTCATCTCGTGGGCCTGAAATGGGTCTGCAGGCTGAACTTTTCTCAATCTTCTCTAGCACACAGCAACATCTGTTTCAGTTCTGATGGTGAAGATCTGCACTTTTTCGAGCTCAGTGGTGCATGGAAGACTGGCTGCTATTTGTTTGCAACAGCTTGCTCGACAGAACGACGTGTCTGGATGCAGAAAATCGTGGAGAGCATGACAGCAGCATTCCCGTGCCGCCTGCTGTCAGAGTTCACCAGAGCTGGCTGGTGCTATTTGAAGGTGAGGTCATGTTTACTACAGAAATATAGTCACAGTTATATGCATTGCTGTTGCCTAACCAGAAAGTGAAATTATTTATTTAAGTCTGAAATGGCCAAATTCTCAGAGTCTAAACGAAGTTTTGGTCAATGTAGAGTATCCACAGCCCACTGAACTAATATTTCACACTTTTATCACTGCCAATGCTGCGCTATATACCAATTTTCGGCAATCTAATATAAAAGACTGCCTACAGATATTTGGAAAGTTTCAGAGAAAATACACAAATTCAATCTTCTAACACGATTTTTTTGTTTTTATGAATGAAGTAATTTGCTGGGAGACATCGTTAGATATAGACCACTTCTTACACTAAACCTGGAGTAATTTAAGCTTATTAATCAGATATGATTCTACTTACTGTTTTTTTTATATGCTCACCTGCATGTAATTTCTGTTTTATACATATTTCATTGTTATTTTCCATCCAAAGATCATTAAGAACGCTGAATATTACTTAATGTCTCCTATCTTTCTTCAAATAGTGTTTATATGCCATGTTAATTTTCATTTGTTTTCGTAAGTTAACAATGACGCACATTGGGAGCAACATATAAGAAATTATTTTCCTACACAATCCACGCTATATTCACGTTGTTTTCAAATGATTAATCGAAGATGGTTTGCTTATTGTTTATTACACGCACATTAATTGTATGTAATTTCTATTCCATACATTTATTTTTCTATCCCAAGATCATTAAGAATGGTGAATAATATTCATGCTTGTCTCCTGTATTTCTTAAAATATGTGGCATGTTAGTTTTTATTTGTCGTTATTTGCGTAAAAATGATGCGCCAAAAAATAATAATTTCGTACTCACTCCACATCCCTATATTCACATTTGTTTTTCAGTTATTTATTAAAGAATGTACCGGTATTTAAAAGACTAATAATTTAGAAACATGTTACATAAATCATCCTTGTGCCAAAAGAGAATGCTCCCTGGACCAAATTATATTAAAGAATGTACCGGTATTTAAAAGACTAATAATTTAGAAACATGTTACATAAATCATCCTTGTGCCAAAAGAGAATGCTCCCTGGACCAAATTGTCGTATTTTGCAGTGGTCGTCAGTACTTGCTGAAATGGGTAATAATATAATATAATTATGTTGTACGTAGCCAGATCGATTATTCAATTGATAGGATATTTTATGAGTTTATTACAGTTAATACAAAGTTTCATCTGAAGGTTTAGCATGTCTGAACAGCTGATCGCTAAAATCAGCTGTTAACCCTGCCGATACTAGCGACATGGTTGGATTCATTGAGAACTAGACCTCCCTGAGCTTGATTTTAGTACCAACAACATCAAAGGTGCCGACAAGAGTTGTCTCTACTGTATGTTCTTTATACTGTGACTAAATATGTTTAGGATTAGTGTAAAACTGACCTATGTCTCCTATAGTGGGCGGGACATAAGTAACATTCACTGAAGTTTTTTATAATAACAGGTACTGTGAAAATATGGAAGCTGTCATTGCATGGTGTAAACAGACGAATTTTAGAAGTCGCTGAACCTTATCAGACTTCTCATTTGAAATACGATATCAGCAGTGAGAGAACTTAGATAAGGTTATTCTTATCAGTACGATTATATCTTACTCTGGTCACAGGTTAACCAAACAGTGAAGCAGGAAAAGTTAATTATCAGAATTGCATAAAATACCTTTTCCAAAGCCTCCTCAGTACTGTGCCATCTTACAAAATATCTGTAGATGACAGTTATCTTTAAATAACTTGAAAACGATTAGAGATATCTCAGAACAGATTGCACCATTGTTTCCCCTGAGTACCTACATGACCCCCTTTCCATTTAAAATTTCAAAGTTGCATTCAAAATGGCGGCTTTTGAGATAGCTGAGGGATAGAATCGAATGTGTCGCTTGTAGAGCATTTGGTCTTACATTTGATAACACCTATAGTAATCGGAAAATCAGGCATATGGAAGATATTTAGCCTATATGGTTGCAGACTTTTGATTCACTCTGTATTTTATGTAACTGAAAATGACTACCAGTTAATCGAAAATGTTAGTCCTCACACCAACTAAGCTAAATAATTAAATTTATTATAAGAAAGATAAGTGTTTAAGACTTTTGTTATTTATTTATTAATACTGTTAGATGTGCCAACAACTTGCCGGAAAATGTCTCTGAAAATATGTAGACAAAGTAGTCATATTAAATAACGTCTGTTCATCTGGTCAGTGAGTACATGTTGGCAGCCCTTTTATGTTTGGATATTAAAGATACAGGTCGTTGGTGTGAACAGATGAGATAGCAGAGAGAATGTTTGTCTCGTTGCTTTTCAGTTTAATGTTCATTATATTCATATGCAATTGCTGTCAAACAAGATGAATAAATGTAACTCGTGCTTGAAACGTGGTTACTGTATAATGTTTAATTTTTCTCATTCAGTGTATTTATTAAAATATAATACTGCAAAAGATACAGAACATTGATTTTTGTAACTCTTTCGTATAGTGCCTACAATAATTCAGAAATGTTGTGTCATTCTTGAAGGTGTATCTAAAATGTAATCTTTTGATAATACGTTATCTGTGAATGAAAGAATAATGACTGTAACATAATAATAATAATAATAATAATAATAATAATAATACTTACTTACAAATGGCTTTTAAGGAACCCGAAGGTTCATTGCCGCCCTCACATAAGCCCGCCAGCGGTCCCTATCCTGTGCAAGATTAATCCAGTCTCTATCATCATACCCCACCTCCCTCAAATCCATTTTAATATTATCCTCCCATCTACGTCTCGGCCTCCCTAAAGGTCTTTTTCCCTCTGGTCTCCCAACTAACACTCTATAATAATAATAATAATAATAATAATAATAATAATAATAATAATAATAATAATAGTGATAATGATTTATTTAACCTGGCAGAGTTAAGGCCATGCGGCCTTCTCTAACACTCAACCAGGAGTAAAACTACGTTACAAAAAACACTTCAAATTTACAAAGTTCACTACAATTTTACGCACAATATTGAATAAGATAATAATAATAAAATGTAATCAACAAGTAAGTAGAAATCAGACATAATATATAACATACAGAAAGAAAGGAAAAAGCATAATAAAATGTGAACAGCAGGTCAAAATAAATGAGACATACAAAGTATAAAAAAAGTAAGACAGTTATTGATAATAATAATAATAATAATAATAATAATAATAATAATAATAATAATAATAATAATAATAATAGCAATGATAATAATGATTATAATAACAATAATGATAAAATAATAATAATAATGATAATAATAATAATAGTAGTAGTAATAATAAAATAGTGCAGTACAAAGCATACAATGAATACAATATTTTTAGGTACGTACAGTAAGGAAAATTATGATTATATATAGCTCAACTTATCACATTATAGATATACCATTATCAGAAAATATGAAAACAAAAATATAAAATAAGTTAAATATAACTAGAACATAACAAAAAAAAATGTGAATACGTGGAAACATGCAATACAACACTGTATGTTTATCAAGCCCTAAATTTTGTCAAAGATAATTCACAAATTTTGACACATAGGAATGATGTACACTTATACAATACCAGAAACCATGACCTTTTTGACTTACCTAAATGTAGGCTAACCAAAACAATGAATAATAATTATTTTATTATGTCTTTAAAAATTGAAAATAAATATCCGACATATGTTTTCAATCTTAAAAGGAAGTCTTTCAACAGACTTGTGTCTTGTTGGTTGATCAACAAACCCTTTTATGATATTAATGAGTTCTTTTAATGTTAATGTTGTTGAGTGTTTCTGATATGACTGTACGATACTCAATACAAAAAATAATTGTTTTGCATTAACTTTTCAGTCTAACAGAACTTGCATCATTATAGAAGAAACTATGAAGTATATATTTCAGCACTGATTACAATATTCTGTCTTAATTTGAAGCACCATTTTCCATTCATTGTCACAGTAACTCCACAGTGTTTTTAATTGTTGTTTAGTCAACTGTCCGAAGACAGGTCTGGATCCCACAAGTGACACCAACAAGGCATCACTCATGAGGCAGTTAATTAATTGACTCTAATTAAAAAATTTAAATATAAAATTTTCACATTTTGGTTTGTGTTCATTTGGTATTTTAGATACTTACTGTTGAAAAAACTTCTTTATAACATACTATTGTTCATAGAACAAAAATATCTAAGGTAATTACGAGGGGGATCCAGGAAATAACGACCGTTTTGTTGTAATAATTAAAAAAAAATATTTATTTGAAAAAACAAAGTCTGTTACATAACTGAAGCTTCCTTTATTCTCTACATAATCACCACCTACATTTAAACATTTGTCGTATCTGTTCACTAGCTTTAGAATTCCCGTGTTATACTCCTCTGCCACCAGTTCATTAAGCCAGGTGTTCACTGTCTTCTTCAACTCTTCATCACTTCCAAAATGCGTACCACCCAGAAAGTCTTTCAGCTTAGTGAAAAGGTGAAAATCGCTAGGAGCAAGGTCTGGACTATAGGGCGGATGATCAAAGATTTCCCAACCGAATTGATCCAGCAATTCTCGAGTTGAAGCAGCAGTGTGCAGGCAGGCGTTGTCGTGAAGAAGCACAACTCCTCTCGAAAGCATTCCTCGCCTCTTGTTTTGGATGGCTCGCCGTAGTTTTCGTAAAATCTCACAATAACGATTTGCATTGATCGTAGTGCCTTTTGGCATGAAATCCAGCAAAAGAACACCTTTGCAATCGCAAAAGACAGTAGCCATGACTTTTTGTGTTGAGAGAGTCTGTTTGAATTTTCTCGGTTTCTTGGGTGATGAGGGATGATGCCACTGACGTGATTGGCGCTTGGTCTCTGGGGTGTTGTGAGACACCCAGGTCTCATCACCAGTCACAATTTGATCAAGAAAGGCTTCTCCATCTGTGTGATATCGCATCAAGAATGTCAATGCTGAGGCCATTCTCTGAGTTTTGTGTTGGTCACTCAGTTGCCGTGGAACCCATCGTGCACAGATTTTGTGGTAGCCAAGATGTTGTGACACAATTTCACCAAGCAAAGAACGAGAAATGTCAGGAAAGGCAATATGCAATTCGTCGAGTGATGTGCGCCTGTCTTGCAAGATTCTGTCATTCACTTTAGTCTTCAGGTCTTCTGTGATGAGTGATGGGCGTCCTGGTCGAGTTTCATCGTGGACATTTGTTCTCCCATTGTTGAACATTTCGCACCATTTTCTCACATTTCTTTCATTCATTACAGTATCACCATACACTTCTTTCAATTGCCGGTAAATTTCTGCAGGTTTCAAATGTCGGGCATTCAAAAATCGAATCACACTCCTCACCTCACAGTCGGCGGGATTATCAATCACGTCGTTCATTTTGAAGTAACACAAAATGCACAATGGCGACTTGTTGCAACCAGTACTCACAACATTATGAGAACACATGTTAAGGAAGCCAGTTGACCTTCAAACAAGGAAGGGGAGTCAGCTGCGCGGCGGGTATGCGCTAACGGTCGTTATTTCCTGGATCCCCCTCGTACTTTTTCTTTTTGAAATGTTTGTAAGGATTTTTCGTGTATAAATGCTTTATGTTAGAGAATGTTTTGGTAACTTAAGGGTCAGTAACTTTTGTTTCCTACCAGGAAGGTATCAGTGGGGCATGGACGTCTGGGTGGATACTGATCCAGAAGCGCACCATGTTCTACTGTGTGCAGAAGGGAGCTCTGCAAGAGGCCGACTTGAGGAAAGCAAGATGTGTTGGTGAGACATGTTTTTGTATATATTATTCCTGGTATGTTACGTTAGTTCAGGCATTAGGAATGGAAAAGAATTGATTCCAGTCTGAGGTATGCAGAAATCTGTGGTTTTGGGTGAAAATAGTTACCACATGAATAAAAAGTCTTGATAGCTTTTCATTATCTTCATTTTTTTTTCTAACAAACTAAATTTTGTCGAAAAAGTTAAATTTTCATTATAATAATTTGTTCTAATGATCTAATTATTTAGTGTAAAGACCTGCCTTAGCTTCTTTCCTAGAAATTAGTAATTTCCTCCCCCCCACCCCTTTTCTCTGAGTTGATTTGTAGTTTGATGCTATTACCTTTTCTCGTTTCCTTTGACTGTATTTCAAACTACATATCGTCGTTGTTCTTGCAATAACTCCTATGTGCAAAATATAAAATTGTTCAGTAGGAAGAAAAACACATTTATTCATTCTATGGCAGTATTGTATTATAGTGTATTGTATTTATCAACATTCCATGGTATTCGTACATTGCTTTACAGCTAGAATATGGAACATGTCTTAATTTATAGTCACAGTCTAGATGAAATATATATACAGACGAGATTTACAATATAGTCTACTAGTACAACACATAGTTTTAGTATCAATTTCATGAAGTGTTATTGAATGTCATGAATTCACCTACAGAATAGAAGGCGTGAGAAATTAGGTACTTCTTTAATTTGGCCCTAAATAATCTTATGTTTTGAGTTTCATTTTTTATATCGATAGGGAGGCTATTAAAATTTTTACTGCCATATAACGCATTCCTTTTGATAGCACGATAGACTTGCCGATGGAGTATGAAAGTCATTTTTTGACATGTATTTATGCTATGAACTGATGAATTAGTTACAAAGTTTTCACGATTACATACGAGGAAGACTATTAATGAAGAGATATACTGACAAGTCATGGGCATTATTTGTAGTTTTTTTAAATAATCCTACAAATTCCCTAGATTTGGCACCTACTATTATTCTAATTACTCTTTTTTGTAATAGAAATATACTGTTACTGTCTGTGGAATTTCCCAGAATATTATTCCAAAACTCATTACCGAGTGGAAGTATGCAAAGTATATTGTTTTTAAGGTATTGATATTTACTATCTTTTGCATAGATCTAATAGCAAAACATGCTGAATTTAGTTTGGGGGTAATTTCTTTAATATGATATTTCCAATTTAACACATTATCGATTTTTGAGCCAAGAAATTTGGTTGTCGTTGTTTCTAATAGGGATCTGTTGTTAATTATTGCGCTAGAAATTTGCGACATTGAATTTGTACAGGATTTAAATTGAATTATGTTAGTTTTGTTACAATTTAATACCAATTTATTGACTGAGAACCAGTCACATATTTTGAAGAGAATTTCCTCTGTTGAAGATTGGAATGTGTTGGAGTTATTGGCTGTAATTACTATACTTGTAGTACATAGGAGAGACTGTGAATTCTTAAATTTTCGAAAGGAAGAAATATAATTACATATAGGAGATTTTATTATTTGCTGTATCACTATTTAAGTTATTTAATAGAGAAAAAATCTGAAAATCGATAAATATGTCATAGGAGTTATTGCAGGAACAACGACGATATGTAAAGGCTCATTTACACGCTCACGGGATTTTCTCAAACTGTAGGTACGTGTAAATCTGTGCTAGTAAACTTCATGTGTAAACGTGAGATTTCGACAGCCACAAATAACAGTATTTAACTTGAGCAAATTGAGATTGTGTCTGTAAACAAACGAAGGATTACGCATGCAGCTGAACCTTCTTCGTGTACTTGAGACTTATTGTAGGTCTAAAACCCAAGGCCAACCAGAAAGGCTGTGTAGTTTAAGTAGTTACAATATCGAACATCAGGAATTCACTTCAATTGTGAAACCTTTTGGAGATCAGTACTCACACACTTGGAACTATAGACTTCATATGTTTCTCATCAGAAGTTATCACTAGGGACCGGATTTTTATGTAATATCAAGGTGTGAAATATGTACATATTTATGTAAGAAAAATAAGCTGAATATGTACCAAAATATGTAAAATCATGAAAATACTTAGTATCAATATCTGGCAGGTATCGGATAGGTAAGACTTTCCAGTTGTGATTTCATAGAGCACCCGACTTTTTTACCGCACACTTGACACATTACTATTTTTCCATCTGTAGTGAAAGCTTCGTCCATCACAATCCGTGATTTTATATTTGTCGTTAGGGTTGAAGATACAGGGGCCATTTTAGTTAGTTAAAAGCAGTAGGTAAACTCACTTGCACTTTATACTGTAAGTACTAAAACTAGAGAACTGAGTGAAATGAATGCAGGAGAAAATAAGAGGAGATGTGGGACACATGCATTTTACCTGCTCCCTGTAAGAAACAAGTACCTACTAAAACCTCAAACTATAGGCATTTACAAACTGTTGTTTGAAAAGTGACATTCCTGTCTCATTCAGAAGGGTAGGATTATTCCAGCTGAGAACCATACTTTCTAATTGCTCGGAAAATCCCATTTCCGTATAAGTCTACTAAATTTAAAGTAAAGAGCTCAAGCAATAACCTGAAAAGCTATTTATTTTAATCTTTCGACATCTTTCCAGTTTGTCGCTTTACTTCAGCTTCTTTTCAAATGTCGGATACTTTATTGCGGCTCATGTCAGACTTGACACGGGTTTTCCCTGGAAGGATTAGGAAGAGGGTGGGTAAGGTTGCAAATTGCATGGGAACGGCTTGTTAAGACGTGTGTAGAACAATTATAGTTCGAGACAAATCATGTCATCCTTGTCCCACTCCACCGCATGAAGGCAACGCTACTTTTTTAATGAGAAAGGCTGCCTTTAGTTCACTCATATTTACAGTGGGTAGTATGGGGTGAGTGCCTGTATTACTTCCTGGAACTAAGAATGTTATGTTTCGTCCCGAAATATATCCTTTCTTGGGTAGGTAAGAAGACTTTTTAAATCTGTGTATTTCAAATTGTAAACTTCCACAGCAGAAGTTTTTTTTTTTTTCTTTTAGAGAAGTAAAAATGATTAAAACCCTTAAATATCTAGATTTATGTAATACCAAGCCGTAATATGTAATGTGGGGTAGATATGTAAAAATATGTAGTATCAAATTTTAATATATTAATGGTAATTACAAGATTAACAAAGATTTGTTATTTATTTACAGTTAGGTTGAAAGGAATATAATATGTAATTACATAAAAATCCGGTCCCTAGTTATCACAGTAGGGTTCTTTTATGGATGTTTGCGCATTTACAGCAACGTTTACTAGTTTGCTTGAGCATGTAAAGCCACTAAGAAAGTCGTAACAGCACAGTTTATTGCACTTTTAAAAATACGTTGCTGCATACAACACACGTGTTTTTGTGTCATAAAAGCCTGAGTGAGATTGTAGGTATGTTGAAACCAAGCCACTACATTTCCAGTCGCACAGCAGCAAACAACATGGGATGAATAGGAAGTTATGCTTGCCGTCATGATGCAGGCAACTTGAGCTAGTAAGCGGATTTATTTTCCGTTATTACTTACTTACTTACAAATGGCTTTTAAGGAACCCGAAGGTTCATTGCCGCCCTCACATAAGCCCGCCAGCGGTCCCTATCCTGTGCAAGATTAATCCAGTCTCTATCATCATACCCCACCTCCCTCAAATCCATTTTAATATTATCCTCCCATCTACGTCTCGGCCTCCCTAAAGGTCTTTTTCCCTCCGGTCTCCCAACTAACACTCTATATGCATTTCTGGATTCGCCCATACGTGCTAAATGCCCTGGCCATCTCAAACGTCTGGATTTAATGTTCCTAATTATGTCAGGTGAACAATACAATGCGTGCAGTTCTGTGTTGTGTAACTTTCTCCATTCTCCTGTAACTTCATCCCGCTTAGCCCCAAATATTTTCCTTAGCACCTTATTCTCAAACACCCTGAACCTATGTTCCTCTCTCTGAGTGAGAGTCCAAGTTTCACAACCATACAGAAGAACCGGTAATATTATGTCCTTAAATATTTATGTCAGGCTCTTGTATTAAAAACTGATATATATATATATATATATATATATATATATATTTAATAATAACATATACATAAAAATGTTACATTAAAATACCCCGAAAGAGCAAAGCTCGTGTTCGGGGACAGTTCCGTTACATGGATATACATACGAGGCGTGTTCTTAAAGTAAGTTCCAAAAGGGTGTAGAAAGTAAACGGGAAAATATTTACAAACCATTTTTGTAGCATTGTATTCCCCACACTTCAATTACTTCTAACCGTAATCTCCACCATTATTGAGGCATTTATCGAGTCGTGGCACAAGTCTTTCTATCCCCTAATTGTAGAATTCACCCGCCTGCGAACCACTCCGCTACATTTGTGGAAAATTCAAGGAAAGCGAAGAAATTGTGGACCTCCTGTCCTCATGAATTTTTTCATCGACAGCACGCACCAAATCGTCATTGATCAAAGATGGCCGACCGGTATGCTGCTCGTCATGCACAGAGATGCGGCCCTCGTTGAGCTTTCTAACCCATCTCCTGACCATTCCATCACTAATGGCACCATCACCATACACCTCACTAAGTTGATGATGAATGTCAGCTGGTTTGATGTTTCTCGCATTCAAGAAACGGATAACAGACCGCATCTCACAGTCGGCGGGGTGCTCGATCACTTTAAACATTTCAACTGATCACAACTAACCACACACACGGACTGAAGCTCTGAAACTGCATGCACAGCTTGCCTGAGGACTGAAGAAGAAAACACGCATGCGCAAAATAACGATTGCAGCGATGCGACGGCTATAATTGAAAACGGAACTTACTTTAAGAACACGCCTCGTACTTTGCAGACAGAATACTTAAGAAAAAAGGTCACATAAAGACGATAATGAATTTAGTAAATAATAATACTAGTAATAACTGAGTGAAAAAAGAGACGATGTTGAGACTGGTGGATTAATATTAAATTATTATTAGTAGTATAATTAGTACAGTTCATCTTAGTATAGTAACCAAGATGAGATAGAAAAAATATACTTAGGATAGAAATAAACTTGCAAATCAAGCTTTCAGGTGTAACTCCCTGTAAAGTTGATTTGAATAATTTCGAGGGAAAAATTGTTTCGGGACCAGGTATCGAACCCGGGACCTTTGGTTTAACGTACCAACGCTCTACCAACTGAGCTATCCGGGAATTCTACCAGACACCGATCCAATTTTTCCCTCTATATCCACAGACCTCAAAGTGGACTGACAACCGTCAAGCAACCAACATTGAGTGCACACTAACTCTGTGTGACTTAAATTGTGGTTTTCTGTTAACGAACAGTGACGTGTATTATGCAAATCAAGCTTTCAGGTATAACTCCCTGTAAAGTTGATTTGAATAATTTCGAGAGAAATAAACTTGTTTTACAATACATGGTACATCTGAAAATTTCATTGCTTAAAGTAGTCAATTCTGGATGAAATTTTATTATCAAATTGTATAGATGTGGACCATAATTTGTACTGTGTAGTAAAGCAGCAGATGTGAAACATTTAGGTTCAACTAATTTAAGAATTTCATTTCGTCTTGTATTATGATCATGTGGCTGAGCTACAAATTTCATTCTATTTTTATGATAGAATTTCATTAAAGAGTATTTGCAAATTTGGTCAATTCTAAAAACATTCAATTCGGAATGGATCAAATTTGTTGGATAATCCAGTCGCCTTTTCAAACAAATTTTGATTATACGTTTTTGCAACATAATTAGAGGAAGAAGAGCAGTTTTTGTAATGCCTCCCCATCCAGTTATAACAGTAATTTGATACAAAATATGAAGTTGCATAACGAAAGTATTTAGCTTCGTTGGTAAGATGCACTCACCAAGAAAGGATCAAAAGAAATATGGTTTTGTAAAGTTTATAAAAATTTAATTATACAGTGATTTGAGGTCTAGATTTGTAGTAGTGACCTCTTTAAAATACAAAAATTATCTCTCACCTCTTGGTGACAATACATTATATATATTTTTTTGTCCAATGGCAGGACCCTTGTCATTATTCACTAGAGTGAGCAACTCTCACTATTTTCTGGGAACTCCCATACTCTTGGTTTCACAAGTAAAGAACCTTCGTTGCAGGGTTGGGTTCAGGAAGCCATAAATCTGACTGACACGCTCCCCCAATTAGTGAAACTGTGGACAAAGATACCGCCAGGAGACCGCCGAGAATGCTGTGTTGTGAATTTTCCATTTTTGAAAGAATCCAACCAGTTGCAAAAGAAAATACATTTAAAGAGTCCAGCCAAGAGCAAACATGGCAACAGCTTCCCCTAACTGGCCTGTCAATCACTGTCATCTGTGCAGAAGTGGTGTGAGGCCAGGGTTCTTTACTTGTGGAGCCAAGAGTATGTGAGATCATTTCAGATACAGAAGAGTTTTACAATATAAGGGGTAGTATCGATACTTAATACAAGATAGAAATATTCATGCAGTGTTGTTGAATGTCATAAATTCACCTATAGATTAGAAGGTGTGAGAAATTAGATACTTCTTTAATTTGGCTCTAAATAATCTTTTGTTTTGAGTTTGATTTGTCATATTCATAGGAAGGCTATTAAAAATTTTTACTGCCATATAACACACTTCTTTTTGATAGCACGATAGACTTACCGATGGAGTATGAAAGTCTTTTTTTGTCGAGTGTTTATGCTATGAACTGTTGCATTAGTTACAAAGTTTTGATGATTACATACGAGAAAGTTTATTAATGAAAAAATATACTGACAAGCTATAGGCATTATTTGTAGTTTTGTGAAAATAATCCTACACGATTCCCTAGATTTGGCACCTACTATTATTCTAATTGAGGACCGTTTTTGCAGAACTTGCTAACTGCAAAATTTGCAAAATTGAGATTTTGATGGATTCGTTAACATAAGGCAGGCCTCTACATGATGTTCAAAGCATCTTAGTAAAATTGGGTTATTTCTCTTCATTGTAGTGTGTCAAAGTGTGATCGTTTTTTCAAAACTTGCTTTCTGCTGTAAGTTAGACGTACAGCAAAATTTGCTTACTATAGTGTTCTGTCTCTCCTGTAAAATTTAGTTTTTTTCAGTTAGTAAGTTTTGCAAAAACGGTCCTGAATTACTCTTTTTTTTTTTGTAGTAGGAATATACTGTTAGTATCTACAGACGTGGACAAATTATTAGCAAAATTTAAGATTTTTATTATATATTTTTACAAAATATGATTCTTCAATTTAGACTACAGTTGACATTTTTGCGTATTTCCAAATTATTAGCAAAATTGAAGATTTGCATTGTATATTTTTATAAAATTTAACTCTTCAATTTGGACTACATTTGATATTTTTGCATATTTACAAATTATTAGCAAAACTGAAGGTTTTTATTAGGCCTATATATTTTTACAAAATTCGATTCTTCAATTTGGAATACAGTTGACATTTGGGATATTTCCAAATTATTAGCAAAACTGAAGATTTTTATTTTATACTTTTACAAAATTTGACTCTTCAATTTAGACTGTAGTTGAAATTTTTGCTAATTTATAAATTATTAACAAAATTGAAGATTTTTATTATATGTTTTTACAAAATTTAACTCTTCAATTTAAACTACAGTTGACATTTTTGCATATTTCTGTCTATTGTAATGATAGAAATATGCAAAATTTTCAACTGTAGTCTAAATTGAAATATCAAATTTTGTAAACAGAATTATCATAAAAATCGTCAATTTTGTTAATAATTTGTCCACGTCTGTAGAATTTCCCCAGAATATTATTCCAAAACTCATTATCGAATGGAAGTATGCAAAGTATATTGTTTTTAAAGTACTGATATTTACTACCTCTTGTATAGATCTAATAGCAAAACATGCTGCATTTAGTTCAGTTGTAACATTTGGTTGTCACATCAGACACTGATACAGCTTCAGATCGATTAGATAACGTGAAGCAGTATAAATCAGTGCATTATGATAAACACTATCTATTTCGCAATCAACCTTTCTTCTTTTGGCATCTAATTTTACATTACATGTTAGCTGTCACAAATTATGAACTAATTACTGAAACAGTAACATCTATCTGTATTGTGATAACAACTGACAGTAGAAGTCGCTGTGTATGCATATTGGTAGTCACTGTATCTGTTTACTATTACTTGAGAGCAATCTGAACTGTTTGGAAGATCAGTTTTGAAGTTGTGATATGGCCTAAGATCTGCCAATCGGTGATGGCATAGCCTACTATTATTTTGTTTCATCAGCTGCCTAATTAGTTCCAGAACCTTTATATTTGTGCAATATGAGGAGAATATATGACTAGATCCTTATTTTCCTTCCTTTATTTTGTACCGAATCATCACCATTCATGATCCTTTATTGTTAAAAATATGCATTTTGTGTTATTTTCTTCACTACAAAGCCTAGAACTTGATCAAAGGCTATTCTCTTAAAACATACATTACACGCAATCTATATAAAAAAAATCTGAAATATAAACAGTAGGTAATAAATAACAAATTGGACTGGAAGGTCCGGGGTTCTATCCCAGGTGGTGACAGGATTTTGTCTCATTGCCAAACTTCCAGAACAGCCCTGAGGTTCACTCAGCCTCCTATAAAATTGAGTACCGGGTCTTTCCCGGGGGTAAAAGGCAGTCAGAGCGTGGTGCCGACCACACCACCTCATTCTAGTGCCGAGGTCATGGAAAGCATGGGGCTCTACTTCCATGCCCCCCAAGTGCCTTCATGACATGTTACGGGGATACCTTTTTTTTACCTTAAGACGAAAGTTTTGCATTGCTTCCAAATATTGGTCATAGATGTTTGTAGAGTAGAGTACAGGGCAGTATTGAAGATGAGAGCTATCTGTATCTTCTTGCATATTACGAAGTGGGCAAAGAGAGCTGTCCAGAATTCCAGTTCTATGTAAATGAAAGGCAACACAGTCGTGCCTTGTGTCTATTCGGATATGTGCAACTGCTACGCATCTTGGATTTGTTGGATGTAAAAAAAGAACAACAAGGGAATACATTCATACTGTATATACTCGGCTGTAGGACTCCATCACATATAGTACCGCCCTTACTTTTTGAAAGTAAAAATATAAAATTTTGTAATAACTTTGTTTTGATTGTAAATATCTATATTATGTGCCATAAAAATAAAAGAGCACTTTTTTAATCTCCTCCCAAACCAAGTGATTTCATGAAGTTCTTTTCTATAAGATCCTTCCCCAATTTTGCAAGTAAAAATAGAAAAAAAAAGTGGGGGGTCTTATAGTCGAGTAAATGCGGTAAACTGTTACAGGGTTTGTAAGTTTATCGAAACTCCTGAATGTCTTCGTATGTAGAATTCATTTGAGCTGTGCTTCTTCCATTCCATGACATTATTTAAGCTTTGCTGCTAGTTTCTGTACAATTACCAGTGTACTTCTTATTAGGCACTAGTAAGTTTTTGTAAGAGCCTTCAATTGCTGGAAAGATGGATTGTTGTTATAATTCGATTTGCTTCTAATTATTGTGATCCTGATTGAATTTGTTGTCAGATATTGTAACTTCTGTGTGCAAGGACAACCTGCAAACAGTATGTTTAAATGTTTCATCAATACATATTTTAAATTTAAAAATAACCCCAAAACATATGTGATTTTTTTCTCTCTTAGCTCTTAGCATACACCGATAGATAATTCATACTATATAGTACGAAAAGTTCTTAAAAAGAGACTAGTGTACCAATCATAACCCACACAAGAAGTTAGCATTGTTTTACTTATAATTATAAATAAATATTCGTAACAATGTACCGAACATGTATTTTCATTTGTATTATTCCTACATCTTGGCGATGCACGATTTTTATGGCATACTAGCACTAACTGTGCATCTAGGTAGTAAACTGTTGACATCTTCAGTTGGTATGAAATTGTGCTAAAATGGTATATGAAAATGTGGTGAAGGATTTAATTGGTTGAATAAGGATGTAACCAACAAAACAATAATTCGTGTTTAAAGAGAAAGGAAAATAATTTTAGAAGTATATTTCATTATGCCTATATTTACTACCAGAACCATTTGACTAATCAAGAAGGCGCGGGTTCAATCCCCGCTTGGGCTGATTACCTGGTTGGTTTTTTCCGAGGTTTTCACCAGCTGTAAGGTGAATGCCAGGTAGTCGATGACGAATCCTTGGCCTCATCTCGCCAAATACCATCTCGCTATCACCAATCTCATCGACGCTAAATAACCTCGTAGTTGATACAGCGTCGTTAAATAACCAACTAAAAAAAAAAGCTAATCAAGAATACAAGTTTATTCAACTATTGAATGCAGTAATTTATTGGTATTAATGAATGCTTCAAAATTACTTTTTAAACTTAACTCACATGTTTCAGTAATTTGATGTTACATCCTTTTTCCAGGGAGGTTTTCAGTTATAATTTGTTTTCCCTCCCTTTTATTTTACACGTAATATATTACAACATCTGTTTCACTTTGTATTGAAATATTAAATTTTCCCCCGCATTTTTCTCTTAGTGAAGAAATTAAATTTCCAAATTCTATATTACATTTTGTTAAATATAGAACAACTAGAATGGTATGGTCACGTTAGAAGAATGCCGGAACAGAGATTATCTAGGAAAGTGTTAAACTGGATTCCTCCTGGAAGAAAAAAAAAAATCAGCCAAAAACCACATGGATAAAATATACTAGGAGATATGAGGGAAAATGGACTAGAAGAAGGAGAATGGGCAGATAGAGAGTAATGGAGAAGAAAAATTGAAGTGACATAGCTTTGGACACAGGACGATGTTTATACATTATACCATACCCAGTGGTGGTGCGTCAATAAGAGCACAAGAACACCTTGTTTCCATCAATGCACGACTAGTTTTATTATTTGATACTGTATTGACGTAGTGGGGATGTATAATATCAGAATCGAGTATTTTAAACTTCTTATGTAAACTTGGCAACATCCGTTCACGTACAAGCCGTGCTCTTTTTGAGATGGTTACAGGAATTTCACGCATGCGCGGGAGAAAATTGTCTTTAGCTGGCCGCTTATGACTCGTAAAGAGCACAAAGCGTTAAGTGAACATGATGAGTATCTATCCTACAGATGTCAGGTGCATCGATGCCTATCGTTCACGTGCTATATCTCGAGGAGAAAATTTAATAGCCTTTAGATGTTAGCATCTGACTGTAGGAACGTTTACTTTAAATGGATGTGTGTACAGTGCTGCTACGAGAGTGTAGTTTGTGAATTACTATACTTTAGTGTCGGCATAATAGCATAGTTTGACTTTCAAACACGTGCTGGCTGACTGTAGTGGTGGTATGAATTTAAGTATCTGTATGGTAGTGTATAATATTTAAGAATAATATTTACTGGCATGTATTTATAATAATCAATCTATGCGAATGGGATTACAGTACTGGTATAGGATATAGTGTATCATTGTGTTGTGAATCAAAATATATTACTGAACACACGCGTTTGTAAATAACGAAACTGTGGTATGTATTCATTATTAACAAACGTAAACAATGAACTCTGTTCAAGTAATTTTAAACAGTAAAGAACTGGGTAAACTGGCTTACCAGGAAAAATTGGAAATAAAAAGACTGGTTTCATTATTATTATTATTATTATTATTATTATTATTATTATTATTATTATTATTATTATTATATGTTGTTTTGAATTTATATACGGTTTTTTTCGATAGTGAAACATTGGAATCGTGACATTTCATATTAGACTAAACGTACGATTTCAAATTCTCTTCGATTTTGGAACCACAAAATTGTGAACACACATATTATTTTATCACGAGCCGCCACTGACTATACCTGTTTATATATATATTTTTTCCTTATCACCAAATTCATGTGGAACTTTTCACTTTCCATTGACCTCTCCATTACTTAAGTACTAGTTTTGTGGTATATGGACAAGGTTTGATATTGAATGCGGAATTCGAGAAATATCATTTGGTGGTATTTGAAATGAGTAGGCTATATCTGTGTTACAGTGCTGCAGGACTCGAAATGTGAGGTGGCAACATTGAGTGTGGCAGAGGCAGGTCCTTCGATCCTTGTGGACATCCCAGGCCAGTCTCTGTATTTGCAGATGGACAGCACGCGAGAGACGACTGCGTGGCATGGTGTGATCCGCTCTGCTGCAGTGGACAATGGACTACATCTGGCACAGCAGCAGCTGACCCGTGAGGATGTGCCCACCATAATTGACAAGTGCATCAACTTCGTGTATGCACATGGTGAGAGCTAGACAAGAATCATAAGTTATATTGGATGGACCGAACTGAAGGTTCATAGTTTTTCTTCGAAATTATCACTAAATTTTGCTGTAATTTGCCATGGTTTCATTTTCTCTCTGATGTAGAGAATAACAATAATTATTGTTCTAGCAATTCATTCCCATTTTCCTTGTAAAAAATCAAGGGTATATTTCATGAACGCTTGAAGTAATAATTTTCAAGTTATAAATAAAATTTATTGTGGAGTATGGAATAGTATTTTTCTGTTCTGTCCTCTATATATATCATCATCATCATCATCATCATCATCATCCAAAGACGAATTTAAGTGATATTTCTGTCTCGTCTAGACAGGGTCTAAGAGTCGTTTTTGTGGACGGTCAGGTCAACATCTTCCTTGTAGTTGGTAATGTAATACAGCATTAAGGTACGGTCACATGTCGCTACTTTTGCTGCGAACTTTTGTACTGCAGCTGCAAAAGTTGTGTGTCGTGTTCTCACGTAAGCCAAAAGTAGCGTGCTGCACGCTACTTTTCTTGCTGCGCAACCCGAGCGCTGCAAAAGTTGCAACTGGAGGTTGCGAGTCTGTTTACACACAAGGCGCTACTTTTGCAGCTGCAGTCTAGCTGCAGCCTTCCATCTTCGGGTTGACTTTTCAACATACATTTTGTGGTTATGTTCGCATTAGTTTTGGATTATGAAACTCATGTGATAGCTTACTTATCTATTATTTGCTTTTCTGTCCTAACTAGTATTCAGAAATTAGCATTGTTTTTATTGTAAAGCTATTAAAAAACTCCAATATACAGCATATTCACGTAATCAATGTTGGCAACCCTCCTGTTTGAAACTACGCTACGGAAAATAAAAAAAATGAATTATATCGTTAGCAAATATACTCTGACTGTGTTGTACATTTAGTAACTGTTACAAATCATGTATTTTCTTCACATCAAACATTAAAATATATCCAAACAATAAAAGTATCATTGGCATATTTGGGTGGCAACACTGGTCGCAACCGCAGCAAAAGTTTCTACAAAATCGATATCAAAAATGCTGCCACTGCAACCCTGAGAATCCTGTGCACGCAGTGCTGCAAAAGTAGCGACGTATGGCTGTACCTTTAGGTATCTTAGTTGGTGGCATTCGTGACAATGTTGGACCCATCTTTCTTTATAATTGAAAAGTTTTTCTTCTAATGGCTGCATGTGAAGTTCCTCTAAAGTGTCCTCATTTCTCTGATGGTCGAACAGAGTATATCCAGCTGTTTGGCACATATGTGTCTTTCTTCTTCAGAACGCAAATTTCACTTCCATATAGAAGAATCTGGAGGGCTAGTGTTTTATACAATTTTAATCTGAATTGTTGTTGTAATAGATGTGGTTTTAGTGTATAATTTAAGAGTCCTAATATTTGCAAAAATTTTGTGATTTTCTTGTTTATGTCATTTTAACCTTCATAAGAGATATTGCATCCTAGATAGCAGTTATTAACTTGTTCTAAAATATGTATTATTTTCGATTAATATTTTGCTATGTATGCCAGAATGCCAGAAGTTTAGTTTTACTTGAAGAAATTTTGATATGATACTCATTTATTATATTATTTAGTATAAATAAACATTTCTGTAAATTATCCTCAGGAGTAGAAGTCACAACCTGGTCGTCAGCGAATAAAATGGTGTTGATTTTTATATTTTGAAATTTTAATTCCTAGCTTGTATTCTTCATTCTTTATGACTCAATAAACATCTGTTACTTGTGCCACCATACACCACAGTTGTTGCTGGACCAGACAGGAGATGTACTGGATACACATACATGGTTATATTATCCTGCTTGTTCTGAACAGTGATCCTATGTTTCATTCAGGAAGCATGTCTGAGGGGATCTACCGTCGCAGTGGCGCCAACTCCAGTGTGACACGCCTGCTGACTCTGTTCCGGCAAGATGCGTGGGCTGTGCAGCTTACTCGACAGCAGTACAGCGAGTACGATGTGGCAAGTGCACTGAAGCGCTTCCTGCGGGATCTGCCTGAACCCCTGTTGACCACAGACCTGCACTCACAGCTGTGCGAAATCGCAGGTGAGTGTACACGCCACTGCAGAATTGCAGATGTGTGTAAGAATTTCTTTTCGAGAGCGAGATTTTAGGTTAAGCCTAGTGTAACAGGTTCCCTGCACTCATAACTGTCAGATTACAGAAGACAGATTCTCTGCACTCGTAGTTGTGCAGTATTGCATGTGAGTGTAACTGCTTTCATCTGTGCACGGATTTGAGTGAGTGTAACATTCACTGTAACTATAGATATGCCATATTATGGGTGAGTGTAACATTCTCTGTAACTATAGATATTTGCTATATTATGGGTGAGTGTAACATTCTCTGTAACTATAGATATGCCATATTATGGGTGAGTGTAACATTCTCTGTAACTATAGATATGCCATATTATGGGTGAGTGTAACATTCTCTGTAACTATAGATATGCTATATTATGGGTGAGTGTAACATTCTCTGTAACCATAGATATGCCATATTATGGGTGAGTGTAACATTCTCTGTAACTATAGATATGCCATATTATGGGTAAGTGTAACATTCTCTGTAACTATAGATATGCCATATTATGGGTGAGTGTAACATTGTCTGTAACTATAGATATGCTATATTATGGGTGAGTGTAACATTCTCTGTAACTATAGATATGCCATATTATGGGTGAGTGTAACATTCTCTGTAACTATAGGTATGCCATATTATGGGTGAGTGTAACATTCACTGTAACTATAGATACACTATATTATGGGTGAGTGTAACATTCACTGTAACTATAGATATGCCATATTATGGGTGAGTGTAACATTCACTGTAACTATAGATACACTATATTATGGGTGAGTGTAACATTCACTGTAACTATAGATATGCCATATTATGGGTGAGTGTAACATTCACTGTAACTATAGATACACTATATTATGGGTGAGTGTAACATTCACTGTAACTATAGTTATGCCATATTATGAGTGAGTGTAACATCCACTGTAACTATAGATACACTATATTATGGGTGAGTGTAACATTCTCTGTAACTATAGATATGTCATATTATGGGTGAGTGTAACATTCACTGTAACTATAGATACACTATATTATGGGTGAGTGTAACATTCACTGTAACTATAGATACACTATATTATGGGTGAGTGTAACGTTTCTTGCACGTTCAACTGTGTAATATCGCAGATGACTGTACATTATTAGTTGGTTTTCAAGAAATTAACTGCCGCTCCTATTTGAACCAGCTTAAACCCAATGACTTGAATGCAGTGATGACTAGACTGTTTTCCCCAGGTTAGAAAAAAACAGCAGCTGTGAGAGATATTGGATGAAGTTCTTTATACGATAATACAGGTTCCGAGAGAATGATCTACCAAGTTTGAATTGATAGTTATGCTTAAGCGGTATATATCTTTGAGCAGCATAATTCATGCCATTTCAATTATCATCATAGCGAGGACAGCTGAACGTCATGCATTTTGTCGTTGAAGCATATTAAAAAAATGGCGATTCTGTGATCACAAAGCAGCGGAAATTTCGTACCCATTTTAGAGTAGGTCAACACAAAAGAGTTCCTGATAAGAAACTGTTATGGGTGAGAAATGTGAGACAAAAGGTTCAACATTTTTAACTTAAATAATTTCTTTGTGTTACAATTTTAAAATTGAGTGATACTGGTGTGTATATTCCTTGCAATTTTGTACAGACATAGCGAGTTTCTTGAATTTCACATGGCCTCAAAACACAGCTGCAGTAAATGAAAGCTGAAATGTGTTGTGGAATAGCTGTGCATTATCTTATGTAAAATCAAAACAAAGTATAAATAATATTATTTTCTGATATGCAGTAAAACCTCGATAAGACGCGCCCGCTTATTATGCTATCCCGTGTAATACACTTTTTTTGTTCGGTCCCTGAACTTTTCATACATAAAGCCTTTATAAAATACCCCGTTTGTTGTGCTCAAATCCCGCATAATACTCTGTTTTTGTGGAATATTTTCGATGTAATTTTCAGCAATGTACTGTAACAGCAATGAATCATTTTGGCCATTGAACTCACTGGTGCCATTAACCTGAAAAGTATTGCATTCGACCCTTTACCTGCGCATTTAAACCTTCATACTATACAATACCCCACCCTCTTGTTACGCTCTCTTATTCGACCCTTTACCTGCGCAGCTTACAGTTACATTAATCCACCCTCTTGCTAATCCTCTCTTTCTCAAACAACATTCCTCACTCGACCGTAATAAAATTCTGGAAATTTTTGCTGGTCAGTTTGTTGTCCTTAGTGTATTGAAGTGTCTGTGAATGTGATTACAATGAGTGTTAAACGAAAAGCGCTTTCTGTGTCGGAAAAGTTGGAAATCTTATGAAAGTACGATGAAAACAGTACTCTTAACCAGAAACAACTGTCTGATTCATTAGGAATCCCATCATTCGACATTAATAACAATAATAAAAAATCGCGACTCAATCACTGCAGTTGCGAAGTCGGGAGTGTGTAAGTGCAAGAGAGTGAAGTGTGGTAAACATGAGGACCTGTAGAACACGCACATGGCAAACAACTATAAAGGACTCTTTTCGAAAGAATTAAGTACAGTACATACATACAGTATCGTAAATGTCTTTAACATACAGTACAGTAATTACGTAATGGAGTAATACTGTATTATCGTTTATGTATCATATATTTCAATAAATAAAAATGCTAATAAATACTGTATATGTCAAAATTAGTATACCTGCCTAATATGCAGTCCCGGTTAATACGCGGTTTACATGCGGTCCCTTGAACAGCGTCTTATCAGGGTTTTACTGTAATATTATTTTCTGATATACGTTATACTGAGATTTCACTGTACTGTGAACTAGTCGGTGATGTTTCTACTGCTAGGATATTATTGTGATGAATTTTTTCCACAATTTTAATATGGCAAACTTCGACAGATAATTTCATTGCAGTGTGTGTCCAGCAGAATTACTACCTACCTGTAACCTTTTATAGTAGAATTTGTGGCGTGATAAATGTCCAGGTTATACTGTGATTCCCTCTTGGTGCTTTATATATTTTTAATGACACAGTTTCACAAGCAGTAGTGTTTCTTGTGGTTACATTTGTGCAGCTGGAAAACGTGGCTCACATAAGACAGTGCACTACCGCCGTGTGTTGGAGCAGCTGCCCCCCATCAACTACCTGACGACCCGCAAGCTGATCGGCCACCTCCACTTCATCCACGAGCAGCACGAGAAGAACCTGATGCCCGTAGAGAACCTGGCCGCGATCTGGGGACCCACCCTCCTGCACATTGAGGTACACTGACCACTGATTGGATTGCTTTGAGTATCCACGTAGCAAGCCACTGAGTGTGTGCATTTCTAGGGTGCTGACAACCTGACGTGGTCCAAGCTGGAGTCCGGTGTCGTGTCTGACCTGATCCTGTTGTACTCGGAAATCTTCGAGGTGGATGCTGCTGAGCTGTCACGTGATAAACGCATGCAGGAGGTGCTGGAGCGCTACCACTCGGCGAACAGCACCAACCCCCAGTCCAAGCCCTCTGGGGATCTCAAGATCTGGATACACATCAAGAACAGGGACAGCACTAATTGCGTCAACGTCACAGTACGTATTCCTGAGCACATTGGCTTGAAAATGAACAATAATTGAGACGTTCTCTGGGACAAGAACTGAACTAGAGAATCTTGAATTTGAGATACACAGCATCAAATATTTAGTTCTGATATACAGTACAACCCCTTTTAACTTTAGGAGACAAACTTTATATTTTCTTGAGCAAGTTACAGCTGTTTTTTTCTTTTTATTTGTAACCTAGTTTTTACGATTAGGCAGCTGCATAATCCAATTTTAACCCCCAATACGAATGGAGTCCACACCTGTAGAGTAACGGTCAGCACTTCTGGCCGCGAAATCAGGTGGCCCGGGTTCCATTCCCGGTCGGGGCAAGTTACCTGGTTGAGGTTTTTTCCGGGGTTTTCCCTCAACCCAATACGAGCAAATGCTGGGTAACTTTCGGTGCTGGACCCCGGATTCATTTCACCGACATTATCACCTTCATCTCATTCAGATGCTAAATAACCTGAGATGTTGATAAAGCATCGTAAAACAACCTACTATAAAAAAAACGAATGGAGGACTGCATCTACCGTTGGTCACTGGTTGCTCCAATCTAGTCAGGAGGACTGTCATCACATATCCAATACAGTTAATATTGTGACTTTTAATTCAAAACAATAATGTTACTTTTATTGTCACAACAATAATGGCTTTCTATTTCTGAATTTAAACACTCCCGTCAACAATGGGTATTTCACTCTACACAGCAACACAATATTCGTTATTGCACTCCACAGACGACAATGACAGTCCACTGAACTTCGAACTCAAGACTTTCAGATAAAGTTCACTGCACACCGAACCCAAGATTTCCGGATACGCCGCACTCGCCTGGTCGTTGCCACAGTTGCAGACCCACTCAAGTCGAACTCTGGTCTCGAAGGCTGGCTTCCTTGCTCGCTTACGGCTGCTTCACAAACCGACTGACTGTTCTAAACTGCTCGTGCTTTTATTTTGTTAGGTAACACTTCGCGAGCCTTCGATTTTTGGACGTTTTGTTACAACAATCTGTCCTGAGAAGTTTCTCCGCCGCAGTTGGCCTCTTCCTCTCTCACCCCACACAGCGGCCAGCATCTCGCAGCTTTGCGTCTCCCCTCTCCGCCGCCTTACTCCCCACACGCCCTCCCTTCTGCCGGACGCGTGCTCGACTCCCGAGGCAGCGAGAACTTTCCATTGCTGTTGCCACAATATTCAGAAGGAAATAATTATTGTTACCTTCAGTGAAGTTTATCCCACTGCAAACACTGCCATTCTGCAGTTTAAGATCGTTTTAAAGCAGGATTTTTTTGTTTACGTATCAGTACTAATCAGAAATTACAATTTTTAAACCCTTTTCTTTTCCCTGTTTCTTACCTTTGACATAAAGGACATTGTAAACAGTTACCACAGCTGAGTTTTACGCTGTTGCATGCCAAGAGCTGAACAATAGTAGTAGAGTGCAGTGGATTCTGTACTTCCAGATCTATCCTGGCCACATTTTTTTATCGCCTCAGCTTATTGGATCACTATGATCACTGTCTGAAGGTCAGTTTTCTTAGTGAAGTGAAATGTTAACCAATGATTTATATGTAAATTTTCCTTCCAATTGAAGGCCTTAAGGAACCAACCTGGACAAATACCTAATGTCCCATGATGCAGCTGTTAGTAAGCATAATTTTACGAGCTGAACTAAAGGGAGGGGCTACTCATCAATTAGCACTGGTCAGCGTGATGAGTTAAATACTGAATTTGGTATAATTTTCCTCTATTCAATACCTAATTCCCTCTTTACCCTTTCCTATCCAGTCCTCTGACTGAACTCTTACTTTCTTCGACCCCGATGGCATTAGAGCATTCGAGGCCTAGGGGTTCATTTCACTTTCCTTCCTCCTCTTTCTAATTTTCTGTTCCTAGTGCTGACCTGCTATGGCACTAAAATTGTCCTCTAGTGGCTTAAGGAGGGAAAGCTGGTGATCAACAAGATCTCCCAGCTAGGTCCAATGGACCCGTCGACCAACAGCAGGTGTGGTCCTCCAGACATTCTGGGAGTTGTGTGTGAATGAAGTAGCCACCAAAACGTTAAAATATCTTGTTCACTTAAATCGGCTACAACTTGCCATTTTCAAATATTGGAGTGTAAGAGGTCAAATGACTTTATTGTCAAACGCCTGGCATTAGAAAACAACAACATATGTAAATTTTCTGACAAATAAAATGCTACAAATCAATCTTCTTAATGTATCCAGCTGTTTGCTGACAACAAAGTCCACTATAGTCCACTGTAGTCTATTCAGTTGTTGTTTTTCACGAGAAATGAGGGGTATTTTGATCGGTGTTCATTATAGATGCCTGTTGCTAGTAGCCAGAGTTGGGGTGTAGTCAATATATACTGCAGGACTAGGTCTTCTGCAACTGGTACTGATGATTTTAATTTACTTCTTTTGTGGTTTATGGATGGACAGTATAGAAGAATGTGTTCCAGATCTTCATCATGATTATTACACCACAGACAAGTAGGATTATCAGAAATGTGAAATCGGTGTAGGTACAATTGTGTGACAATGTGACCTGTTCTGGCTCTTGTTAAAAATGTTTGAACATGTCTGGGCAAGTTTTTGTACATTTCCAGGCCATTTGGTTTCTTTTGTACAGACTGTAAAATTTTTCCTTTGTCAGAAGAGAGCCAATTGTTGATCCATAGGTTTGTAAAATGAGACTTTACTGAAGCAAAAGCACTGGATAGAGATATCACTTGAAGAGGTCTTGGTTGCAAATATGTTGCCTGTTTTGCAATATTATCGACTTTCTCGTTTCCAGGTATACCACAATGACTAGGTATCCATTGAAATGATATTTCCTTTTGGAGTTCTTTTAGTTTACTTAGTTGTTTCTGAATTGGAATAATTCTATGTGCATATAGGTTTGGTACATATTTAATTATATTAAATATAGCCCCCTTGGAGTCGGTAAGTATGCAAATAGATTTTTCAGAAATTTGAGTAACACACTGAAGAGCAGCATCAATAGCTAGCAATTCAGTGTCAAGACTGGAGGAGGATGAACATGGTATGAAATAACTTTCTTGATATACTTTCCCCAACTCTGGCTACTAGCAACAGGCATCTATAATGAACACCAATCAAAATACCCCTCATCTCTCGTGAAAAACAACATCTGAATAGACTACAGTAGACTATAGTGGATTTTATGTTGTCAGCAAACAGCTGGATACATTAAGAAGATTGAATGATCTTGACATACTTGTGCCAGTTTTGTGCAGACTGTTGAATGTGGAACACTGACACAATTATTGATCATAAATATAGGCTCAGTTCGAACATTTGCCTAACACTCGTATCATTCTTGCTATGACAGTAAGAATAAACAAAAGTGATCTTTGGAATAGCCATAAAGGCTAGGAACTAGGAACTGAAAAATTACATCAATTTCATTGTTATAAGCAGGGCGCAGATGTTGATGAAATGTCATTAATTTTCTTACAACTTTAACAAAACAAAATATGCAAGTTTTATGTTCCATTTTTGTCCGATAAACAATTTTCTTAATTTTTGGTGTGATTAAATATAATTTTCTCCATTTCCATGGAGGAATTTCGTTCACAACTGGAGTTTTAGCAATGAAATTGATGTAATTTTTCAGTTCCTAGTTTCTAGCCTTTATGGTTATTCCAAAAATCTCTTTTGTTTATTCTTACTGTCATAGCAAGAATGATACAAGTGTCAGGCAAATGTTCGAACTCAGCCTGATCAATAATTGTGTCAGTATTCCACATTCAACACTCTGCACAAAACTGGCACAAGTATGTCAAGATGAGACTCTTAATTTTGATTTTGAATAATGAATTGTTAAGTATTGGAGACGCAGGTTTTAGTTTTAACCCGTGTGTTGGATTCAGGTTGGCCCGCAGAAGCTGGCAGGGGAAGTGTGTGCAGAATTAGCAAACAAGATGTCGCAGCAGGCACACGAACTCTGCCTTGAAGAAGTGGTGTGTGGCGGAGCCCTCTCGAGGCCCTTGCACCACACAGAGAGGGTGCTGGATGTGGTGCTCCGGTGGGGCTATTGGAGTGACATCGACCGCAAAGATAACTGCCTTGTTCTCTGCCAGAATACAGTATTCAGAGAGGCTTCTAGTCAGGTACAGTGATGAGTGAATTAACAAGTTGGTTGGTGTGTGATGTGGGCAGTCAACTGAGTATGTGGATGAACTAGCCTCCGGAGGGTTTGTGAGTGAATGAGCTCATAGATTGTTGGTTGAGTTAGTGAGCAAGTACAGTAGAACCCCACTAATCCGAACATGCCAAAAAGAGACAGAGAGAAGAGGAAGGAAAAAAAGAGTGTCTGCATTGGAACTCAATTTAGTACCACAGCATTTCGTCACTGCACCTCCAAAATCCACTATGTGCATTTAAACAGATTTTTCTGGTGAAAAAAAAAAGCGTTGTCATTTTTAATTCCCTTGATTTTCAAAGCTACTTTCGGTATACAGTAGAACCTCTATTATCCGTGGTTATGAAGGGGGCGGACTGAACGGTTAGTCAAAAAGGTCGGATAATCCGTATTACAAAATATTTTCATGGATTAAGAGCATAACAGTTTTGTAATTTGAAACTCCAACTATATTGCAACCACTGATGTCTTGCCTTTCTAAAACCGCTAACACGTTTTCTTTTAACATTTTGCACAGAGTGATTAAATTATGCATGAGTTTTCAATTGTGTGGAAGTTCTTGGAGTCATTTCTTTGAAAAGAGATAGTGACTATTTTACAAGTTGCGAAAAACACCCCCTCCTAAAAGTGATTCTACTACCAGTAATGGTAGCATTTCTATTACATACTATGTAACGGTAAAGACTAGTAATGACTTCTGTAGAAAAAATGCGTACTAATATAGACTAAATACTGTACTTAGAATTTTTCTGCAAAAAAAAAAAAAAACAGAACGATATCGGACAATTCACCATTCGGTTAATAGGATGGCGGATAATCGAGGTTCTACTGTAATTTGAATCATTACATGAAAAATGATAAAACTATACCGTAAGCAGCTTTGAAAATTAAGGGAATTAAAAGTGATATTGTTTTTTTCTTTCTCCAGAAAAATCTGTTTAAATGTGCGGCACAGTGACATTTATAAACTCGAAATGTATAATGTAGAGTACAACTTACTTTATTACTATTGAATGAATTAGTTCTTCTTTTCTGTACTGTAATGATAATCTGTCAGCTTCTGACGAAGATCAGATAAATTTGATGAAGCAGTGGACAGTGAAGGAGTTAAGGGATAGTTTAGAGAAAATTGGTGGGTTATGAAGAACAAAGTGTCAGCAACTGAATGTGATGGAACAATAAACATTTTAAACGCACACATTTTCAAGGCAAGAAAAGAGGGGAATTGCAGTCTATTACATATATGTTACGCTAGGAAGAAATGGGTTAATATTCGAATGAAGATATGGGTGAATGAATTAGCATGGGAATTGGATGGGTGGGTGAGTGAGCAAGCAACTATGTGTATAAACGAACAGTTGGGTGAATGAGTGGATGAATTGGTGACTGAATTAACCATAGTGTTTGTCGATGAGTGAGTTAGCAAGTACAGTTTGTGTGTGAGCAAATAACAGAGAGCGTGAATGAAGAAGTGAATGGTAGGGTAGTGGTAGTGAGTTGCTTGTGAGTGAATGGACATGAATCTGAATCTGTGACTGGAGAAGTGAGTGAGTTGGTGAGAAAGTTGGTGAGGAAGTGATTAGCACTGAGTTAGCGAGACAGTTGATGAGAAGATAGTTGGCAAGTTGCTGAGTGTGCAAAGGAGAAGTAGGTGAGTGATTGTGTGAGTGCATGATACAGTAAATACTTACATTGATGTTTTCTTATATTTTATTAATTACTTGAAGAAAGTGAACATGGGAAATATTTGCAGGCCAAATTCCCTATGGCTCTCTGTGGGGACCTCCGCTTTGCTGATCGTAAAAGTCGATCCTTCAAGACGCATCTATTCGAGTTCAGCCAGGCCAAATTGTGCTACTATAAGGACAAGCGGGGCTCTGTGAAGCTTGGCGAGTGGAGGATAGAGGACATAGTGTGGTACTTAGGTCACGAGCCTAAAAGAAGTCCGCAGATGAGGTGAGTAATATCCCCCCCCCCCCCTTAGATTGGTACATAGCTCTCATCTTTGCTGAGTTCATCTTAGAACTGTTTCTGTTTCTGCTGCATGAGGAACCCGTGACGTGGAGGAGGTGAGTCCTTCTGCTTCTGTTTGTCCTCTGTGTATTTGTTTCTCTGTCGATTTCTAGATGTCCGAGCCAGTTTTGTCAAACACACATAACTTGAAAGTATAGCAACTTAATTCCTTATTTCTAGAAACTGAGCCCATGTGCAACAATAAAAGTAAGCCACTGAGTTAAGGTACGGTCACACGTCGCTACTTTTGCAACGCTGCAGCACAAAAAACTGCGCAACTCTCGTACTGCGACATGTGAACAACTGTGCAACCTGAAAAGTAGCGGCTGCCGAACCTGCTGCTCGCTACTTTTCCATGCTGCGCGCAGCTTAAAAGTAGCGACGTGTGAACAGGGTTCTCAGGGTTGCAGCCACAGCATTTTTGATAACAGTTTTGTTGAAACTTTCGCTGCGGTTGCGACCAGTGTTGCCACCCATATGTGCCAATGATACTTTTATTGTTTGGATATATTTTAATGTTAGATGTGATGAAAATAAATTATTTGTAACAGTTATTAAATGCGCAACACAGTCTGAGCATATTTGCTGATGATATAATTCATTTTTTTAATTTTCCGTAGCATAGTTTCAAACAGGAGGGTTGCCAACAATGATTACGTGAATATGCTGTTGGTTATCATTTAAGTATATAGGCGTTTTTAAAAGCTTTATAGTAAAAATAATGCCAATTTCTGAATACTAGTTAGGACAGAAAAGCAAATAATAGATAAGTAAGCTTTTGCATGAGTTTCTTAATAATGCGAACATAACCACAAAATGTATCTTGAGAAGTCAACACGGAGATGGAAACCTGCAGCATGACTGCGGCTGCAAAAGTAGCGCCTTGCGTGTGAACAGACTCGCAACCTCCAGTTGCAACTTTTGCTGCACTCAGGTTGCGCAGCACGAAAAGTAGCGTGCAGCGCTCTACTTTTAGCTTACGTGTGAACACGACACGCAACTTTTGCAGCTGCAGTAGAAAAGTTGCACAGCAAAAGTAGCGACGTGTGACCGTACCTTTAAGCTGACAAACTTGCAAGACAAAATATGTAAACCAGAACTGGCTTTCGGAATACCTAGGTGCTCTGTCAGAGAGGCGAGTAAAAAGTGGTCCAAAAGTGGTATAAAACCTGGATTAATACACCAGGCATCAGCCATGGAAAGCAATTTATTATTGGACCATGCAACAAAAGAGCTGAAATATTACTTCAGTGTAATAGATTTCAGCTGAGAGCAATTACAACTTTTCTCACAGGTTATGCTTCTGTGAAAAAGCATCTTAATATAATGGGAATGCTTCAAGGTAACTTAGACTATAGATTCTGCGGGAAGGAGACTGAAGCTCAGCACATCATTTGCTCCTGCGATGCATTGGCTCGCAGAAGATACTTTATCTTTGGAAAAGAATCTCTAGAACCAAAAGATTTTGAATCTAGTTTTATATCTGGAGTGTACACCTTAATCAGGAAACAGGGCTGATGAATCGGTATTAAATTAACATTGGTAGCACAATAAACCTAAGGCTGCAGTGCATCCGGAGAAATGATGGGCCTAATGTGGAGGAAAAAAAGGCCACTGAGTTCAGAATTGAATCGATTATTATTGAAAGGTCACATGTCCACTTTTTTGACAAACTGAGTTATGACCACCATCATATTCTTCTTAGTGTAGTGCACCGTTTGCTGAAGATAAAAGCACAAGTGTGTGCACTCTACTGAGTGTTACAGTGTAAAGAAGTTTCCGTTTAGTATTGAAAGGGCACGTGTCCAAGAATGATGTACAATAGAAAATCTCATGATTCCATTCTTTGTTTAGAACAGTTACAAAATAGCGAGTAGTTGAAACATTAGGAAAAGTAGTGCCTAAAGATCACAAAATATACTTTCAAATTTCACAGTATTCAGTGATGGTTTTTGATGCTAAGTACCCGGTTAGGCCTACAGTGGTTGCATATGAATATACTGATGGCGTAATGAGACACACATTCAAGTTACTGCATAGAGTTAATGCGATACACCTAATGACTTGAAACTACTTCAAAGTAAATCATAATATGGAAAAGTTCCAATAAATAAGAAGAAAGTTGTTGTTGTTTTCTAATGCCAGGCGTTTGACAATAAAGTCATTTGACCTCTTGCACTCCAATATTTTTCAAAGATATCATAGTCAGCCACTGAAGCACAGATTTTGTGGTGTTCCGAATCCATTTCTTGGTTTGAGTTGCACAATGGGCAGTTAGGGGACTGATATATTCCAATTCTATGCAGGTTTTGGCCAAACAATCATGGCCTGTTGCCAATCTAAATGCAGCTACAGACGATTTTCGTGGTAAATCGGGAATTAAATGTGGATTATGATGCAAAGAGTTCCATTTTTTTCCCTTGAGATTGTGTTATCAAATTTTGTTTGTTGAAGTATGAGTATGTAGATTTAATAAATCTTTTCACAGAGTAATACGTAGATTTAGTAACAGGTCTGTAAGTAGCAGTGCTGCCCTTCTTTGCTAAAGCATCCACATTCCCATTTCCCAGGATTCCACAATGGAATGGTATCCATTGGAATACAATTCTTTTATTGAGTGATATTAATTGAGAGAGCATTTTAGGTAATAAGAAGAAAGTTGAAAATGTCATCAAAAGTATGCAGTACTTCCTGAATATTTTCAATTTTATGAAGAAATTCCCAATGGCCAATAGAAGAAAAAAACAATGAAGGCGACTGAAAACTACAGAGGAAGTGTTTAATGAAGAAACTTAAAAGCTTTTATGCTTTTAAATTGCTTTATTTCAGAAATAAGAGATATTGCCTTAGCAAAATAATGTTCTTAACAGTTAAATCCTTAAGTATTTGTTAGTCAGTAATAGTTAAAACACATGCAAGGACATAAAAAATAATTTCATTATGCTTTACTTATGGTTTATTATTAAAAGGGCACAAGTCCATAATTTTTTTACAATTAAGTTTTAGTGTTGTTACCATTAATTTATGCATGTAAATGTAACTTAGTCATCGAATAAAAAATATCTGATTACACTACAAAGTACCATTAGCAAAATAAACAGTTTTTTGTTTCTCCTGTAAAATTGACAGAAGTGGACATGTGACCTTTCAAACATAATCGGTTCAATTAGGCTTTTGGTATTCCACCGTGTTCTGGAACTGACATTTCCAACTTTTTGGGACTACTTGCAGGTTCCATCATCAGGGCAGATAAGTATGACCCACGGGGTTGCTGATGTATGTATTTATTTACACTGCAAGTGGGCAAGCACCCAGTGGCAGTGGTATACACAATATAAACAATACACAAAAAAAATGATAAGCAATACACAATAAATTTACAATACACAATACAACTATACAATACACAATACAATAAAAATACACAATATAATTTAACACAATAATAATAAAATATAAATAAAATACCTAATTTTACATTACAACCTACATAATTATGTATAGGCCCTACATAAGTTTCAATAGTCTTTCACTTTATTCTCATCTCACTCACTGTAGTGGCACTATGACGCATTTCACTGACACTTTAGCACACATTTCACTGACACACTATAACACATTTCACTGACACTATAGAACACATTTCATTGACGCTATAAGTTATCACTGATCGGAACTATTCACTGCACTGTAAAACCATAACTTCACTGACTCACCTCGCTTCACTGATACAACACTTCAAATAAGTCAAATAATTACACCCTTATGCATACTGTACTTATAAACAGAACTACATTTAAACTAAACATTTCTAGTCTAAGGCCCTCTTACACGCTATTTTTAAATAATTTACAATTCAAACCAAGGAAGTAACTCGTCAGGCTAAATAAATACATGTCACCTTAAAAAATTAAATGTTAAATGTCACCTTAATTTTAATTTGCACTTGATGCAACAAGCCCAACAGAGTAGGGACTCCTGTGGTCTTACCTGTCTCTCTTGGTGATGGAACCTGTATAGTTACGAAACGTTGGATAGCATTTATTCCTGTTTTCCCTTTTACTTGCTTTATACTACTGAAATTTATGGACATAGTTGCTGCTATTGAAGGATGATGAAACTCATAGGGACATAATATTCTTGCTTCGTGTTTCAGGTGGGCAGTCACTTTCATAGACAAACACAAGCATCCAGAAAGGTAAGCAGATTCGGATTTGTGGTGCTTAGGAAGATAGTTATAAGTGCTTGAGATAGCTTAGAGCTTGTGGCAGTGTTACGTAACTCATAATGCTGTTCACACACACTAACTGCTCATCATTCGAAATGTTTAATCTGTTCAGTCATGACAAAGGTGGAAAGGAGACGAAATAGAGTCCTTTTGAGAGATAATCTGGGAGGGAAGTTACACACGAAAGTCTAATTAAATGTTGTCATTTGTGAATGGTTTTTGAGATATTGACATAAATACTGGCAAAAGCAAAAAGATTGGTGAATGTTGCTTCGTAGAATCTAATATTTCCACATTAGTTGTCTATTGAGAAAATAAAAATGAAAGAAAGCTACTGGTAATATGGTTTTGTGGCATCGTACCAGACAACTAATCTGGACTTTCCACTAAATCCTGCCTTTGTTATGCTGGGATTTCCAATCCCCAACTCTCGCTTGTTACAAACCGGAGTCAAAATACTGAAAGAAAGGAAGGCAAACTGCAATTTGGTATACTTTTGTGTCGAATTGTGGAGTGTTGCTATAGCTCCTTTTAGAACTGCAAGAAGAGCTCTTGTGTTAAAATGGATTGAGGGAAAGGAATTTCTGAAGATGGACGGTGATGTAGTTTATTGTGAATGTTGTAATAAAGATGTAAGAACATTTAGGGATGATCGATATCGTCGTGATTAAGGCGTAATGCTGCGAAGTCAGAAGGTCGCAGGTTCGATTCCCGGTGGGATCATGGTCATGTGGAAATGCAAGCAAAATACTTACAATTTGACCTCACTTTGTCTCAAATTTCTTTGCTTTAGTATGGACCTGTCACTTCTTGTAATGTAGAAATATGTTTTGTGTTCAAAAATGTTCTTCAGACAAACACGTGAGCTTAAGTGAAGAAAATCTGAGAAATTAGTTGTAATACGTTGTTTAAAAATAAAATATAAATGTAACATAATGTGGAACTCAATTGATAGTGCAAATTTTTAATGTTTTTCCGCTTAACTATGCACATCTTGTCATATGATAGTGCGTGAGTGCAGGCATGTTTTAAGATTTGATAGTGCATGGAAATGCGGGCTCTACTTACCAGTATTAAATGAACTTGCCTGGTTTACTGCGCAAATATTATGGCCGGCCAAGGTATTTAAACACAACAATACAGTACTATGTTTGTTGCTGTAGATACCTACTCTTTATTGGCTTAGAAAACCACTGCTCTCTTTGAAAATGTTCTACTTTTATATTCACTTTTTGTCTGTCTTTTCTGCTAATTTTTTTTCCTAAATCCCAGTGAGACAGATGGCCTTCAGGCTTGGATCTCACATATGTATTATGTTAGCTTCGAGAACTACTACAAGAACTCGTGTACCATTTAGCTTATTTCCCCTCCCCTCTCTCCTCATTGATTTCTGAAGGATGAGGACCACTATAGTAGCGTTTTTAAAATTCATCTTCTTCTCCATCTTCAATTCAAGGGATAGGCATGTTCCTGCTTCATAGTGTATCCGTCCAACGCTTCCTAGGTCTTCCCGGATGTCTTCTCCCTCTAGGTCTATAATTCATCATTCTTCTTGGGATTCTTTCTGGTGTCATTCTATTGACATGTTCTGCCCACTGATCTCTGTAATTCTTAAATTTTTCTTCTAGGGAAAAGATCATCAATTCTTCTCTTATTTTATCATTTCTAATTTTATCCGATATAGTACACCCCTTGACTGACCTTAGAAACTTCATTTCAGCAGCTTATAATTTTTGCTGTCAGCTGCAGTCATCGTCCAAGTTTCTGATCCAAATAGCAAAGATGGTACTGCCATTACTTTATAAAATTTAATTTCTGTTTCTTTTCTTGCTTTATTTTTCAAATTTCTGTTTATTGTACCACACAGCTGCTGAAATATGGGGAGTTTATATTTGCAGTCACTTTCATGTTTATACGTGAGCTGAGTATCTAGGTATTTAAAACTTGTTACTTGTTCTAGAGGAGTGTCATTTAAAACATTTTTTGTCCTTACGCTGTATTTCTTTTGAAAAGCATTGTTTTGGTTTTATTTAAAATTCATAAAAGATTAAATTGTGTAGGAATATTGTAGTAATGTTGGCCTTTGCTTTTGAAACAGGACGAAGGAGACTCCGTTCTTTGGGTGTACTATTGCTGGGACATCAAAGGAGGAACAGGTCAAATGGATTGGAGCAATGCTGGCTGCAGAGTACCCCAACAATTTGCTGCCCTCACCCGTGTTGCTGCAATGATGTATGGAAGTATTAAACACTGTGTGAGTGTTAGCCCTGTGCTTATATTTATTCATCATAGGTTATTCAAAATGTAGTTCTTTTTCCTGCTGTTGGAAGTTGGAACACAAGAATTTACATTACCGTACCTGATTGTATTACATAAATAGTGCAATAATGCTAATGAGTGTGAGATAATTTGTAGAAACAAAAGCTGCCCTAAATAAGGGTTCGATAGATCGGCCTACTAATCAATTCATAAAGAATAATAAGTAAACAAAACAATTTTGTGACACTTGGAAAGAAAAAGAAAAAACATTAAGATAAGAAAACGTAGGAAATCATTTACAATAAAAATTTTGTTGGGTACAAATGATTACTAATTATAGCTAAGGATGATTTTAACACGTGAGATCCTATGGCATCAATCGTTAGGTTATTGAGGCGTATTTGAATGATGTTAATTGTTCTGCAGATAGAGATAAATCTTTTGGTGTGATGGAGGATTTTCCTCCGGGAATGTGTGAAATATCGCACAGTTGTTGGCATCCGGGATTTTTTAAAATTATGTTAGTCACTTTTTTCCTTTACTTTTTGCCCTATACTGCCAGGAACAGAGCTCAGATTATATTTCGTTTCTTAAAAAGCAGCTAGTGACACATGTAGGGGAGTGCCAACAATTTCCAATGACCTGTTTGCTTTTGGTAAACCGAAAATGGGCAGATATAAGTACAATATTCCTTTCCAACTCGTTGTCAGTGCTGTCTCAATAGGTGCAGCATATTTGAGTCCAATTAATTAACCATCTCTTTAACTGCTTGTAGATACTGAACATGATATAAAGCTGCATCAAGCCGCGTTCCCCATCACTGGTGCAGCTGGAAGTGTAATATTATATGCTATTGATCTAAACAATTAAACTCTTCTATTGACATTATTTAACAAAAATTTCCTTTATGGAGGCATGCAAGTGAGCGACCTAACACGTGATGTTTGAGTGTTCGTATTTCATTACGATGGTTCACACATTCTGTCTGCCAAGCAGCTCCCTGCTTTTTGTGATCAAAAGGAAATAATCTTGTAAGTACACTGTGTCCCGAAAGTAATGGTGGGGTTTCAGAGGATTATATTTTTTTTGAATGAAAGTTCTTGAGTGCTGGAAATGCCTATTTCACCTCATCAACCTAAAGAAAAAAATAGTTTTTCAATGGATACCAGCACACTGTAGATTGACTGGCAACGATGCTGTTGATTATCTGCCAAAAAGAGCTGTGGTACTATTCAGAAACCTGCTACACAGTTATCCTATTATACAACAAAAAGAATGATTACTTCACAATACCACAAAATTATAACAAATCATCTCCAAATTTAAAAAAATAAAAGGTGGGAATCTGTCTCAACCCAAAACATCCCTGGATGCCCAAGGAAGAATGCAGTTGCAATTTTTAGACTGTGTACGGGCCACGACTGCTTGGCCAAGCATCTCCACAGGATTGGAATATCTCCTTCACCACTCTACCTCTTATGTGATATTCAAGAGGAAATGGATCAAAATCATCTTCACCACTGCCCGGCCACTATCAACTTGGCGTCCTTGAGTGAAAAATACTGGAGAGCGAGAGAATTAATGATTTCGTTGTCAGAAATTCAGCATTAGCAAACAACAACAACAATAATTTTTTTTTTTAATGAAGATAGGTAGAAATGTAATATTGGTGCAAGATGGAAATAAAACTCCCTAAGATTTTTGTCTGTAAGTTTGAAGCACTGAAGGAAACAAAGACAGTAACAATCGAACAAATGCAATAATTTTCATTGTTACAATTAATTATACAAGATGGATGTTCAAAGAAAAGTGCAATGTGTTTTGTGGCTGAAAAAATTTCAATCTGTAACTCATTAAGCATATCCACAGCAAACTCATACCTTTTTTGATAATCATCTGGATGAAGTGCATGTAACAATTGAAGTTTATGAGTCAGATGAAGACGTTTCTTCAAAGCTCTATGTTGTTTTCGGAAGTCCTAACATTTATGAACTGATTTCTTTGGAGTCTGAACAAATGCTCTTCGGATGGCTTCTACTGTTTCATCATTTGTCGATGGTCTTTCAGTATGCTTTTTCTCCAATAGATTTCCAGTCTCTTTTAACTGTCTATCCCAACGACGAATGTTATTTCCGTGTGGTGTTTTTTCGTTAAATACGTGACGAAATCCACGTTGTACACGAGTCACAGATTCAAATTTTGCCAGTCACAAAACACAATACACTTTTGTTTGGACACATGTCTTGTATAATTAATTGTAACAATGGAAAATTATTGCATTTGTTCTATTGTTACCGTCTTTTGTTTCCTTCAGTGCCCCAAACTTATAGATAAAAAACTTAGCGAGTTTTATTTTCATCTGGCACCAATATTGCATTTCTGCCTCTATTCTTTAAAAAAATATAATCCTCTGAAACCTCACCACGACTTCTGAGATGCAGTGTACTGTATTATAAATATACAATATACTGCGTGTTCAGTTCAAAGTGTCTCATGGCTCGCTGTATGCCGTCATGTGGCTAGCCGATGAGCCTAGACAATTAAATCTTCCTACACTTCCGCAAAGGCATATTACCTTTGTGCCTGAGAAGTTGCCTAACAAGTACGGTGTTCATTCTGAAGAGTACATACCGATACGTACGGTAACGCCGGTAGTGGCAGGAATGTGAACTGTTTGGAAACACGTACTGAGGTGAATTTTTTTCTTACTGTCGGGATATGGGGAGAGGGTTAAGACGATTATTATACTTATGTATTTGTTGACATTAACTTGACGGTCAACATGGACATGGAGCATTTGATTTGTGTTGTGGAATGTTGCCGTACACAACCGATGATAAATACCCTGCATACGACTTGCCCGCTCAAAACACAGTTCAAAAGAGGTTATGGTAGCACACAGACAGTACAGACCGCCATCTGTTGTTATGACGTTCAAGTTATACCGTACACGTTCTCAAGTTCAGGTTGAACGCCTTGTTTAATAGGCAACTTCTCTGACATAAAAGCTGAAACTCGCTATAAATCGCTGACTCACAACAGTGATGTCATAACACACTTTGAAATGAACACCCAGTAGTTGTTATCATCATCATCATCATCATGAACTACTTCATTTTAGACCATGTGATCTGTAACGATAATCTAAGAAAGATGGCCTTGATCTCTCCATCAATGTCTTGATCTTCCTTGATCTGTGTGTCCTCCTGGTCTACTATATACTAAGGCTATTCTTGGAAGTTTCTCTCTTTCCATTCTTTATACATGGTTCTTCCACTGTTGCTGATATTGTTGAATTTCTTCGGTTATACAAGGAACTTGTAATGTTTTTTGGATATCTGCGTTTCTTTTATGGTCCAACCTCGTTATACCCAATAACGATCTCAGAAAACGCATCTGAGCTGCTTCAAGTTTCTATGAATTTGGTTTTTTAATATCCAGATTTCGCTTCCATAACTGAGTGCTACTTTTGAGGTTATGTTGTGTAGTCTTAACTTTGTATCCACTGTCATCTGTTTGCCAAAATGTCTTCTAATAACTCCATTTCATTATATTTTTGTAATTTGACCAGTATAGGTATTAAAGTATTGAAAATGTAATCCATTTATAAAAAAAACGAAAATATCCACTTATATGCAACATAAAACTTTGCTTAATAAACTAAAAAAATTAATAATTCATATATTTATACTCTTCAGGAAAATTTATACAAATGCATGAATTCCGAGTCCTGTTAATAATGTTTTAATTCAATTCAATTCAATTCAATTTATTTTGGCCATTAGACATGCAGTTTTAGGCTTCGTCAGAATACATTGGAAAACATATAAATACATTTTAAAAAACACTAATAAAATATACGGTAAAATTTTAATAATACAGTGAAAACATGAAATAATTTGAAACTTTTAAATTAAAGAAAACTAACTAAATTGCAATTAAACTTATTTATTAAAAAAACAATTTCATACAAATTTGTGTTGAAAAACTCAGCAACAGAATAAAAGGATTATTTAATAACCAATTGTAAAATCTAGTTTTGAAGCTATTGATTGGTAATTTATAATATTGACTGGGGCACTTATATAATTTCATCCACTTAATTGAAAAGTTTGTATTGCTCTTGTGTAATGTACAATATGGAATATTAATTTGTTCACTATTTCTAATTTCATGATCATGTATATTGGCCACTAATGAGTAATTGTCGATATTTTGTCGAGTGTAAAGTACTGGAACATATATATACAAATTTATGATTGTTAAAATCTGTGATTGTCTGAAAAGTGGCCGACAATGTTCCAGATAGTTTGATTTACATAAAATTTACTTACCTCACAAGTACCATAAATAACTATTATTGTACTTATTTATCCTAATTTCATTACCCTAATCCCTCTACAGACATTACACACAATCGTAACAATTTGCTCAAATTCCCTGCCAATTTTTATCCTTAGTTTATTGTTGATTTTCTAAATTAAAGCACAGTCTAATATATACACTGCGAAGCTGAGGATGATTTTTGCATTGCTCGCGATAGTTGCTAGCCGCTTGGAGTGCTGTGAGTACTAGGAACAATAGACTATGCCATTGCCATCGTGATCTGATACAGGCCGTAAGGCAGACCATGTGACTCGCTTAACCCGATCACGAAGGGCGGCTTTTCAACCATATAAATTAGTTGGAATGCATAAAGAGTAACAAATATCTCTTTCAAATGTAGTGTAATTGCATTAATAAAATTTAAAACAATGATTATGAGACATTTCAGACATAATTCACTTGAGAGTTAAGGTGTACTATTATTTTTGGTGTGAAAATTACGTTGTTCGTATGTGTAATACCTGCCTTTATTTCGATTAAATATTGTGAAATTCTTGTACATTAATTTATGCACGATTCAATAATTTTCATTTGCACCAAACGGATGTTTAGATATGCTGAAATTTTAGGTTATGTTTACTGTACCAGTTGCCCCTTTCTGTCTTAATTTTAGTGGTCTACAATGCCCTGCCATTACATATGTACCGGTATATTATGTCGTATGAAAATTATAGGTTATGTTTACTATATTTAACTTATATTCCTATATTCGCAAGTATACATTATAATTAAACATACTGTCATGTATGATACCCTTACATTCAATTTGTCTGTATTTTAATATTACAATTGAGACTGAATTACTGTATTTATCTACAACCTAAGAGACGAAGTAACACAATCGTACGTACACTAATTTCATAGGAGTGGTATAGTAAATTTTCTGTTTACAATTAAGGAAGGTAAATGTGCTAAATTAAAATCACCATGTAAATTCTTTTTATTAAACCTCAAAATAGCTTCAATTCTTAACTTAAAATGTTGATGCGAACCGATTATGTTAACATGTAAAATTCTCTTCACATTAAAATAACACAGTTTTATAATTATTTCTGCAACATATTATGCAGCAAGAAGTACACGAAACTTATGGACACATTACACTAAATAAAACTTAGCAATGATACGTAATAAAGTTATAATATAATACAGTATTTCATTAAGCTCCATACACTGAAATAGAAAACTCGAACATACATTAAGGCGGTCCAGATCGAAAAGGCATTGACTGTGCCATATTTCGCATTGTTGTGAAAAGTTGTGTAAACTGTGAAATGTTTATCGGTTGTAATAATTGTAAATGGCTAAAATACAATAATTTGAATAATAATATGAGGCAAGGAGACGTTTGTTGCACTATAAATTCTAAGAAAAAGAGGTCAGAGTTATCCTTCCGAAAGATCCAGGAAGGTAAGTTTATAAAATATAATATATGCTTTATGAAAATAATATGTGAACCTTATGTATTTCGTATTTCAATAGTGGAAGGAAGGTGTTAATTTTTTTCAAAAGAACACGATATCGAAAGTACAATACATTTTATCGTCTGCTGGGGAAAGAGTCTGTGATGAGGCGATAGTAGCGATCCTGGTGGCTAGCAACTATCTATGGATGCATATTTCAGCTGTCTATGTTTGCATATTTAGTAAATATTGAGCTTCGTGACTGTATATATTAGACTGTGATTAAAGCATGTGTCTTCTTATTGCAGGCTTACTGTTGCACGCTGCTGCTATCTGGTGGTCTGAACCTCCATCATGTTACAAATCAATCCAGTTCACATCTGCACAAATGCAGCGCTTCTGGGTTTTATTGGCAGCACTGGAATATAGGGTGGGCATTATGATTCGCAGTAGTTTTAATGAATTCAATGTTACAAACGTGCTTTAATATTTTAAAAGACATAACGCTGGTACTTCTGTAGTACTCAATGTCACATTACATATTTTGTGTATTACAGGCAAGTTGCAGTTGTACTGTACAGTTGAGAAGTGGGAAATCTCTGCAAGTTGTCTCTCGTAATTCCTCTGCCATTTCGTCTGCTGTATTGTTGAAATAAATTAATCAGTTTGCAGAGATTTGTCACAGAATTTTAAGATGAAATATTTATGTACAAGTGAAACGTAATGTTTACATACAACTGTGATTCATCATTAGGTATAAAGTGCAGAATGTTGCATTTAGTGAAGTACATAATTAAAGGTATTTTATAATCACTGTTGCAAAAGACTTAAGATAAAGGTATACTTAATAGCAGCCATATACCAGTAGCTTGCTCGTCATGTGCTTTTCTTTCTCTTTCTTTGTGTGAAAGGTCGAGAAAACATCTTTGAGAGGAACAAGAAAGGTCATCATTTGTATTTCTCTTGACTTTGAAGCTATAGTGACTGTATTCTGAGGTTATCAGACATAAAGTCCAGGATTGTATGTCCATACGTCAAAATGTCCATGGAATAATGTCCACGTTGAAAATGTCCATGTTAAATCATCCAGAGTCAAAATGTCCATAGTTCTATAATGTCCACTTCACTCTGATGTCCAGAGTCATAATTTCCATAGCTCTATGATGTACACTATATCCATTGTTCATGGTAGTTATAGTAATCTGTGTAAAAATTTTCAAATGCAGAACTAATCAGAACTGAATTTTTTAAAGACGGAACGAAATCCTCAGTTAGTGCCATCACAGAAGGGTAAGCCACTTCTTTCTTTTCGTGGATACCTGTACCAACATCATGACTTTAATAGAGATAGGACAAAAATATATTGGCGATACAGGAACATGAACCTCCCAAGCCTGAAAGGCATGCAGCTCACAAACAACGAGGTAGAAGACTTTCACAATCTTCTTCAGCGCGTGATGGCTGTACGTCCATCCACTTGGCGATTTATACAGTGCCTAAAGCACGAAGAAAATGGAATTTGGACAAAAATATTGCAACAAGAGTGAGGCATACACAAATTAAAGAGCCGGGAATGAAATGTATTTGACGAATCAAAGACAAATTCTCCAGATTGTGAGAAATTATAACAGGTACAAAGAAAAAGGAGAAATTCTCTTAAATCTTAAAAGTATTAGTTACCATCTTAAAAGTGGGGCTCCGGTTCCCGATGATTAATAACTTATTTGTACGAGTTATGGAATAAAATTTATTGTGTTCTATTCAAGCAGAATTTTCCTTTGAACTTGGACATTATGGACGTTTGACACTATGGACATTTTGACCTAACGGACGTTTTATCATATGGCCTTTCTGTCGTATGGACATTTAGTACATGGTCATTTTCACCGTATGGACATTTTGACCTTATGGACGTTCTGTAGTATGGACTATATACGGTGGAAGCTATTCTGAAGGTATCTTATACAATGAAATGAGGAAAAAATACTACTACTGTTACTTATTTTTCTGCCAGTTTAAACGTGGATTGAATTCCCATTTTAAGTTCAATGAATCTGTTGTTCTCTTCTAGTTGTAGGGCATCCAACATCCCTTCTCCTACTATGTTGACAAAAGTAAATTTGGCACTGCAAACTTGTAAGAAGTATTCTCAATATGCATAGATGAAGTTTCAGTTCCTATAGGCCTATTAGTGATTGACCTTTTAATTGTTTTCCTGCCGGGCTTTTTCAGCCAGGCAATGCAGTCAGACTTCATTACTGTTCACGTATGTGAAAGTACAGGAATGGTTAAGACATTCACCAATATGCTGTTATTAATGAGGAGAAATGTCGTTATAATAATATTTATATATCTTCTGTTAAGTTTTAAATGATTATTCTTATTTCTGATTTGTAATACCGATGTTTTTATTATGCAATGAATTTAGAATCTTTATTTACTGTGGAAAAAAAAAAAATCATGTGGACAGACTTGGGTTGTTGATGGCATCAGAACAAGCATTTTGTTAATTAGTTATGGGTCGGAAATGCTTCCTCGCGACGTTTCGTGTTGTAAAATTGTATCATTGTTTTGGCCTGTCACCGGATGTGATACTGTGAGGTTTCAATATATTATTTGATACATCAGTGAAATAGGGACAAAATAAATTTTGTTGCTCGTATTTCAGAAACAGCAAGTCATCAGAGGTTATGTTGCTTTTTACTGCGTAAGTTAAACCATGTGGTATAGTTAGTATTTTGTATGAAAGTTGTTCGTTCTTTTAACATCTTCAAAGGTAAAAAGGTAAAGGTATCCCGTAACATGCCATGAAGGCACTTGGGGGCATGGAGGTAGAGCACCATGCTTTCCATGACCTCGGCACTAGAATGAGGTGGTGTGGTCGGCACCACGCTCCGACCGCCTTTTACCCCGGGAAGGACCCGGTACTCAATTTTATAGGAGGCTGAGTGGACCTCGGGGCCGTTCTGAAAGTTTGGCAACGAGAAAAAATCCTGTCACCACCTGGGATCGAACCCCGGACCTTCCAGTCCGTAGCCAGCTGCTCTACCAACTGAGCTACCCGGCCGCCTTTAACATCTTCAATGTACTATAAATTATATAAATAATTTACCGTGTCCCAAAATGATTACCCTGAGTTCAATTGTTTATAACTTTATAATGAATATAGGTACAGATTTTGAACGGAAATAAAAATAAGTTTTCAGTCTTTATGTTTGAAAGATTAATTGTAGGCTAAATAAATACATATATGTTTTCAATATTTACTTTATGCACTCAATGTGGGCACATTTAATGACATGCAAAATGTCCAATTGCTACTCTGTCTCATACATACAATTTGCAACATTGGGAAGTAACATTTTCAATTTCTTTAATTCAAAGTGTGCATATCTGGTACAGGTGTCGCATACACCCTATTCTTGACATATCTATAAGCAGACCTAAGGGAAAAAATACAAGGTGGGAAATTTCTAGATTTTTAAGATGCAGAAAAAGAATGAAAGTTACTATTATATCAATTTGAGTAGAAATGACAAGTACATGAATAACCATTAGGTATGCAACAAAAAAAAATTATTTGCCTCTGACCAATATCGAAAGCCTTGTCTATTCAGAAATCCACTGAGATGGAAGTGTGCCTCGGCACTCATCCACAAGTTATTCACGAGGTCTTCATCCTCTGTCAATCTAACAAGCAAAGCCTCACAAAATCGAATTCTGTGTTGACTGTCACCAGGATGAAGAGCCTGAACAATTTTAATTTTATATCCTTATGGAAAATCCTTCTCAGTGATGTGAGACTTATTCCAGCAGTTATTGCATGAAGTCTGATCGATCGTTGTGGACTTCTTAAAACCCCCTGTAGAACTCTTTCACTGTTCTCTGGGGTTCGAACTGTTTTAATACTACCGCCCCTTTTTTTGTCGTTGATCCAGTTGTCTCCGAGTTACTCACCCAAGTTCGAATAGCTTTATTCGATGGTACAGGTTGGTTGCACAGTATGTTGAAATATAGACAGAAAGCTCGTTGCATTTGCACCAAACTCTTGTTACGAAGATACTGCGCTTTAACAGTCTTACTAATAAAAACTCTATATACAGACGTTGAACTGTCTTATACAATGAGTAGCTCGTTTATAAGTCGTTGGTAAATTCCTTACTAATAATCACTACATACCTCGTGTATAACAGTATAACTTTTACACAGCTACGTCATAGTTTCGTCATTACTTCGTTACGAAAGGTAATAGAATATCTGAGGTTCTCTACTGGATCCGGTAGAGCGCTCTAGTGTGGCATGTTAAATATCGATAGTACAACTGGCTCTAATCGATTACCACACTACATTTTTGTCAAAGAGTACAAGCTACAGCAATATTATTCTAATAATTCTATGATCTTTGGTTTGTTCTTCTGTAGTTACAAGGTAAACATCATCATAAAATGACAGTCGATACGAACAGCTGTTAAAGGGGCGGCCATTTTTTTCCTATATACAACGCTTAAACAAGGGGTTTCGTGTATATAACTACTGCAAAGCAATTCCCATTGTATAGTTACAGCCTGTTTATACGTCCATAGCTTATTCACGGTTTATTAGTAACGTTTTCTGTCTCAACTCTGCATAAGTCTCGTATAAAAACTATACACGGTTTATTAGTAAGACTGTAAGTGCATAGCCGAGCTGTTCCCGGTCCAATGCTTCATTGAAATCAATTAATTGCAGTTATTACCTGTCAATTTACTAATATTATTAGTGATTTTGACTAGAAAAATTTGACAAATTACAAGTTTCTCAGAAAACAATAGGAATTTCACGGCCTCTTGGACTATAACTGTATGTACCAGAACCATGATAATCGCGATGACAACTATAATCTCGATGGCAGTGACTGTAAATACCACGTAAATTAAAAAAAATAAACAGTATTGTTGTGTCTAAATCTGTTGCTGTGGGTAAGAGAGAAGAGCAACGAAAACTCAAATTTTGCATAAACAAAATAAAATGTAAAAAATCATTATTGTTTAGCGGCACATTAACTAAAGATGAGAAAGCTAAAGAAATATGTGAATATGGGAAATCAATTGGAGCAATACACTTTCTGTCGTCTAGGAGGAGGCCTTTTTTATTTGAAGAATCCATAACTATATACCATAATTAATCATGATTTAGCTTATTATTATTGACTACAGACAAATTAACCTCACTAATAATCTGTGTTAATGGGTGAATTCAAACTTGAAGAAAAAATATTAGTAAACACTAATAATATTAGCTTCAATTATACAACAAGAGCTTGTAGAATTCATTAATAATATTAATATTTTTACTAGTAATTTGTAAGTTTTCTTCTTAGTATTATGCAATAGAAATATTCTAGAAATTACAAATAACAAGTAAATTTACTAATATTATTATTTTGCAAAATTATTATGCAACAGGACCCAGGTTGGAAAGCCGTGACTCTAAGTCATTTGGCTAATGATGCATCTCTGTAGTATTGCAAGGAAGCACTTCTTAATCCTGGTTTCTTAACAAAATGTACCTACTGTCCTGATCCCATTATTATCTCAAAAATCTGTCCACATAGTTTTTCGTCATTCTCTCTAGATGTTTTATAAGCGATTCTTTTGTTGATGGGAAGTATGCGAGTATCCAGTAGAAGTGAATGGAAGTAGGGCATTTGTATTGCAGAAACTAGTCACACACTGAATACAACTGTAGCACAAACTCTCGTAAGTTAAGAATGTTCGTGAAGCCACTTCTACATAGCTATGCAATACGCGAATGTTATAGTGAAAATTTTTGGTATGTAGACTGTATGGTGGAAGGAATTACATGTAGTGTTTCGTATTAGCTTTCGCGATGGCGGCTACTTGACTTCCGTCATTCACACAAGCTTCCTCCTCTAGTAGTAATGCACCACCGTAACTAGGTCTTCATGCTGCTCTAGCATTGCCCAGTGCTGCATGGAAGACGACCTACATAGCACGAAATGATGATTAATGGCATAATAATGGAATGCTGGGAGAGAAAATAGGAGTACCCTGCAAAAAACCTATGATAGAGCATTGTCTTTATCCACCACAAATTCTACCCACCAGAATTCGAACCTGGTTTACCAGCATGTAAAACTGTTGCTCTAGCTATTTAGCTGACAAGGACCAGCTGACCAGACTGGTTTGATTATGTCAAGGCAACTTTAACAGTTGAATAGAATTTGTGGGGGCTTCATACATGATGATATGATGACTTTGTCGTAATAGATATAATAGAAGAGGCTACTACTCTTCATAAGGTGATAAAGTCTTCTTCTTCTTATTCTTCTTCTTCACCTGTTTCGACTTCACAATGAAATAAATATTTATACCTAACTATTGTTGCTTTGATTCTCTCCGTTTTTTTAATACTAAATCCATTTGTTATTTTTGGCAAACTTTTATCTTCTATTCTGTTTAAGGAGGTGATAGGTGAAATTTCTACATTTTTCAAGCTATGTCCTTGATTATTTTGTACACATAATCACAGTGTGGTAGGTAATGATGTGGTGAAGTTTAATTTCTGTGAGTCAGTTTCTGAGTTAACAAAAATATTTTAAATAATTTGCACAATTCAAAATGAAATGAGTCACTCAATTTTTCAGTAAAATGTCTGAAAATTTTTTTGTAAGAACAGTGGCATATTTAGAAAAACATCACTTATTAGTTTTCCTATATCTTTACTACAAAAGGAGGAAACATTTTTTATAACCACTGCATTTTCCATTGCCACTATAAATATTTCATTTTTATTTTAAAAAGTATTCATTTAATCATAAAACCTGTGCGCTATTTCATTAACCATAATATATGTAGAACTTGCAGTAAAAATTTCGTGTTCCTAGCATCGAAATTGTAAGAGCCTTTACACTTCGAACGTGACGAAATGTGCTGAAAAACAATGTGAAAAAACAGCTTGTAAAATTTGCATGGAATTGAATTTCAAGAGTGCAGCCATTTATATAATGTTTATGCTTTCGAGCGCCGCAGAGCATTGAAACTTGCTCAATATATAAATAAGAGATTGCTGATTCATTTTTCACAAGAAAACGAAAATGCGATTTTTTACTGAAAATGACGAAAATTTCCCTCTTAAGTGTTCCAGCGATATTAACGTATTTGAAATATTTATTACAGCTCTGTACATGAACCTTCAATTTTTGTGCGATCCATTCTTGTGCAGTCTGTTTTTATAAATTCATTTCTGCACTTAAATTTTCTTTGTCGTTATCCATGTTTCACATCATTATAGAAGGATAAGTGTAGCCATTCTTCAATGAATTTGTATTAATGTTTTCTTGTGTGTTTCATTTGTTTAAGATTTTTGGATAAACTTCAGTTTATGGTTTTCTTCCTTCCTTCCTCTACTACAAAATAAATTAAAGACTAGACATATAAAAGGCTGTAAGTACCAATATTGTTGAAAATTAATTTTTCCAAAAAAAAAAAAAAGTTTTTATGTCCCAGTACTGTTTCAATCCAGTAAGAAAAGAGAGGATAAGTCCCATTGTGATTTTATTTAGGCCCTAGCATCTCCCATAGATGTGCAAATCATATGATATTACATGTTACAATGATGTACCGAAGTACATATAAATACATATGATATTTTCGTGCAGGAATTCTGCTTTACCATATGGTGAAGAATGGATAGAACAGAAAAAAATTCTCTGTGGCACCGGGACTCATTACTAGTTGCACAAGAAAGCTCTGTTTTCTACAGTTTGTCTTTTTAGCACTTATAGCCTTTTTTTTATGTCTATTTTTCAATTGTTGGCACTGTAAAGTATCTTTTAATAAGCGTGATAATGCACATTCGATAAACACATACAATCTGCTCTTTTATGATGCTTAGATAGATACGTAAACTTTGTTACTTGTTATAGAGATATTTTTTATCTTACTGTAATTTCCCTCCGAAAGCAAAATATATATATACAGTAGAACTTGGTTATAACGACATCCAAGGGACTTTAAAAATTGTTGTTATAGACAAGTGTCGTAGTAACCGAGATTCACATTATCAATCTAGTGAGGTGGAAAATGAAAAATAAGAAACTTAATTAGACTTATTTTGGATTTATGTATTGACTTTTAAGCCTACAATGAACATAATAAAATACACGTAGGCCTACAATTATAAATACAGTATTCTGTATTAAAACAGTTTGTTCAGTACTCACCAAACTACTTTACATAGAAGTGAAGTAATCAGTCATTTTACTCTGTTGTCTTCTACTTGGCCAATACACACTTTCTAGGGCCAAATTACGTTCTATGTTCATAATTTCAGTTGCAATTTCACTGCTTCCTCCCCTAGCTTCATAGAACATGTTCATAATTCTAATGACTTCTAAAGCGTCACTCACTTCTTTTAGTGGCCATACTGCGTTAAAATGCGTGCACTTAGTGAAAACTTCCTGTCAAAAATGATCTAATACAGCATGAATTCGGGCAGGTTACAATGGGGTGGGGAATCTGCCTGCATTCCAGAGGTCTATGACAGAAGGAGACTGTAAAGAATTTGTCAGGGTCAGGTTTCAACAAAATATTTCTTAAGATACTTTGGTTCTTAGAAAATCTTATTCCAAACCGAGGTTGAAAATGACGTTATATGCGAGGTAGATGCATATGCGTTTGTCGTATTAAGCAAGGTAGGAAAGCATATGTCTTATGGGGAATTAGTTGGGACCACAGAATATTTGACGTTATAGGCGAGGTGTCGCACAAAACAAGGTCGCTATAACCAAGTTCTACTGTGTGTGTATATATGTATGTATATATATATATATATATATATTGTTATTGCAGAATCATAACGTTCATAATACAGGGTCAGCGGAATGATCTCCCTGCTTTGAATTGGCCGCCATACAGATTTCTTGGTAGTTGTGCTTGAGTGTTATATATATCTTTGATCAGCACAAGCCATACCATTTCAGTTATCATCATGACGTGGATAGGTGAACATCGTGTATTTTGTTGTTGAGTTTGTTAAAAAACTGTGACTGTGATTGCAACGCTGTGGGAATTTCATACCCATTTTAGAGTAGGTTGACACGAAAGAATTCCTGATAAGAAAACCCTATTGATGTGGGTGAGAAATGTCAGCTCTCAAATAGGAGCCGTTCAGTAGATGTCGCAACATTCAGGCTCCCGAGAATATCGCAGTAGTGAGGCATACTATTACCACATCCCCATGACATTCAGCCATTAAACATGCTCTGGTATTGGGAATATCTGATCGGAGTGTCAGACGAATCTTACACCTAGACCTGAAGTTCCTTTCCTACAAAGTTAGGAACTTCGGCAACGTGACTGGCTCAACCGCCAAGATGCTTGTGAGACCATGTTGGAAAATGTTTCAGGCGATGCTGTTGTGCTCAGTAATGATTAAGCTCATTTTCATTTGTCGGGCTGCATTAACAAACAAAAAATTCCATATCAGTCTCCAGAAAACCCTTGAGAAATGCATCAGCGACCTCTCCACAGCAGCGTGTTACAGCTGTCACCACCGTTTTTGGCGTGTGTCCTAGATATATAGTGTCCATTTTGTGAGCATGTTGTCAGTGCAGCTCAGAATGGTACCACTTCCTATACACGTTACATCAGCCAGTCCACACCTGTGGAGTAACGGTCAGCGCATCTGGCTGCGAAACCAGGTGGCCCGGGTTCGAATCCCGGTCAGGGCAAGTTACCTGGTTGAGGTTTTTTCCGGGGTTTTCCCTCAACCCAGTGGGAGCAGGTGCTGGGTGGCTTTCGGTGCTGGACCCCGGACTCATTTCACCAGCATTATCACCTTCATATCATTCAGACGCTGAATAACCTAGATGTTGATACAGCGTCGTAAAATAGCCCAAGAAAATAAAATGAAATAAAATACATCAGCCATTTGCCAAACACAGTTGTCAGACTGACTGCGACAAATGTAAAATACTCGCACTTAACGTTCCCATTACTTATTTCACACGCCAAAAACGGTGATGCGGACTGTACTATTTGGTGTGCTGTTGCACAGTTTGGAATAATAGAGCCATGCTTTTTTGAGGAAGAAGGACGCACAGTCACTTGTATAGCTCGTGAGGACAAGCATTTGGATGATATTATCTTTAAAACAAAATGATGTCAAAATGGCAAACATTCTTCTGTAAGATGGTAAAATAAAATTCTGAATAGGATGTATGTTGCTTTAGTTATTTATGTTTCTAATTGGGGGAGATCATTCTGCCGACCCTGTGTTTTTAAATTAGCATAAGGACTGATGTGAATTAACTTAATTATTATTTATATAATTACTACGTCCTCAGCATATTGTAAAACATTCAAATTGGTTCTTTATTCCAATTTTATCCCTGAATTAACAGTTGTTTCCTATTTTAGACACTCTCATTAATATACAGGGTGGCACACGAAATGTTATACCATTTATTTTATACATAACACGTATTGATTTGTATTAAGGGTTTACAAAATTATACAGAATTAATAATTAGGATTTGGAATTTTATCTCTAATGCAGAACATATTCCATGTGACCGCCATTTTGCCTCACAACTTCTTGCAAACGAACCCTTGCATTCGTCACCAATTTTCGACACAAGTCTTCAGATAGCGCACGGCACAACTCCACTAGAACGGCACTGAGCTGCATCACATTTTCTGGCCTCCTTTGGTAGACTTTCTCTTTTAAGCATCCCCATAAAAAGAAATCGCATGGATTAACGTCCGGGCTATGATGCAGCCACATTTTGCTGCGGCCATGGCAGTCAGGAAACCGATGTGACATCACACGAAGATCAAACATCTCGTGCAGGTAATCCAGAACGGTGTTTGTAGCGTGTGAACAGGCTCCATCCTGCATGAACCACTGAGTTTCCATAGCGAGACCTTTTGCCATGAGGTGGGTGATAAAACTGCTTTCCAACATGGTTTTGTATCGCACTTGGTTGACAGTTTCATCGAAGAAAATTGGTTCTTTTTCATGCAGTATGCGAGGAGGTTCCCTCGCCCAGAATCCAACGTTTTGTTTATTCACAACACCGTTCACATGAAAGTAGGCCTCGTCTGTAATCCGCTTTTTTTCCAACACAGAACCATTAGTTTCAAACTGTTGGGACAATCTGTAAATTGTCTGCTTGCTAGGAATCCATCTTGTATTAAAGTGAGTACGAAAATGTCTCTGATTCCTCACAACATTCTTTGTTTTGGCGAAAACCAGAACAACTTTCACCTTGTGTTCAACAGTCAATCGCCCATTGTCCGCCATTTCACAAATTGATGTTTGTGCTCGTAGCTATGGTTACATTCGAATTGTGATGCTACCTATCGGATTTTCCATGAATTTCGACATCCACTAGCGCAGATAGAAACATCGAAACTACAATATTAAAATTTTAATGATATAGGTAATTAAATGGTATGACATTTCGTGTGCCACCCTGTATGAAAAGTAGGAACTATGATACTAGCTTTATTTATTACTATATCTTCAGCTTTACAATTTCCTGTTTTTTCAGTTGCAATGTAAGCTTTTAACATTATTTATTAAATGTTGTGGATAGCTTCGATCTTTCATTATGAATCATATTCAGCTCTGTTTCTGTGCACTTGATCAAACTCTCTTTCAGAATCAACAAATGCAATGCGTGCCTGAAGATTATACTCTTGAGGTGAAAGTTTTTAAAATTCCAATGACATTGACTTTAGGCTTTGTTATTTCTCTGACTTCCCAGTTGAGTTTGGGCAGATTGGGGACTGTTCTTTGATCTGGATTGGATTGGTATTTGAATATAAGATCCTTTGCCATCCTGGAGTTCAGGTTATTGCAGATAGTGCAATGTGGTGAATCCTTGATTTTGGCTATGCAGATGTGCTGCTAGACAGTCATGATGTGTGTTCAGTCTCAACATGGCTACTGCTTCCTTTCGTAATTTTCCTAAGTTCTGTTTCCACATTTCTGCTTTATTTTTCCAGGATTTTTTGCTAACGTTTTTGTACTAATGAGATGTTCAGTTTTGATTTTTCTGTAGGTATTGTTTTGGTTATGCGGTATGAGAATTCTTAATTTTTTTGTCGTAAGAATGTTCCTTCTTTTGCCAGATTGTTTGCATATTCATTTTGTATAAGATTTTTATGTGATGGTACCCACTGGAATTTTATCATCATATTCAAATCTCTTAATTTCTTGATTATTATTTTTTCACGGGAGCTTACTTGTACTGCATTTTATGGATTATTTTTATCCATGACCATTACGAAAAACATACCTTTACTAAATACTTTTGTGTTTGTAAAGTAGGCTTTTATTCAACATTACTTTATTCCACTAGTGAGATAAAGACTTTACCTCACAGTTTGAACTTTATCTCACAGTTCATTAGTATTTTCCTAGTACCCGGGTACACACGTATACTTTTCCATTCAACTATTACTCAAGAAGTTAATTTACTAGATGTCACTACCTCTACTTCTTTATTACCATTTCTTAAATATACATACACTCAATCTCCTTCTCTTTTCTCTATCTACTACGTCGTAATTTGTGCATTGCATCCATATCTAATACGTATTTTTTTTTCTTGTAATAATTTACCTTTTGGGATGCGAGGAGACTTGAATCTGCGAAGTTGGGTTTATAGGATTTTATAACAACACGCGTTAGTCAACTGAGCTAAACAGACACGATGATAAATTACGTTTTAATATTCCTCTTAAGTTTACAGAAGTAAAATGTGAAATAATTATTTTAATCACATTAATCCCGTGAACACTTCTAAATAATCCCTGAAACTTCAAAAAGACGAAAATAAACGTTTAAAATGAAAAAAATATATATTAAAATTATATAATTAATTATAATTTGTTATTTATCCAACGCCTTAGATACCATTCTTTACTAATCATGGCCTCCTACATCATGACCTACCTAGTACACGTATTGATTCTGAAATCCATGCCATGATATGTGATTATATGAGACTTATTTTCAACATATTTTCTTTTATAAAACAGAATTTTTCGTTATGGTCATGGATAAAATTACGTATGGTACTTGTGAGCGTGATCTTTATTGCGCTCGTGTAATTTAAGCCGAGGTTGACGCCTTGTGCTTAAATCTTTCCACTCGTAAAATAAAGATGCACTTACCTCACTTACTTACTTTTACTTTTGAGGGCCTCACCACTTTTCAGTGGTTACCCTTTATTCCCATTTTCCATCTGCGTCTGTCATTCCAATCCTGCTCATTTAGTCCCTTATCATTCATCATTCTCAATATTCCAGCCCTCCATGAATTTCTAGGCCTTCCTCGTTTCTTTCTACCAACTGGAGACCACTGAAGTAGCACGTTTGGCCATCTCCCCTCATCCATCCTCCTTACATGACCATACCACTGAAGTTGTCTATTCTCAATTCTTGCAATCACCGATTCTTCCATGTTCATTATCCTTCTAACATCCTCGTTTCTTCTCTTTTCCAGCCTGGATATTCTAGCACCTCTCCTTATGCCTTACCTCACAAGTACCATAAATAACTATTATATTACCCACTGCTTGGAGGCAGTCTTATTTTACTCCCCAGGTGCCAAAGTAACTAGAGTACCTTGATATAATATGTGATGCACGTCAGTTGTCTGTGTTTCCATAGAGATAGTATGAGTTAGGATAGCAGTTGTTTGTTTATACCAAGATGTCACATACCAGAATCAAACCACTTAAGAACCTTGAATGTCAAGATAACAGTGCTGCTTTATTACGCTTTTATGGTTTTTTGTTGAGTTCTATAAAGAAATAAAGGTGTTTGTCAGTTTTTAGAATGTTGTACAGCTTGCAGTGAGGAAGTGAAGCACATGAGCTTATATATAGCATGGCAAACTACTTTGGATGTGGAATAACAATTACTTACATTCCTCTCGTAACTGTATATAATCAGCTTCTCGGTTCTGTGCAGGTTGTGTGGCAATGGATGTTGTAAGTTACTAGGTGAGCTAGGCAAACAAAACAATCTTACACTTTCACAGGAACAGTCCTGACAGAAGAACTAGGGCCTGTTTTACGAAAGTACAAGTTAAAAATTACAGGTGAATATATAGATAAAGGTACGGTCACACGTCGCTACTTTTGCAGCGCAACTTTTATACTGCAGCTGCAAAAGTTGCGTGTCGTGTTCACACGTAAGCCAAAGTAGCGCGCTGCACGCTACTTTTCGTGCTGCGCAACCCGAGTGCAGCAAAAGTTGCAACTGGAGGTTGCGAGTCTGTTCACACACAAGGCGCTACTTTTGCAGCCGCAGTCATGCTGCAGGTTTCCATCTCTGTGTTGACTTCTCAATATACATTTTGTGTTATGTTCGCATTATTAAGAAACTCGTGCGAAAGCTTCCTTATCTATTATTTGCTTTTCTGTCGTATCTAGTGTTCAGAAATTGACATTATTTTTACTATAAAGCTTTTAAAAACGCCTATAGGCCTATACTTAAATGATAACCAACAGCATATTCACGTAATCAATGTTGGCAACCCTCCTGTTTGGAACTATGCTACGGAAAATTTAAAAAATGAATTATATCGTCACCAATTATGCTCATACTGTGTTGTGTATTTAATAACTGTTACAAATAATTTATTTTCATCACATTTAACATTAAGATATATCCAAACAATAAAAGTATCATTGACACATTTGGGTGGTAACACTGGTTGCAACTGCAGCAAAAGTTTCAACAAAACCGATATTAAAAATGCTGCGGCTGCAACCTTGAGAACCCTGTTCACACGTCGCTACTTCTAAGCTGCGCGCAGCATGGAAAAGTAGCGAGCAGCAGGTTCGGCAGCCGCTACTTTTCAGGTTGCACCGTTGTTCACACGTCGCAGTACGAGAGTTGTGCAGTTTTTTGTACTGCAGTGCTGCAAAAGTAGCGACGTGTGATCGTACCTTAATTTGTAAACTTATAACTTACACGTGTATTAGGAAATGACACTTATGCCCTTGAAAATGAAGGAGAGAAAGTACAGATTACAGGTCGATTTCATACATATTTGTCAGTGGTTGCCAATGTTTCTTTACAGTTGTGCAAGTTTTAGGCTACCAATATACTGGTAGTGAAAATATTATACAAGTCCTACCCATCCCTATTAGTGGGTAGAATACAGTTTGTAGGTTATGTTTCATATAATTAATTATTTTTCCTTGTTTTCTAAGCCTTTCAGAAGAAGCTTCAAATAACATATTCTCTTCATTCAGTATTTCCTTTACAATAACCAATTTAGAATTCATTCCTACATTACAATTGACAGAAATGGCAATTGTTAATAATAATAATAATAATAATAATAATCATGATGATGATAATAATATAATATTACTACCACTGCGCAGTTAAGATAACCCAGGGGGCAGTGATATGAACAGAGAAGCATCACCATGGCCCACATTGCAGAAGCCATGGCTTTCTTAAATAGCTTCTTTTACTTTCAATTCAAACAAGTCCTGTACTAAATTAAGAAACGCCTCTAGCCTGTAACTTTCACTTACCACTTCTTCAGATACATCAAATGCTAGCTTTCCTTCTAACATTGTTCTATGGTATGGACTTCACATGTTACAATTTCATCATCACAGCCTCCATATTCTTCATATGACACACCAGCTTCCCATTGAGCCATTTCGCCTTCTGTAATGCTTGATTGTGTTGCCCTTTCAACCCTGAAAGACCCACTTTCATCCACAGTAAAGCCACGTTTATGAATACAGGTATTGTTGGATCCGTGATTGCTTTTCAAGCCTCTGCAATGAAATACAGGCATCAGAATATTTTCCTTAATCAGATTGGCATCATAAATTAACTTGTTGTCAGTTGCGCATATTATTTTTCTCATAAGATTCTTGCTACAATAATGATCATGCGTTGATCAGTATAGAATTATCAATAATTATTAGTCATTAAAAGCTTAGTCTGAACGTAAAATCAAGGAAAATTTAGCATTTTTTTTTTTTTTTTTTTTTCCAGTGGGACTTTTAAAAGCAGACATAGAAACAAGAAGAACGTAAAGTTGAGGAACATAATATGCAGATTTTACTGTATTTGTTAGGTAAAGAATATAATTTTTAAAAATTTTTTTATTATTCTTTTTTGGTCCTACAGAATTATCTGTTACGGTTACCATTGGTTATTAATGGAGAAAAATTCGTTCCGGCGCCAGGGATCGAACCTGGGACCGCAAACGAGAAAGATTCGATCGGATTCTGTTTATTGAGCCTTGGCATGGCTCAGTGGTTAGAGCGCCCAGTATGTAGAACTGAAGGTCCCGGGTTCCATCCCTGGTGCCAGAGCAGGTTTTTCTCCATTAATAATCAGTGTATTTGTTAGGTTAGGTTCATTTAGAAATACCAACGGCAACCATTACTTTTGCACTTATTTCATGTACAGCCTCTTCTGACACGAACTTCGTACGTTGTGTGCTATTTCACTCCTTAACTGTGGATAATTCTGTGGTTTCTTGCCTTAGAGTCGTAATAATGATGCTTCATAAGGACGTGTAATTAGTAACTTACAATTGGTAGTAGGAAGCAACAGAACGGTCTTAACATGAGGACTGCTAGAAACAAGCTAACACAGTATCCTTCTTATGAAAAAGGAGAGTCCAGGATGGACTGAAATGTGTTCCTCACACAAGTAATTTTAAGATTCCGATCACTCTAGTTAAAGCTGCTACCCTAGATGTGTTGACATTTAGCATTTTTTAATTCGAAACTTTTATCTGAACGTGGATCATTTATATTGAGAAAAATAATTGTATATCTGGACTGGTGGCCTTAAATAAATTAGGTTTTGTACCTGAACTGTGTTATGAGTCCTGTACTGTCTTATTCAGGCAATAATAATGCTGAAATTAAAGCGAGAGAGGCACTTCTGAGATTTCTAAAACCATAACCTTTAGCTAGAGTTGATATTTTCACATGCATTTCAGTATCATAATCACACATTGTAAATTTCAATCTTTTCTCATAAACATTAAAAAAAATTGAACTTATTTATTTTTCTTAATTTTTAGTGAAAATCTTATTTAAAAAAAAACTTTTTTAAATCTAATTTTTTTCTTAAAAGTAACACTGCATTTTGTGCAATGGAGCATTAGTAATGTCCTACTCTAATTTGTTCATTTGTAAAAAAAAAAAAAGAAAAATATCATTTCTTCAATGTTCAAATATTAATAAAAAAATTATACTTCAAGTATAATTCTCTAGCAATAAAAGTATATTGAATACAGCCAATCAAATGCTCCATTTCACGGCAGAGATATTAATGAAAAAGTATGCCAAGTTTCATCACTCTAACTTTAGCCACTAAGAAATAAAATGAATACTGGTCATTGAAAACGTAGAAAATTTCTGTTTTGAGATAATTAAATTTAAAGTTTTGGTTACATATAACTCGTACATTAACACAACTTCTACCAAATTATATAAAAGTATACTTATAATTAAGATATTCAGATACAATAATTCACGAAAATACTCCTCATAAAACCGTACATTTTTTTTAGTGCAGAAACAAAAAAAAATGATAAAATGTGTCCAAATTCGACTATTTTCAATAGCGCATTGCCTTAACCAGGCGAAGTATACTGAATCAGCAGGTTGCAGTTCACCTGGGCGGGAGGTCTCGTGGTAGAGGGGAGAAGCAATGATAGTGAATTTCAAAACCACAGAATTGTCGTAAAGATACAATTTCCGAGTTGAAGGGATGAGAAGGTCATGTTAAAATGAACTGTGATGGTTGACGTGTGTTAATGTTGCGTGACATTTTACATATACATGTACTTGTATTTTTCTGTGTGGAGATTAGATATAAATTACGTAATTATTGTACAATGCTATATGTAATTTTATATAATATATATTATATCTAATATCTATATTTACAACATTTTAGATCAGTTATGTTTTCACTTATTTACATACCAAATCAATGCACTGCCGTTTTTATTATATACTGTAATTATATTTTATAACATGGCTTAGCAGACAGACCTATAGAGTACATGTATTGTATTCAGGTTAAATAGTTTATTTTAATATAAATATGTTCAGTGAATATTGTTAAAGACATTTGTGTCTAGTATATGAATCGTAAAACTCAGTGTTGAACTTCCAGTAATGCAAATATAAGAGTATGATGGATTTGTCTCTGAATTAAAAATGCAAATTATTGAAAGGGCATTTGACAAGCCAGATGGTCACTTTGTGTGGCTCACAATCTGCACAGTTCCGACTCTCGTGTCACTTGTACAGTTCCTTAATGTATTTTTATAGTTTTATATAGCCAGCCACTGTTTCACTCTTGTATATTATATAAAGCCTGTTTATACTCACAATAAAGCCTCAGTAACACAGTTTATGTTTCTCTTCTTCACATGTCACATTCCCTAGAGGAGGATGGGTGACATGTGTTAAGTATATGAAAGGATGTCAACTGAAAATGTATACAGTAAAACCCGATTTGCCTGAACTTCACTTCATTTAGGTAAATGTGAAACACATCGTGATGATTAGGGCTAGGATTTTGATGACCTATAAATCATGAAGAAAATGTCCTAAAAACAATGCATTTATGACCTAAAAATATTTCAAGAATGCCCTTAAAAATGCCCTAAAAATTGATCTTACATAATTGGCTTAGTAGGAAAAGAGGTTATGTACTACTTAATATTTAGATTAGTAATTAAATTAAATTTTACATAATTTCTTCTAAGTAGTACACTTTAATTAATTATTTTACCTGATGTAGTTTCCATGTAATTTATGACAGTTCACCTTAGCTTCGGCATGTGGACGTGAGTTCAGCAGTCCGCTGCTCGGTCTTGGCCCTTCATGGGCTGTAGCACTTGGATTTACTTTACTTTTAGTTTCCATGTAGTCCACCACAAGGCCACTCTTATCCGGAATTAGCAGGTATAGAGGAGTCTATATTGAAGGAGTGGTTGGACTGAGCCATTACATGGGCTGTACTACGTTAAAATGGCAATATTTGTGTAGGAAAACGATTAAAATATTATAAAAAATAATGGGTATTAATGGACAAAATATGTCAAGAAAATATCACAGGAAATAAACATTATTTTACATTAATAATGGGGATTTATGGCCAAAATTAAATGAAAATTCCTAAAAATGATCGAATAAAACAAAAGATGTTCTTATGAGTTGAAACAGGCAAAAATACAAAAATATGCCCTAACAAATATGTCTCAAAACACTCAGTTTATCACATAACATATAAATACTAAAGCGGCTATGTTTCTGGCTTACTAGAAAAAGATGCAATTTCATCAAAATCCTAGCCCTAGTGATGATTCTACTTCCGTCTTTTAATATGTAGCTGAAGCTAAAGCACCTATTCACCTATTGTGATTACAAAACCGTGACATAACAAATGTGTGTTGCAAACTCGAGCTATGAATGGAGTCATCCCCTCTCCTTTAACAGACAATAGTACATTTTATTATAGATTTACGTACCTAGAAGTATAAATATGAGTAGTACGTAGTAGTGGTGGTGGTGGTGGTGGCAGCAGCAGTAACAGCAGCAGCAATTCTAGTAGTATTAGCAGTAATAATAGTACCTACAGTAATGGTACCAGTAGTAATAATATCAATAATAGTAGTGGTGCCAGCAGTAATAGTAGTACCATAGTAATACCAATGGCAGTAGAAATAGTATTACTATTAGTAACAGTACCAATAGCAGCAGTACTAGCAGTAATAATGATAGTGCCAATAGTAGTAGTACCAGTATTAATAGTAGTGACAATAATAGCAGGAGGCCTAATACTAATATAGTAGTGTTACCAAAGGTAAAGGTAAAGGTATCCCCGTAACATGCCATGAAGGCACTTGGGGGCATGGAGGTAGAGCCTCATGCTTTCCATGACGTCGGCACTAGAATGAGGTGGTGTGGTCGGCACCACGCTCTGATCGCCTTTTACCCCCGGGAAAGAGTCGGTACTCAATTTTATAGGAGGCTGTTCTGAAAGTTTGGCAACGAGAAAAAATCCTGTCACCACCTGGGATCGAACCCCGGACCTTCCAGTCCGTAGCCAGCTGCTCTACTAATTGAGCTACCCGGCTGCCCAGTAGTGTTACCAATAGTAATATTAATGGTAGTACAATAGGAGTACCAGTAATAATAGTACTGGTAGTAGTAATAGTATAGTACTGGTACCAGCAGTAATAGTAGTACCGTTAGGTTCTTCATTGCTCATGTAAGATCTATGGAATAAAATAAATGAAATGAAATGAAAAAAATGAAACAGTGCAAATGGCAGTAGAAATAGTATTATCATTAGTAACAGTATCAATAGAAATAGTATTAGCAGTAATAGTAGTACTTAGTTACTGGCTTTTAAGGAACCCAGAGGTTCATTGCTGCCCTCACATAAGCCCGCCTTTGGTCAGTCGCTGTCATCATACCCCACCTTCCTCAAATCCATTTTAATATTATCTTCCCATCTACGTCTCGGCCTCCTCAAAGGTCTTTTTCCCTCTGACCTCCCAAGTAGCACTTTATATGCATTTCTGGATTCGCCCATACGTGCTACATGTCCTGCCCATCTCAAACGTCTGGATTTAATGTTCCTAATTATGTCAGGTGAAGAATACAATGTGTGCAGCTATGTGTTGTGTAACTTTCTCCATTCTCCTGTAACTTCATCCCTCTTAGCCCCAAATATTTTCCTAAGCACCTTATTCTCAAACATCCTTAACCTATGTTCCTCTCTCAAAGTGAGAGTCCAAGTTTCACAACCATAAAGAACAACCGGTAATATAACTAGTATAGTAGTGTTACCAATAGTATTAGTATCAATACTTAAATACTTACTTACTGGCTTTTAAGGAACCGGGAGGTTCATTGCCGCCCTCACATAAGCCCGCCATTGATCCCTATCCTGAGCAAAATTAATCCATTCTCTATCATCATATCCCACCTCCCTCAAATCCATTTTAATATTATCTTCCCATCTACGTCTCGGCCTCCCTAAAGGTCTTTTTCCCTCTGGCCTCCCAACTAACACTCTATATGCATTTCTGGATTCGCCCATACGTGCTACATGCCCAGCCCATCTCAAACGTCTGGATTTAATGTTCCTAGTATTAGTACCAATAGTAGTACTAATGGTAGTACAATAGAAGTACCAGTAATAATAGTGCCAATGGCAGTAGAAATAGTAGTAAAAGTAAATCCATGGCGCTACAGCCCATGAAAGACCAAGACCGACCAGCCGGCTGCTGGCCTCACGTCCACATGCCGAAGCAGAGGTGGACGATCATCCAACCAGAATGGAGGTATCGTGTGGTTAGCACGATGATCCTTCCAGCCGTTATAGCTGGTTTGTGAAACCGGATTTTCGCTGCCTATCGTAGCTCCCCAAGTGTATCACAATGCTGGGTAGGCACCGGTCCCATACACACCGAAATTTCATGAGAAAATTTCTTCCTCCATGAGGACTTTAACCAGCGCGCATTCTGTAACGCGAGTCCTAGGCAACATGAGTAATAGTAGTACCAGTATTAATAGTAGTACCAATAATCGCAGTAGGTCTAGTACCATTAGTTATAGTAGTGGTACTAATAGTAGTAGTAATTATATCAGTAATAGTAGTAGCAATATTTCATTTAAAGACACATTCAACTGCAGTGGTATTCAGTATCGAAATTCAACGTGGGCGAGAAATGATCGACAAATTTCTCCTGGAGCCCCCTATCATTTGTAGAATTCATCTATGTATGTACCACACGTTTACGAAATGGAACCACAGCTTTAGTTCTTTGTAAGAGAAAGCCTGCTCTTTAAAGTCCATCGCTCTCGACCAGGTTTGAACCCGCGAACTACTGATCCAGCGGACAGCATGGTACCCTCGTGACCATCGAGGACCAACGTAGAGTGTATTCATAATGTATGTTGCTTATTTTAAAATGTAATGTTGCTACTAGTTGCACTTTTTATGAACATGTAGTCAAATGGAATTATTGATACCATTCACAACCAATTAACAATGACAAAACCAGCGACTCTTGCACTTCTTTCATCCCCTCGCCTAGGCAGATACTTCCGGTTTGTTCCGACCGTAGGTTGCACTTAGTTGTATTATACACTGCACAAATTAAAATTGGGAACAAATTGAACCCAGGTCAGTTGAGAAGAACCAGTGATTTAGTTCTAGTGCTTGGCAACCAGTCGACTACATCCATCAGCTAGCATAGTCTAGAGCTTTTCGTCACTATAATGATTTGTCACAATTTATTACATAGCTTTCCGTCACACAAAGTCGATGCGTCACGGCACAAAATTCTGTGGTGTTCGGGTAAAGGGGTATAAGTAATTTTTTTGTCCAAGTGGAATTTTGTTCCCCAGATGAACACACAAGTTAAATTATACAAGTAGGTGTGCAAAAATCAAAGAATACAAGCAGTTGATGTGTTTTATTTGTGTAGAAAATTATTTGTAATAAGGGTTCCAAGTTTAATTTTCATTTATTTCCGAACTCATTTTTATGACTTATCTCCCTTTACCCAAATACCACAGAATTCATTACAAAAATAAACATCTTTCGCCATTTATAATTCTCAAATTTCTGTCAGTGACAATTTCCAATATTCATGCTTAGTAGGCAGATTTTATCGTCGAGCCTTCCGTAGAATTCTTTCAACAGATTCACTTCAGATCCTTGAGAAATGTTGAATAATATGTTGGCCTTACTTACTTACTGGCTTTTAAAGAACCCGGAGGTTCATTGCCGCCCTCACATAAGCCCGCCATCGGTCCCTATCCTGAGCAAGATTAATCCAGTCTCTACCATCATATCCCACCTCCCTCAAATCCATTTTAATATTATCTTCCCATCTACGTCTCGGCCTCCCCAAAGGTCTTTTCCCCCTCCAGCCTCCCAACTAACACTCTATATGCATTTCTGGATTCGTCCATACGTGCTACATGCCCTGCCCATCTCAAACGTCTGGATTTAATGTTCCTAATTATGTCAGGTGAAGAATACAATGCATGAAGTTCTGTGTTGTGTAACTTTCTCCATTCTCCTGTAACTTCATCCCTCTTAGCTCCAAATATTTTCCTAAGCACCTTATTCTCAAACACCCTTAACCTATGTTCCTCTCTCAAAGTGAGAGTCCAAGTTTCACAATCATAAAGAACAACCGGTAATATAACTGTTTTATAAATTCTTTGACAGCAGACTAGAAGATAAAAGCTTCTCAACCGAATAATAACAGGCATTTCCCATATTTATTCTGTGTTTAATTTCCTCCCCAGTATCACTTATATTTGTTACTGTTGCTCCAAGATATTTGAATTTTTCCACCTCTTCAAAAGATAAATTTCCAATTTTTATATTTCCATTTCGTACAATATTCTCGTCACAAGACATAATCATATACTTTGTCTTTTCGGGATTTACTTCCAAACCTATCTCTTTACTTGCTTCAAGTAAAATTCCCGTGTTTTCCTAATCGTTTGTGGATTTTCTCCTAACATACTCACGTCATCCGCATAGACAAGCAGCTGATGTAACCCGTTCAATTCCAAACCCTCTCTGTTATCCTGGCATACTCTAGAGCAAAGTTAAAAAGTAAAGGTGATAGTGCATCTCCTGCTTTAGCCCGCAGTGAATTGGAAACGCATCTGACAGAAACTGACCTATACGAACTCTGCTGTACGTTTCACTGAGACACATTTTAATTAATCGAACTAGTTTCTTGGGAATACCAAATTCAATAAGAATATGATATAAAACTTCTCTCTTAACCGAGTCATATGCCTCTTTGAAATCCATGAATAACTGATGCACTGTACCCTAATACTCCCATTTTTCTCCATTATCTGTAGTCCTCTATTGTGGACACCATTCTGCCTGTGTTCTTACCCAATTGGGAGCATGATCTGAATGATCTGATGGTTCTTTGACTGTGCTTTCTTATTATAAGAAGTACCTAACAATAATTTTTAGACTCATATTCATTACGCAGTTCACACCATCACACAATACCATTTCTTTGTTACTCGATGATTTGCAAACGTGTATCTTTTGTAAATGAGTTTGTTAATACCACATTTCTTGTATGACTTGAGGCTTTCCGGCGTTTGAAATAGAATAACTCTTCTCGGGTTCTCAGCCAGGTGAGTTGGAGATTAGCTTCCAAGCTTTCGACGGCTAGCTCTGCCATCTTCTTCATGAACCCGAGAAGAGTTATTCTACCACATTTCTTCTTTGTTAGGCCTAATCCGATTTCGTCCTCCGTAATTTAGAGCACTCATACAAAAATGTTTTTGTGATACCAGAAAAAAAAAAAGTGGAAATGATTTGCGATACTAAGGAAAAAACGTGGTAAAGTTTCGCGATAATTTTTTCAAAATTACGGTTTATTTAACGATGCTCGCAACTGCCGAGGTTATATCAGCGTTGCCGGTGTGCCGGAATTTTGTCCCGCAGGAGTTCTTTTACATGCCAGTAAATCTACTGACATGAGCCTGTCGCATTTAAGCACACACTTCGACCTGGGCCGGGATCGAACCCGCAACTTCGAGCACAGAAGGCCAGCGCTATACCGACTACGCTATCCGGGCCGCCTTTGAAATACTATAGTCACAGAAAACATGGATATGTCTTGCGATACTTAAAAACTTAGAGATATTTTGCGATATTAGGAAAATAAAAACCATGGAAATGTTTCGCGACACTATAAGAATAAAAACTGGATACTAGAATAAAAACAATGAAAATGTCTAAATAAAATAAAAGCCATGGAGGCGTCTTACGACACTAGAAATAAAAAATTATGGACATGTTTCGCGACACTAGAAACATAGAAATTATGGGAATGTTTTACTATACTAGGAAAATAAAAACCATGGAAAGACCTTGCGACACTAGACATTAAAAACGGTGGAAAAGTTTTGTGACATTAGAAACATAGAAATCATTGAAATATTTTGCGATACTAGAAAAATAAAACCATGAAAAGGTCTTGATATACTGAGTGTCAGAAACCATGAAAATGTTTTACGATAGGCTACTAAAAAAATAAAAACCTTGGAAACTCTACGCAAGTGTATCATGTGACATATAATTAATTCTGTGACGAAAGAAACGTGACATTCATGACGAGTGAATAGCCCTCTTGATCCTTAACCGTCAAAACCCATCTACGTTAAAATCAAAATGGCTATTGAGGGTGGTCGGATTGAAAACAGTGAAAGGAAAATGATCGTGAAGTACTCAAACTAAGAGAATAAATATTGAAGGAAATTTAGTATCGTAATTAATAAATGAAGGTTGAATTGTAACAAATTATTCTCGAGCAACGAACAGTTGAAAACATTAAGAATGACTGCTAAGAGGTGGGGGTGGATACGTAACCTCTCCTACATGCTTGTCAGTGTCTCCTGTGTTTGGGAGTGAGGTAGGAATATTCAGCTGTATAGACAAACCCAAGGTTGTGATGCTTTATCGAATGTAACATTAGTGGTACATGGAAGCCGTGGGATAAAAAACAGACGTAAGTAGAAGTGATCAACCTGAACATCGGAACATAACGTTGACAAATTGGATGAGATCTTGCTGCGTAAAACTTGATTCACCTTCACCGCGCTGCCGTCAATGTATAGGTTAAAGGTAGGCGCTCCAAAGCTATCCTCAGGCCTTTTTTTTGTTTTAAGAATATTTTCTCCGGAAAGAAAAATGGTACTATAAATCTGTGAATAAAATATGAGTATTTTCCTAAAGAAAGAGTATTTCTTCTGTGCCAGAAATATAATGCAAATGGCATAAAAATTAGTGTTTTACCACGTTTTACCGTGAATCAAACATACATAAATGGAGTATTTTTCCTTTATATAATAATTGGCGGCATGTACACTTCCGAAGGCTATGGTGCTCCTTGCATTAGAGCAAAAATGACATATGTGAATTCGCTTTCTTAGTTGTGAATATCTGTGATGCAAATAGAACTCGTGTGGTTATAACTGAAGAACTTAAAATGTTTTCGAAAAAAGAGACTTTAGAGATCTATGCCAATAGAAGTGATAAAGATGGATATCGACGTCAAACTCTATTGGCCCACTTACATCAGAAGAATTGAAGAAATTAATCTAAGTACCGGAGTCTAGGAAGAGAACATCAGTGTGTCACCCGTGATGTTACAGATGGCGACTTATGAAACGTCGGGAACGGAGTAAAGGTAACGTCTCTGTTTTCGGTTTAATGTAGCTAGTTGCAGTATCTTGTAAGTGTATAAATTATTTTATTATTATTTGTGTTTGTCGAGTTATACGAAGTGTACTTTATGATTACTATCTGACAAAGTGTATCTTCTATTGTTTTTGGTATTGTAGAGGTATTTTAGGTATTGCTAAGACAACCGAAGTAGTCTACTTCGTTTGGGTATAACGGGGATCAGTGACGCGAGGAAAGATTATGAAATTACAGTGAAGACAGATATATTACTGTACCTAACCTTAATCCAAGATTTCTCGTCATGTTTGGAATTACGTAGCTGTTTTGTTAAAATCTATACTGTTAATGTTTCTACCTTCAGCACGAACAACTGTGACCCTCTGTTCGTTAAAAGTATTCGTTGGTACACCAGCAATGGTGTCTCATTTATATGTATAACTGGTTTCATATGTTTTTATGGTATAATCATACGTAGATTTGAAAGAAGAAATACCAATCTATATCACAGACACACTTATTACTAAAACTCCAGTTGTGAACTAAATTCCTCCATGGAAATGGGTGATTCCAAAACATAGCATATAAATTCCAGGAAATCATTCCAAAAATGATCCTCCATACATTCTTAAGTTAGATTCCATGGAACTACTCTGCAGTACATATAAGGATCACCTTCAAATTTATACAGATGGATCTCTAAATCCTAATAATGGGACATCAGGAGCAGGGTATTATATTCCAAAATATCAAGAAAGTTATGCAAATCTAGTCTTTCAGGTGAAGCTCCCTGTACGTTACTGTGTACGTTAACAGAAAACCACAATTTCAAGTCACACAGAGATTGTGTGCATTCGTTGTGGGTCTCTGGCGTTTCGTCAGCCCACGCGAGTTGTATGGATATAATGGGAAAAGTTGAGACGGTGTCGGGTGGAGTTCCCGGGTAGCTCAGTGGTAGAGCGCTGGTACGTTCAACCAGAGGTCCCGGGATCGATACCCGGCCCCGGAACAATTTTTCCCTTGAAATTAATCAAGAAAGTTATTTCATACCATGTTCATCCTTCTCCAGTCTTGACACTGAATTGCTAGCTATTGATGCTGCTCTTCAATGTGTTACTCAAATTTCTGAAAAATCTATTTGCATACTTACCGACTCCAAGGGGGCTATATTTAATATAATTAAATATGTACCAAACCTATATGCACATAGAATTATTCCAATTCAGAAACAACTAAGTAAACTAAAAGAACTCCAAAAGGAAATAACATTTCAATGGATACCTAGTCATTGTGGTATACCTGGAAACGAGAAAGTCTATAATATTGCAAAACAGGCAACATATTTGCAACCAAGACCTCTTCAAGTGATATCTCTATCCAATGCTTTTGCTTCAGTAAAGTCTCATTTTACAAACCTATGGATGAACAATTGGCTGTTTTCTGACAAAGGAAAAATTTTACATTCTGTACAAAAGAAACCAAATGACCTGGAAATGTACAAAAACTTGCCCAGACATGTTCAAACATTTTTAACAAGAGCCAGAACAGGTCACATTGTCACTCAATTGTACCTACACCGATTTCACATTTCTGATAATCCTACTTGTCTGTGGTGTAATAATCATGATGAAGATCTGGAACACATTCTTCTATACTGTCCATCCATAAACCACAAAAGAAGTAAATTAAAATCATCAGTACCAGTTGCAGAAGACACAGCCTGCAGTATATATTGACTACACCCCACCTCTGGCTACTAGCAACAGGCATCTATAATGAACACCGATCAAAATACCCCTGATTTCTCGTGAAAAACAACTGAATAGACTACAGTGGACTATAGTGGACTTTATGTTGTCAGCAAACAGATGAATACATTAATTAAGAAGATTGATTGATCCGTAGATTTGGAATCATGAATCAGTTCTGCTTTATTGGTGAAGCTCATTTCACCTCAAGCACGAACAACTATGACCCTCTGTTCGTTAAAAGTATTCATTGATATACCAGTAATGGTGTCTCATTTATATGTATAACTGGTTTCATATTCATTCATTCATAGTGTTCTGCCCAAGAGCAGGTCTTTCACTGCAAACCCAGAATTCTCCAGTCATTCCTATTTTCTGCCTTCCTTTTAGTCTCCACATATGATTAATATATTTTAATGTCGTCTATTATTTTGTATCTTCTTTTGCTCCGAACTCTTCTCCCGTTCACCATTCCTTCCAATGCATTATTCAGTAAGCAGTTTCTTCTCAGCCAGTGACACAACCAATTCCTTTTTCCCTTTCTGATCAGTTTCAGCATTATTCTTTCTTCACCCATTCTTTCCAACACAGCTTCATTTTTTGTTCTGTCTGTCCATTTCACACGCTCCATTCTTCTCCATATCCACATCTCACGTGCTTCTAGTTGCTTCTCTTCATTTCTTCGTAATGTCCATGTGTCTGCCCTATACAGTGCTACACTCCACACAAAGCACTTCACTAGTCTTTTCCTTAGTTATTTTTCCAGATGTCCACAGAAGATGCTCCTTTTTCTATTAAAAGCTTCCTTTGCCATTGCTATCCTCCTTTTTCCCTTTCTGATCAGTTTCAGCATTATTCTTTCTTCGCCCATTCTTTCCAACACAGCTTGATTTTTTGTTCTGTCTGTCCATTTCACACGCTCCATTCTTCTCCATATCCACATCTCACGTGCTTCTAGTTGCTTCTCTTCATTTCTTCGTAATGTCCATGTGTCTGCCCTATACAGTGCTACACTCCACACAAAGCACTTCACTAGTCTTTTCCTTAGTTATTTTTCCAGATGTCCACAGAAGATGCTCCTTTTTCTATTAAAAGCTTCCTTTGCCATTGCTATCCTCCTTTTGACTTCCTGGCAGCAGTTCATGTTACTGTTTATAGTACACCCCAAGTATTTGGAGCTATTCACTTGCTCTACTGCCTCATTCAGAATTCGCAAATTTACCTTCTTTACTTTTCCTCCTACGACCATAGTTTTCATCTTGTTTACATTTATCTTCATCCTACTGTTCACAGCTGTCAATTTAGCTCCAGTAGCATATCCCTTGGTATCATCTCCTCTTCTGCTAACAACGCCATATCATCAGCAAATCTTACGTACTTTATTCTTCTTCCTCCTACTATCACTCCTCCCATGTTCTGGAAACAGTTCTTTAACATTTTAAAATTCCTTTTCAGAACGAAGAGTTACATTTTTTCGGATCAAATTTCTGCACATTTAAAGGACAAAACTAAAATTCTTTCAATCATCTGTTATCATAATAATACACTGCTCTTTTAAATTGACTGGGCATATTGGGAATTAAATCAACGGCTTTCCCAAAACACGCTACAAAATGATTAATATAAAACAATTTTTATCTCGAAAAGGAAGCAAAAACAAGCAAAATTGTATTAAACCTATTTGTTTGAAATATCTCAAAGAATAACCCCCTGAAATTAATGACATTACTTAGGTTCACCCTGGATTGATCTATGTGAAGACTAACAATAAGAGGAAAGTGGAAAATAGAGAAGATTGGAGAATGCTGGGTTTACTGCCCTGGGACAGAAAATTACGAATGAATTGCAGTAGCGGCTCGCCGTAAAAAAATAGGTGAAGTGCTATTCACATACCAAATGCATGAACAGTTTTACCAAGATAATGAGTGGGCCTACTATTCATAATTCAGGAATCATCTAATTTCTTGCATGCCAAGTCAACCCTCCTATCTTTTAGTGATGTAGCATTCCGAGTGAAATTTTCAATATTTTCAAACAGAAAAGCTTCTTTCATCAGAAGAATTTTTTAATGTTTTTTTATACAACTTCTCTGTTTTCTTAGCACGTTTTAAAACAAAAAGAACAAATGGAACTGTAGGTCGTTCAGAATTTAAAACATTTTTTATCCTCATATTTAAGTCTACAAAACAGCATTTCTAATCAATTACAAACCGAGTCACTTTCGGGATACATATTTCGCACTCGTTTATCAATATTTTCTGTGTACTGTACTTGTATCTAATCATTTTTTTGTATAATAGCACTATAGTGATTAAACATAAAATATGTCGATAAAGCGTCGTAAAAAACCTACTAAAAAAACATAAAATATACACTATGATGTAGAATTAATACACTACAGGGTGTTTCAAAAATACGGGGCATAATTTCAGGTATGCATTTCCCACATGTAGACAATCAAAATAGTTCATTACAACATGTGTCCGGAAATGCTTTATTTCCGAGTTATGGCCTTCACAACATTGAAATTCACCGGAACCATACCTCATGTTTTAGAAGACACTCCACTGATCAATCGTCAACACATTCCCTTCTTGCATGATGGCACTCCTGCACACTTCAGTCGTACGGCTCGCCGGTACTTGGATCGAAGGTTTCCTGATCGATGGATAGGTAGAGGTGGCCCAATTGCTTGGCCTCCACGCTCACCTGATCTGAACCCTCTCGATTTCTGCTTGTGGGGCCATTTAGAATCATTGGTTTATTCGTCTCCGGTGCCTGATTTGGAATCCCTTCGGAATCGAATTGTGGCATGTTCTGAGGACATACGCAATACTCCTGGAGTTTGGGATCGTGTTCGCAGGTCAATGAGACATCGATGTGAGGTCTGTATTCAAGCAGGAGGTGAATATTTTGAACATCTTCTGTAATGACAACGACCTGCGGAAAGAAAAACGTTTCGGTGAATTTCAATGTTGTGAAGGCCATAACTCGGAAATGAAGCATTTCCGGACACATGTTGTAATGAACTATTTTGTCTACATGTGGGAAATACATACCTGAAATTATGCCCCGTATTTTTTGAACACCCTGTATATACACTAATCTCTAATACAACCTAAATGCATCAAATAATAAGTTAATATATACGTACACACTATTAAATTACATGTGTACATTTACGCATGCGTTAAACTTTCAAATACAAGAGCTGGAACAAAACTGGTAAGCTCATGAGAAGAAATAATACACGCCGCGGAAAACAACTTAAACTTTGCGAATGTATGTGGGGTGTATTCATGATAAAATAACATAGAGCCAGCTAATTTACCGCACCAGGAGTGGCTGCTTGGACACAGAGAATAAGAATACTATTCTCGAGTCAGGTAGTAGGCCTACATACTGTAAAATTTCATGGCCCTTAAACAATAGCCCACGGTCTTGGAGATCAGCTTCAACCCTTCTCTAATATTAGTACCGTTAGATCTGCAAACTGGTTACTCCACCTACAACAAGTTTGACAGTTCTCCATAACTGAAAGACTCAGAAACGCACTTCACTCATACAATTTTTCTTTAATGCGTGACGTCACGTTACCATGGAAACCAAGTGCGTTATGAGAATAGGAACCCAACTAATTTCACCTCCACAGTATTTTAAGTCCAATAAACACCGTTCAGCGGACGGTTACAGGTACTATTTATACAACTAAACACTGTTCAGAAAGACTGAAAAGAAAACTTTTTTTTGTTTTAAAAATGTGGTAACGGTAATAATTATAATTAATTATTAATACGCGATAAAATTGGTTTTTACACGTAAATAGGTGAAGTGGCACTTCACCTACTTCACCTGAATAGCCGCCCCTGATAGATAGTTTACTGAACTTTACATATGCATTTTTCATTACATTTTGTTAATTCCACAATATCGTTCATGTGCTCTAGAATACATTTCTGAAAGATTTTTTGAAGGGTGGGATAATGACAGGTGTCCCACTTGTGCCTCATGCAATTATGATCAGCCTAACTGAAACGAAATAGAGTGTCTATTAGAAGAAGGTTGCTGTATACAGGATGTTAAAAAGGGTCTAATATTTGGAAGGGTGGTAGTGCTCATCACAAGAAAAATAAGTCCAATACACAGGAGTCCTAAAATTAATACTTTACACAAAAAAGTAGCCTAGTACTTTAAAATTCGTGCAATAACAACAGAATACATTCTTCTAATGTCGACTCTTTGTTAATTTTCAATCAACGTTTGTCCAGGAGTTATTGGTGACAGGTTAATAAGGCTATATATTCCACTCCGTAGATTAACTGGTTCTCAGTATCGGCGTTTCTTAGCAAACCAATTGTCCATCTTGCTGGAGGAAGTGCCATACCAAGTGGTTATGTCACAGGGTCATAGAAAGAGGGGAAATTACGTGACAGTTAGTTACTTAACGAGGTCCCTTTATTTAAGTTATTTTAAACAGTTGTATAATATTACGTAGACGTCCAATTCCTAACAGAAATTAATGTTTTCAGAAAAGAACTAAGACAGCCCAGCCACTAGCCTTTACAGAGGGGTGAGCAGAAGCGGGTGAGGGAAATCGGGATGCGACGTAGGCAAAGGGACAACAGTACCTGTGAGAAAGTATGATTCAATATTGAAAGCTCTTTCGTCACTGGAAAACGCGAACATATTTCTGGAACGTACTATACTCACTAACTCACTACTGTTTACTATGACCGTAAAACGACTTTTACTGCATATGCGGCCTTGGTTCTGTGTGGAGGACGGTTGAAACTTCATTAGTAGAAGGGGTGAGAGTGAAGTACATTAAAAAACTCAGGTACAATAAAAATTGAAATAAAAATAAAATGATGTTCCTATATTAATGCCCATTCACAGTGAAAATTAAACATAACCGTAACATAAACACAGAAGTTTGCGGCCAGGCTGTCAAATGGGATCATTCACAATGATTCACATAAACACTGACATTAACATTACCGTAAGACGTTAACATGAAAGTTTGCGAACTCCAAACTTTCATGCTTATGCTTACGTGATTTGCAAACAGAACACAATCGTGGAGCGCTTAAGTATACGACAGAATATGAGGAAATGTTACGTCGTTGTTATGTTTCCATGGTTACCAAGTATATTTTCTGTTATGTTTATGTTCCCATCGTGAATGATGGTATAGGCCCATTCACAATGAAAATTAAACATAACCGTAACATAAACACAGAAGTTTGCGCCCAGGCTACCAAATGGGATCATTCACAATGATTCACAAAAGCATTGACATAAACATTACCGTAAGACGTTAACATGAAAGTTTTCAAACTCCAAACTTTCATGCTTATGCTTACGTGATTTGCAAACAGAACACAATCGTGGAGTGCTGAAGTATACGACAGGATATGAGGAAATGGCGTCGTTGTTATGTTTCCATGGTTACCAAGTATGTTTGCGGTTATGTTTATGTTTCCATCGTGAATGATGGTATGACTTCTTGATTTTACCGTAACGTTTACATTCTTAAGTTAACGCTTACGTTATGTTTAATTTTCATTGTGAATGAGCCTTTAGACTTTTTTAACACTCTGTATTTAGAAAATATATTACAAGGTAAAAAATACACATTAGCAATTTACAATATAAGATTCACTCTATAGCCTATTGGAAATAATGATTAGGGCTAAAAGTTTTATTTCAACGAATTAGTGCAAGAGAACTTGTTTAGGTGGCCGAGGATCAGTTGTACTAAATTAAATGTCAAAACACTGAATTGCCACTTAACTTAGAGCTGGCTTACAAAAACTTACGTAGGCAAGGTAATGGGAAACCAGCAGGAACCCGCGGTTAAAAAAACTGCAACAGACAGAAGTTTAAAAAAATGTACAAGCGAACAACAGAACTGGCAGCCATAGCCAACATGGCGACGTGTTTTCTCGGCAGCCGCTAATCACGCAGTGAGCGCGGGCTAACCTAATAACGGGCCTTCAAATTTGACGCATTTTCCATTTGTTGTGTCTCGTGGCGGGCTGGAATCACATTACGCGCCGGGGCCCTGGGGACGGGACGCACCGCCGGGGACGTGCGCCGTGCACCGCTGTGAATGACGAAAGCTTCAGTCGCCAAGACAGTGACGTCATTACCCAATCAGCCGGCTAATGCAATTTTGTCTTCCCTTTGTTTTGCGACCAGCGGTCATTACAGGAACATCTCTGTCCCGTAATTCCCGAATTCTGTACAATGGCGTTATGTGTAGGGTTGTCATACCCTCCTGAGTCCTGAGACATTTATTGTTTTATTTTTAAAGTTCAATATAATTCTACACTTCAAAGAAAAAAAAAGTCTCTGACATAAGGAAAAATGCTGAAAAAATTCTGCAGGCACAAATGCAGGTATATTATACTATACTTCGGGTCTGTACACATAGCCTACATCTTATATCATAATTATGTATGAAGTATTGTATAGTATACTATACTCCCAGGACTCAGGAGAATAAGTTCCGAAAAATCGCGAGTGTCCCAATTTTTAGATCTTATGAAGTGCCCCACCCGAAATGAAAACATAATAGTCAACATTCCGATTTTGGTAACAGAATGAAAATAAATGTTAATAATGGAAGTGTTTATTTTTGTTTATATGTATATGTATATATATATATAATTTTAACTGGTAATGGAAAGTACGGGAAAACGGCTGAACGGATTTTAATAAATGACCCCTCATTTTGAAGCTTGGAACCCAAAGTTTTTCATAAAAATAGTAGTTTTCAGTGAAATATCAATTTTCCTATATCATTTTCCTTTTTTCCAAAATCCATCTTTCGTCAGTTTTGAGAACTAATTAAATTGCATTTCAGAATAAAACAAAACACTACAATAAACAATAGACTATTACACGAAGGCCATGACCTGCAGGATTGCTGACATATTTAGAGCTCAAATTCAATTGGTTATTAAAAACTTCAAGGGTTACTAAAAATAATTTACAGGTCTGATTCGGCGGTTTGTAATTTTATGAGTACAGCTGTGTATTGGATATTAAACTCTATAGAACTTGAGACGGTCTGATGACATTATTACCATTATAAATTAAATATTATTATAATTAATGCCATGATACGACTATTTTTCATTAATTATACGTATTATTGTAACCAGAAAAATAACCCAAAGAATCGAATCCATGATGGAAAACATATTAGGAAATATTAAGAGGATGGTGCAAGAGGAAATATCCAACTCGGCGAAACAGAACACAGATCCTGGCCGCGGGACCGCTACCAAACAACTAGAAGCAAACCGCCTACAACAACCAGCCGCCGGGCAGGACGCAGAGGCCCCGCGAACACAGCATGTATAGAGGGACACCGTGGACGTTCGAGGATGCGAAGAGCACACCACATGGACTACAGTGGTAGGTAGAAAGCACAATTCAGGCGAACAGCACCCGGAGCATACACGACCAAGGCCTAACAGAGTACCGCAAAGAGGCATCGCAGCATCTAACCGGCTGAAAGCAGCAGAAAGAAACGTATGGATCTACGTAGGGCGACTCAGCAGCGAAACAACGGCGGATGACATAACTCGCTACCTAAAAGAAAACGGAATAGAACACGTCTCAGAATGCGAGATGCTGGACACAAGGGGCACGAACAGGGCGTTCAAACTAGCAGTCCCATTCAGATATCATGACATTATATTCAGCCCGGACTTCTGGCCGGAGGATGTTACCTTTCGCTCCTTTCGGCTACGATAAAAGAGAGCTAACCTGCCTTCTGTGGAACGTGGAAGGATTCATTTCCTTAATGAAAACACCGGAAATATGCCTACTGGAGCAAGACATGTTAATACTAACCGAGACTTTTCTCCGAGAACCAGTCACTCTACCCGGATATTATGCAGCGCACAGTCTAGCAGCGGTGGGACTAGAAGGGAGGCCTTCGGGAGGAGTATCCTGCCTATTCAGGCCATCAATGGGACAAGTCGTCGACGAATACGCAGAAAGGGACGTGGTGATAGTCACATTCGAACATCTCATTGTCATCGGGATGTACATTAGACCCACTGCCACAACTGAGTTCGCCATAGAAACTATTCTGCACTCGCTAGAGCGCGCTGGCGGAAGGAAACCTATACTATTGGGCGGCGACTTCAACTGTCGCAAGGACAAACCAGACAGGAAAGCCGTAACGGTATTCGAAACCCTAGAAGAAGAAGGGTTCTCACTGGTCAACGAGGGAACCATCCCAACCTACGTAGCACACAATGGATCAAGTGTGATAGACCTTGTATTCTACAGGGGAAAAGAAATACGCATCAGTCGCCAGGATCACCTGTGGACACCTATAAGAAAACACATCCCAATACAGACTGGATTCACACTAAAGGGCCGGAAAACCACCGTTAATGAACAACAAGCAGCTCCAAGACATATCGACCCCACCTTGCTTAGCGGACTTCTAGACGAAGCAGCTATAACTCAACACTTAACAGAGGAAATACTGACAATGCACTCTCTCTACTTGAGACTGCATTACTCAACTCGACGGTGAAAACGAAGGCAAAAAGAAAAAGTAAGCCCTGGTTCGACGAAGAGTGTTATATCCTTCGGAAGGAAACGCTAGGAGAATTGCACAGATGGAGAGAACTCAAATCGGATATAAATCTGGCCAGATACACAAGAAAAAGGAGAGAGTACCAAAATTTACTGAACAAGAAACGCACACAGTTTGCTGAGAAGAAAGAGCTAGAATTAATAGCGGACGCCGAAGCAGCTCCATACAGAATACTGCAACCCCGAAGAGCAAAAGTCCACCCGCAAATACCCATGTCGGTATGGGAAGACCACTTTTCAGCGATATACCAGAGGACTCAAATGAGCAGCAGGCAGCCCACGACAGCAAGTAATGAGGGAACCACACAACTCACGACGGAGGAAGTTTGGGCCGCGTTCCAGAGATGTGAACGGAACAAAGCACCGGGACCGGACCACCTTACCAATGAGATTTTACAAGAATCATTGCCAGCAACCATTGTAATATGGACATCACTATTCAACGAATGCTTCAGACAAGGGAAAATACCAGACAGATGGAGAGAATCTAGCATACATATGCTGTACAAAGGGAAAGGCCCTAAAGACTCGCCGGACTCTTACCGTGGTATTGCACTCGAATGCAATCCTTTCAAAGTGCTCTCCAGGATATTATTGAACCGGATTACGCCACAAGCCATGCCGTACATACCAGAACAGCAATTTGGATTTATAGCCGGCAGATCCACAACTCAGTCAATTGAGAGAGTGCTCGACACCATATGGGAAGCTACCGCCACGGCCGGAGGCTACATATACGCCATTTTCATAGATTACGTGAAAGCGTTCGACGGAGTGGACAGGACTATCATGGTAGATAAACTACGCCGCATTCTGGGAGAGGAAAACCCGAACCTGCCACTCATAGAGAACATCCTGAGTGTCAACCTACTAACGGTTAGCGACAAAGTGAGTCACTCCAGACCTATTACCCAGACGAACGGCGTTCTCCAGGGGGACCCTCTTAGCCCGATGATGTTTAACCTGCTAACACACGATGTCATACAAGAGGTAGCAGTAAACCTACCTATGTTCCTGTATGCAGACGACATGGTTATGATGTCGAGCAACAGAGAGGAATTACAGGAAGGGCTTAGCAGACTTCATGTATGGTCAAGAAGGAATGGCCTAGATATAAATACAGAGAAAACAAAGGTCATAAAGTTCAGAAAAGGCGGAAACGTCTCCAGATCGGACATCTTCACATATGGTAATGAGAAACTGGAAATTGTTAACTCATACAAATATCTGGGCTTAACACTGCAAGTGACAGGCAAGTCATTTACTAAGCACATAGAAGAAAGATGCTCGGCGGCGATCAAGGCTACGTACGACATAAAGAAGCTCGAAAAGCTCTCCACGACCACAGCCCTGCGCCTCTTCCACATGAAGATCGCTCCAATAGTTAGCTACGCGCTGAAAAAGATATGGGTTCACTTAACCTCAGCGAACCTAAAGAAGCTAGAAGCCGTGAAAGCGTCATACGTAAAAAGAGCTCTTCAAGTGTCAAGAACAACGCAAACGAGGCTGGTATACCTATTAATGGACACGGATTTCTTCGTAAGAGAGCTGATGACGAGCAACGGCCTTCAACCTACACCAGCATATGAGGCCCACGTTAGGGACAGAAGAAAAAGCAGCAGACGTGGACCAGGAATTCCTTCAGACGCCAGCCATGAACACGGAAGAATGGAAGAAGCCTAACTTCGAGCTACGTCACGTCTTCACGAGGACGGCGGCCCACGGGTTCCACCATAGGATCTGTGCCAAACGAGGATACCACTCGGCCTCAGAGCAGTGCATCTGCACCCTCTGTGGGCACAGCTGCAGTCAGTACCATATACTAACCTGCCAAGCAAGGACTGAGACACTAACGTTCTACGCAAAAGAAGGCAACTTTTGACTAAAATGTAGCAATGTACACATTGTGTTTAATAAATCTTATTAAAATTAGTGGTATATTGATGACATGAAAGTGAAACTTTTGGGGTTATATAAGTAGATGTAGAGAATATATGAAATTAGATCTTAATTTCTATAATTTACTGAATGGCGGCTATGTAGTATATAACTACAGAACTTACGTAAGATAATAATATTGTTATTAAAAATGAAATATTTTTATAGTTATTAATCAAGTGGGGTTGGGTCCTTTTCATATACTTAATGATAGTGTGGTGTAGATATTTATATGCGTCATTCTCTTCAGTATTGGCTCGAGAGAGCGCAAAAATTACAGTTCCTAAGGAAAACCAAAACTTACTGATAAAATAAGAGACCTAAAAAATGTTGTAGTCTCTCGATCATTTCAGCAAGATCTCTTAGCAGGATGAAATGATTGTACCCTCTACATTTCAAGCTCTCCATGCAGCAGGTATACCAAGATGCTATGTTTATTGTTCGAAAGCATAGCAAACCTGACATATTTTATCTTTCGCGTACAATTCACAATGACCTGATTTAGCTACTATTTAGTCCCACATGAAAAACCCACTGGCCGTTCTGACATTGTTATTTGCGTTTTCACGTTGAAACTCAAAACCCGAAGGTGGATAGGTTCAAGAAAAAGTATTTGGCATAAAAAGCATTCAGAGGGCGTATGTTTCATTACCGTATTATGGAAGAAAATAACTTTCAAAATGTCTGGTATTCTTCATTGAAAATAAATCTGAAAAAAAAAAAAAAAAAAATTATTTGAACGTCTAATTTACTTAGTTTGCAGCATTTGCTGCACAAGCCACTAGTATACATATAAAAAGAAAGAACAATAATTATGTGTGATGGATTGTATTTCTTCTGTGTTTTTATTATACACCGTCTTTCATAAGTCCGTGAAATATTTTAGAAATTCATCACAATTAAACTAAGCAACGAATAATTGTAATTATTATACCAACAGAATGGGAAAGTCTCCAAGTTTTCGCTAATATGTTTTCGCGGGATATCAGCCGAGTTAAGATTTTGGAATGCTCCAAGCTTTCGACTGCTATCTCTGCAGCCATCTTCAGGCTGAAGATGGCTGCAGAGATAGCAGTCGAAAGCTTGGAGCATTCCAAAATCTTAACTCGGCTGATATCCCGCGAAAACATATTAGCGAACCAACGCCGAGAAAGCCTCAAATCATACATTTCTCCAAGTTTTGTTAGGAAAAAGTCTGTATCGCATAGTTTCCGTAGTTTGCCGCTAGGAGGAGTAGTAGTGAATTAGTTCTGTTAGGAAAAGGTCTGTGATAATTACATTTTTCAACAAGACAGCTGTGCAGTTCATTTCCACAATGACGTACGCGTCTATCTCAACACAAATTAATCACAACGTTGGATAGGACGCTGTGAACAAGAAGACGACGTCTTTGTGCAGTGGCCACCCAGGTCACCGGATTTAACATCTTGCGATTTTTTTCTTGTGAGAATTTGTGAAGGATATTGTTTTTGTACCCCCACTCCTGGCTACCCTTCAGGAACTTCGCGACCATATCACCGTGGCTATGGCACTGACCGATCGTAATATGCTGACACGCGTGTGGGATGAAATTGATTATCGGCTAGATGCCTGTCGTTGAGCATTTATGAGATGTATAAAGAACTTGGAGAGTTTACCTACATTCCTATGTAAAAAATGTATCCGTTGCTTAGTTTATTTGTGATGAATTTCTAAAATGTTTCACGGACTTACGAAACGCCCGGTATTATAGCAGAAAAACCATTTATTTACCGATAAAAAATATCCTATAGGCCCTATAATGTTTTTTTATGATTATATAGAATGCTATTGAAAGAAAGGTCATTATTCTGGAAGATCATAGTATCGATCATTTTGAAGAAAAACGTCCTTGTTAATATGTGGTAGACCTATATACCGAACAGTTGTCAAAATAGAACAGTTTGAATTATTTAAAACTTTATCTGCACAATGATATGAGTTTCTTGAATTTACAGCCGTCCCAAGAAAAAATGGCCGCACTCTTGTTCGGGTCAAAATCAAAGTTTTATGCGCGATTCAGTCTTCGTTCTAATCGATAATCGATGGTTAACGTTATCGGATGGTCTTCGCAACGCCGTTCATGGTCTAGTCACAGTCACGAAGTATATACAGTCTAGTATATACAGTCACGAAGCTCAATACTTACTAAATATGCAAACATAGACAGTTGAAATACGCATCCATAGATAGTTGCTAACCACCAGGATCGCTACTATCGCCTCATCACAGACCCTTTCCCCAACAGACGATAAAATGTATTGTACTTTCGATATCGTATTCTTTTGAAAAAATTAACACTTTCCTTCCACTATTGAAATATGAAATACATAAGATTTATATATTATTTTCATAAGGTATATATTATATTTTATAAACTCACCTTCCTGGATCTTTCGGAAGAAGGATAACTCTGACCTCTTTTTCTTACAATATTTATAGTACTTACCACATACGTCTTCTTGTCCCATATTATTATTCAAATTATTATATTTTAGCCATTTACAGTTATTACAACCGATAACGAACATTTCACAGTTTACACAACTTTTCACAACAAAGCGAAATACGGCACAGTCAATGCCTTTTCGATCTAGACCAGGCCGTAATGTATGTTCGAGTTTTCTATTTGAGTGTATGGAGCTCAGTGAATTATTATATTATAACTTTATTGCGTATCATGCTAAGTTTTATTTAGTGTAATGTGTCCATAAGTTCCGTTTACTTTTTGTTGCGTAATATTTTGCAGAAATAATTACGAAACTGTGTTATTTTAATGTGAAGAGAATTTTAAGCGTTAAATAATCTGTTCGCATCAACACAGTTTAGAATGGAAGCTATTTTGAGGTTCAATAAAAATGAATTTATATTGTGATTTTAATTTAGCACATCTACCTTCCTTAATTGTATTTGTATGTATTTATTTACACTGCAAGTGGGCAAGCACCCGGTGGCAGTGGTATATACAATTAGCCACTGAACGAATATTGCACACTTTTATCACTGCCAATGTGGCGCTATAAACCAATTTTCAATACTTTTATCACAACTACAACACATTATTCAAATCTGACCTATGAAGAAACTAGCACACGGGTAGTTCAGATGATTGTTTTGAAAATCTGTAAAACACACGTAGACAGAAAATTTACCATACCACTCCTATGAGATTAGTGTACGTACGATTGTGTTACTTCGTCTCTTTGGTAGTAGATAAATACAATAATTCAGCACTCAATTGTAGTATTAAAATACAGACAAATAGAATGTGGCGGGTGTCATACATGACATTGTTTAATTATAATGTATAATTGCGAATATAGGAATATAAGTTAAATATAGTAAACATAACCTGTAATTTCCATATGACATAACATACATATGTAGTAGCAGAGCATTGGAGACCACTAAAATTAGACAGAAATGGGCAACTGGTACAGTAAACATAACCTATAATTTCAACATATCTAAATATTCGTGCGGTGCAACTGAAAATTATTGAATCGTGCTTAAATGAATGTACAAGAATTTCGCAATATTTAATCGAAATAAAGGCAGGTATTACACATACGAACAACGTAATTTTCACACCAAAAATAATATTACACCTTAACTCGCAAGGAATTATGTCTGAAGTGTCTCTTAATCATTGTTTTAAATTTTATTAATTCAATTACACTACATTTTAGAGAAATATATGTTACTCTTTATGCATTACAATTAATTTATATGGTTGAAACGCCGCCATTCGTGATGGGGTTAAGCGAGTCACATGGTCTGCCTTATTGTTCCTAGTATTCACAGCGCTCCAAGCGGCTAGCAACTATCGCGAGAAATGCAAAAAATCACCCCAAGCTTCGTGACTGTATATAGTAGACTGTGGTCTAGTCACAGTCTAGTATATACAGTCACGAAGTTCAATATATAGTAAATATGAATCCATAGATAGTTGCTAACCACTAGGATCGCTAATATCGCCTCATCACAGACAATGCGAAACAGTACCGGCACATTCTATTGTTCCTAGCACCCTCACAACTCAAGCTTCCTGACTGTATATACTAGACTGTGCTATTGTTCCTAGTACTCTTATCAGTTCAAGCTTCGTGACTGTATATACTAGACTGTGGGCATACCATGAACACACTGCAGTTTTTTTTAAAGAAAAACCTTGAACTAGACTACACTGGTAAAGTCTTCAAAGCCAGACTGTCTCCTGAAACGCCTCCTCGACGCCTTGGAAGAAATGGCCGTATGGCACCACCTGCGACCACCGTTGAATTATGACAACTAATTCAGAATGCCTGCGATGCCTTGACAGGAAGGTCAGATTTAATTTCAAATATGGTGCGGTCCAGGTACCAGGGATTTCGGGATGTCATCGAATGGCATGACTACTAAAAATTGGGCATTTTTAAGTTATTTTATGCTCGACCATGCCGAAATGTAGTAATTATACACCTGGTAGCAGCCCTTTAATGGACCTCATTAAAGTGCACCTATTCATTAAAATTCAGGTGTTCCAACAATCAGAAAATACCATTGTAGCAATATGAAAGCGCAAGTATCGATTATTCTCGGATATGCAATCGAAAGACAGCAATAAATCAATAAATCACCTATATTTGAAATAAAGTCAGTTCTGTTACTATAATAATTAGCGTTAATTGTAAATAATATTCAAATAAATTCAATTTGTCATCTCGTTTTCAATGTGTAATTCAATTTCAAGGTTATATCAAGATTAGGCAAATGTTTATTTTACTCTCTAGATTATATCAAGGTCAATGTCGACATTTGTTTCTCGGAAAAAATCAATACTTTCGCGTCTGCGCACATCTCACAATTTGCGAGGTATTGCACAAGGTCAGTTCCGCTCCCCACTCAGATAAGAATAATATGAATACTTACGAATAATTTCAAGTTAGAGATATGGTCGAGCATAAAAAAGTCGTATGAAACTTGCCTATAATGGCAATTACGACGCTCGTATGAAAATTATGAAATTCGCTTGCGCTCGTTTCATAAACATACTCGAGTCTTAATTACTATCATTATGGGCTCGTTGCATAATGTACATTTTAAATAATTGTTTTATTTCAATTATTGAAGATGATGCTTTTATTTTGCACCACAGTAATATATATATATATTTTTTTGTAAAATTACACTTCCATTCTTAGTTTCCTATGTCAGTGCCTAAAATACATGTTTTTAATTTTAGAACATGCATTACCTAATTTCTCTTATAAAAGCCATAGATGCAAAAGACCCGGACTTCGAAACTCAGGATTATAGCTCAAATACGCTGTGCATGATGCATGAGCTAAGACAACGCGTAGTAGTGAACGCTTATCATCATGATGATTTGAATCCTGCTACTCCGCCATAAAAATAAAGACATAGATATAAAAAATTAGTCGTGCTTGCGGTAGCTTAGTATGTTATTTCACTGCTTAATGACTTAAATTAAATCACATTAAGATGTAGGAAACATAACAGACAATTTACCTACTGCACGTAGTCCTGAAAACCAGAATCAATTTGGTGCCTTAAAATTAACTGACATAAATATATTGACTGTTAAGATTGTTTTAGCTAAACATTATCACTGAATTAATACGATTATAGGCTTACTACAGCAATAGTCTACTGGTCTCCAACCAGGAGATCAATCGTGAAAGGAATGTGCTTACTATTGCGTCATCTATTGGAGCGAAGTAGGTAGTTAATATACCGTTAAAACGTCAGTTTAAAAACCATGCGCTCTCCTGCATATGTTATTTCCTGTATGGAGGGATTAAAAGACCGGGAGATTAACAGTGATCAAATTTTGTAACTAGGGTAGTATAAATATGTGTGTATCAATGTTATCGTTTGTGCTGTGAGAGCTAGCCAATACAGATACGAGTACCTACGTGTGTGACCTTATGACAACGTTTATTCACAGCATTACCCCGCTGCGTCTCATTCCCCAGAGATTTTCTCGTGGTTGGAGTATAGTATTGCCCAGGAACTTGGATTGTCTCCGTTCTTCTTACGATTATGCTACATAGATATACTAAAAAAAAATAATTAAATAATTCTGCCACGATTCGGATTCCAACTCATGACGGAAAGTTTACAAAGCCTAAAATTCTGGCTCTGAGCTATTCTATAGTCTTGCGGGCACTCGCCTAAGTCTTCCTCTTCTTCTAGTTCATGGTTTGGATTTTCAATCCATTGTTCAGACCATCTCTTCCTAGGTCTCCTGTACTTCTTTTCCATCTAGGTTGGTATTTCAAAGCCATGTTAGGAAATCTACTGCCTGTCATTCTATCTACGTGTTGTCGCCAGTCTTTCCTATATTTATTATTTCATTCAGTTCTTCTGTTTGTAATTCTTGTCGAATGTCCGTGTTACATTTTTTATCTGTTTTTGTATACTAATCTAAGAAATTTCTTTACAGCCAAGTGATTTTTGAGTTCTGGCAACAGAAAGAAGTCTGAGGGTGTGAGATCTGGTGAGTGATGAAACAACACTTTCCTCTTGGCCATACCCGGCCTCTTCACAATATTCTCCGGTTATTGTTCTCACTTTGCAGGATAATCAATCACGATTATCTCCTTGGAATTCCAGAACACGGAATGAGATAGAGGTAGAGCGAAAGTGAAATTAGAATAGCCGACAGAGTAATTGTCTCATGCCTCCATGTTAATTCTTGTTCCAGTGCACTTTAATAGAACCAGGTACTAGGTTTTGAACCCGTTAGCCTTGTAAACTAGCAGTATTTATTTCCCATATTGTAGATGTACGTTTCATTACCAATAGAATGAAATTATTGGGCCCGTCACGAATTTCTAGTCTCCATGGTGATGTTGGCTGCGCGGTCCGCAATCTTTGTACTCGGTAACGGATTTAAGTTGGATTTTGAGTTGCATATCTTAAAACTTTACCCAATGGCTGTCGCATAAGATGTTTTCACATCAATAAGCTCTTTGACAACAGTTAAATTATTGTCTTGATATGGCTGGCGATGCCGGTTGTATGTTTGCTTCAATTTTCATCACTGATTATTGTCTGCAGCAAGCAAGGGAGGGGTGGGTGTCGTGATCTTGCATCTCGGTGGGCGCCATCCGACAACAGCAGCACCCACGGACAGCGGTTGAAATTAATTTCTCAGCACGCAGTTACGAAGCTAAGGGTACGCTGTTTGTTGGGCAGCGTGTGGCGCGGCCCGTCCTGCGGTTCATTCGATGGCCACAAGGTAGGGTCAGCGCGCCGCCGCCAGGTAGATGGGTAGTCGAGATGCTGGAAGTGACCCCCGGGGAAATCAAGCCGCCAGTGAGGGAGGCCGCGCGGGCTGCTTATTTGTATCCTTCTGCAGTGCTGCCACCTTGCCATTGTTGTATCGTTAGCTCGCGTTTAACCCCTTCGCGATGCGGCCGCACCTGCCGTCAAGCGAAATGTATTTATGTAGCCGACAAGCGAGGTGCGGTTCCAGCGTACAGGGGGCACTTAACAGGCGCAGTATGTGCTGGACAAGAGCGATGTCTGGATCTGAACCCTCAGGATACTCTGGTTTCTTCTTCATCATCATCATCATCATCATCATCATCATCATCATCATCATCATCATCATCATCAGGCTTCGAGACTTCGGACCCGATAGAGCAGTTCAGTGGGAAATCCGCATAACGGCATACTGAGTATAGTGGTAAAGCGTACAGTGGGTGGGGTACTGTAGAATGAATGCCAACAAATACGCAAAGGAAAACGCTATGGATTTGAAGGTTCTGACGAATAATTTAGTTTTCATACAAACCTATTTTAAAACTGTGTCTGAAACTATTACACGGTTAGAAAAGTCAGAGCAAGAGATGCCGGAAGCCCTCAAATTAATTGAGGAAATGACACACAGAATTAATGAGACACCAGGTATACCGGTTACTGATTACTGAACGTGTAAAACAGAAGTGGAAATCAATTTTATGTAAAAATAACGGATATGGAACATTGTGTAATATAAACAGCAAATTAGTGGACATAGAGTCACCCGAGAATAAAGGACTGTCTCTTAGAGACTGCAATGATGTTAGGTTTTTTCGTTTTGCTCCTATCACGTCATGCGACGTAGAACTGTGTTTGGCAGATAACCGAAAAAGATTTACGTTTGAGACACTGAAAATGTATCTTGTAGTACATTGCAATTCGGTACTGTAACTGCACTTCCTAAAGACGACCAATAGGATAAATGAAGAAATTAAAATTGCTACATGTTTATTTCCACCATTAACCCTGTGTGTAATTAAACACAAATGCTTAAAAGACAGGAGAATAAATGCTTTTCACATTCTTTTGACATTGTCATTGTGTAATGTATATTTACTTTCAGAATGTACATATGTGTGTGTTTCCCCATACTACCGTACTCTACTCTAAACAGCAACGTTGTTACTTCAACACATCTCTACCTTTCACTACCTGCAGCGAGTCAACAACTATAGTACATGCACAGTAAACTTATTGTATCGGGTCCAAAGTCTCGAAGTCTGATCATCATCATCATCATCATCATCATCATCATCATCATCATCATCATCATCATCATCATCATCATCATCATCATCATCATCAGGCTTCGAGACTTTGGACCCGATTCAATAAGTTTACTATGCATGTACTATAGGTTGTTGACTCGCTGCAGGTAGACAGAGATGTGTTGAGGTAACAACGTTGCTATTTAGAGTAGAGTACGGTAGTATGGGGAAACACACACATATGTACATTCTGAAAGTAAATATACATTACACAATGGCAATGTCAAAAGAATGTGAAAAGCATTTATTCGCCTGTCTTTTATAAGCATTTGTGTTTAATTATATATAGAGTTAATGGTGGAAATAAACATGTAGCAATTTTAATTTTTTCATTTATCCTATTGGTCGTCTTTAAGAAGTGCAGTTACAGTACCGAATTGCAATGTACTACAAGATGCATTCTCAGTGTCTCAAACGTAAATCTTTTTCGGTTATCTGCCAAAGTTTGTACTGTAGAAAGCTGCGCTCTACGTCGCATGACGTGATAGGAGCAAAACGAAGAAACCTAACATCATCGCAGTCTCTAAGAGACAGTCCTTTATTCTCGGGTGACTATGTGCACTAATTTGCTGTTTATGTTACACAATGTTCCATATCCGTTATTTTTACATCAAATTGATTTCCACTTCTGTTTCACACGTTCAGTACCCGGTGTACTTGATGTCTCATTAATTCTCTGTGTCATTTCCTCAACTAATTTGAGGGCTTCCAGCATCTCTTGCTCTGACTTTTCTAATCGTGCAGTAGTTTCAGATACAGTTTGAAAATAGGTTAGTATGAAAACCAAATTATTCGTCAGAACCTTCAAATCCAGAGCGTTTTCCTTTGCGTATTTGTTGGCATTCATTCTACAGTACCCCCACCCACTGTACGCTTTACCACTATACTCAGTACGTCGTTATGCGGATTTCCCACTGAACTGCTCTATTGGGTCCGAAGTCTCGAAGCCTGATCATCATCATCATCATCATCATCATCATCAGCCATTTATGCACGCATATATTTCTTATATCCCATCCTAGTGACTCGCTCATGAGCAGATGGGATACCGAAAGACGTGTTCACGATGGTTGCCATGGCAACTCACAGATCACAAAACCACTCGGTTGGGATTATCTCTCATGCACTTGATGCAGTTTCATGAGGAAGGAATGCCTTTCTTGCTCCGTACGTTAAAGGGGATGAAACCTGGGTGCATCATGCGACACCGGAGACGAAGCAAGAATCCATATTATATGCGTTTTTACGCATCGTCCCCACCTCGCAAGATTCCAAACAGCTTCATCCGCGAAGAAAGTTATGGCGACAGTCTTTTGTGACCCACAAGGGCGTGCTTCTGCTTGATTTTCTCACTAAGGGAATGACAGTGAATGCTGCCAGTTATTGTCACACACTGGGGCGTTCGAGGGAGACAATTCACAGAAAACGATCTGGAATTCTCTCAACAGGCGTCGTGTTGCTGCACGACAACGCCAGACCACACGCTGCCAATAGCACGCGTGAATTGTTACGACGCTTCCGGTGGGAGGTACTGCACCATCCTCCCTACAGCTCGATGTGGTATTCAGTTATTTTAATCTCTTTGGACCGTTGAAGAAGCACCAGGTGGTAAGCGATTGAACACCGATAGGCCGTTTCAGCAAACCGTCATGACCTGGCGTTCAAATCGTATTATGTCCAACTTACAGTTTTTTTACACGACTGACGAAAAACTGAATTACTCGTAAACCGGACAAGTTTTCAAAACACTGCACAAAACCATTTTTAAGTACTTGTTTCACAGTTTACAAATATGACGTCTTGGAACCATCAGACTTCACAGCATGAAAGGTAAATAAATAGAAAGTAACAAATTTAATTTCGTCCACTGTTGGACTTAATACGTTTTTTTGAGTCCACAACTGTGGAGTAAAGGTTAGCGCGTCTAGCCGCGAAACCAGGTCGCCCGGGTTCGATTCCCGGTCGGGACAAGTTACCTGTTTGAGGTTTTTTCCGGGATTTTCCCTCAACCCAATATGAGCAAATGCTGGGTAACTTTCGGTGTTGGACTCCGGACTCATCATTTCACCGGCATTATCACCATCTCATTCAGATGCTATATAACCTAAGCTGTTGATACAGCGTCGTAAAAAATTAACCTACTTCTAAATACGTTTTGAAACGATGCTCCTAGGGACTTGACGCAGATTTCTTTTATGCCTACTGGCATCGGTGTCTTGGTCTACCGTTGGAACAAGTGCTTGGACAAGCATGGTGACTATGTTGAAAAGTAATGCGTGCCAGGGCCCTCTTACTACTGTGTGTCAGTTTATCTGCTGTGAAATGGTTTGTCCATGAGAGCTCTTGTTACATTACTTTTTGAAAAGCTCTCGTAGGGAAAGTATTTTTATAATTTTATTCATTTTGATCCAACCACATTTACTGTTGTCATGCATAGCTCCCTGAATTCCATCCTGCCAATTCTTTCTGGGATGTCCTCTTCTTCCCCTTTCCAGGCAGATCCAGTTCATCACTTGAGGTAGTCTTTGGATTGCCATGGTTATATCATGCAAGTTGTTTTGTTCTGATATTTTTTTGTATTCTCCACTTTCATTTGTTGTCTTGTAATAGCATTAGGCACACGATATAATTTACTAATTCTTGCAGAGCAACATCAAATGTCCATTTACATTTGCAAGTATTTTTTTCGGTTGTCTGCCATATTTCACAGATATATTACTGTGACACTTCTAACAATGATATTATATACGATAATTTTTTGGTATCAAGTTATTCTTTTCGTCTCGTAAAATAGAATTCAGTTCTCTGATAACATTCCAGCCAAGAGATATTCTGTCATGTTTGCCATGTGATGTAATTTTTGTTTCAAGATAAATATATCGAAAAAATATAATGATCTGGCAAGTATCAAACTGTAGGTCTTATTCTTCAACTCCTACGCACAGACATTCGGCATTAGAGCCATTTCATTTACAATATTCTTCATCAAGCTTTCTGATCATGTATTCTATGTCTTCACGAATATGTGATCACTTTGTCACTGGCAAAATTTAATGAGTAACCTACTTAACTATGGTAACTGCCAATTTTTTTAATAAACTCTCTTCTGTGGCCTATATAGCTTTGCTACGGACAGTACCTATGGTGAATGACAGTTTTTAACGAATTGGTCTAATGGCCTGTATGCAGTGTTGTTGCGTAATTACGGTAACTGCCAATTTTGAAGAAATTGTATTTTGTGGTCTGTGCAACTTTGTTACGTAACTATGGTGAATTGCAATTTTTAACGAACTGTTCTAGTGGCCGTTGCAGTGTTGTTGCGTAATTATGGTAACTGCCAATTTTGAAGAAATTGTATTTTGTGGTCTGTGCAACTTTGTTACGTAACTATGGTGAATTGTAATTTTTATCGCACTGTTCTAGTGGCCTTTGCAGTGTTGTTGCGTAATTATGGTAACTGCCAATTTTAAAGAAATTGCATTTTGTGGTCTGTGCAACTCTGTTACGTAACTATGGTGAATTGTAATTTTTATCGAACTGTTCTAGTGGCCTTTGCAGTGTTGTTGCGTAATTATGGTAACTGCCAATTTTAAAGAAATTGTATTTTGTTGTCTGTGCAACTTTGTTACGTAGCTATGGTGAATTGCAATTTTTAAAGAACTGTTCTAGTGGCCTTTGCAGTATTGTTGCGTAATTATGGTAACTGCCAATTTTGAAGAAATTGTATTTTGTGGTCTGTTCAACTTTGTTACGTAGCTATGGTGAATTGCAATTTTTAAAGAACTGTTCTAGTGGCCTTTGCAGTATTGTTGCGTAATTATGGTAACTGCCAATTTTAAAGAAATTGTATTTTGTTGTCTGTTCAACTTTGTTACGTAGCTATGGTGAATTGTAATTTTTAAAGAACTGTTCTAGTGGCCTTCGCAGTATTGTTGCGTAATTATGGTAACTGCCAATTTTAAAGAAATTGTATTTTGTTGTCTGTGCAACTTTGTTACGTAGCTATGGTGAATTGCAATTTTTAAAGAACTGTTCTAGTGGCCTTTGCAGTATTGTTGCGTAATTATGGTAACTGCCAATTTTAAAGAAATTGTATTTTGTTGTCTGTGCAACTTTGTTACGTAGCTATGGTGAATTGCAATTTTTAACGAACTGTTCTAGTGGCCTTTGCAGTGTTGTTGCGTAATTATGGTAACTGCCAATTTTGAAGAAATTGTATTTTCTGGTTTGTGCAACTTTGTTACGTAACTATGGTGAATTGTAATTTTTATCGAACTGTTCTAGTGGCCTTTGCAGTATTGTTGCGTAATTATGGTAACTGCCAATTTTGAAGGAATTATATTTTGTGGTCTGTGCAACTTTGTTACGTAACTATGGTGAATTGCAATTTTTATCGAACTGTTCTAGTGGCCTTTGCAGTGTTGTTGCATAATTATGGTAACTGCCAATTTTGAAGAAATTGTATTTTGTGGTCTGTGCAACTTTGTTACGTAACTATGGTGAATTGCAATTTTTATCGAACTGCTCTAGTGGTCTTTGCAGTGTGTAACCATGGTAGTTGCCAATTTTGAAGAAACTGTTGTCTGTGCAACTTCGTTACACAAGTATGATGAGTGCCAATTTGGCTTAGTAGCCCTGCAGTGTTGCCATGTAACTACAGTGTTGCCATGCAACTACAGTGTGGTATAAATAACTGTTAACTTTGACGAACTTGTGTTGAGTTCTCCTTCTCCGTTGATTAAGGACCTGCTAACATAATGTGAGGTTGAAGGACGATTGACTCTACGCGTGCCGGCCATGTTGGCGCGGTGCATTGGATTGCAAATTGGCGGGTAATGCGCCGCTCGCAGCTGTTCCGGGGCATTAACCACCGGCAACAGGAATTTCATTTCGGCAAATGTAAAAGCATTTCATTTATACCCCGACCGACGGGGTGGGGGTGGGGTAGAGGGCAGCGCGCGACCCGGACAGTGCATCCATTGCGTTATTTAACGACGTTATATCTACTCCTGCGGTTGGCAATTGTCCAATTAGAATCGGATGGGCGATTTTGTGTGTTTATGACGCTGCCTCAACTACATTGACCGCTGATAGAGGCAAGGCGATTGAACTCGACGATACACGGTCTGTTATTAAAGTTGAACCTTTTTATTAGCGGCCATTCTGTAGGCCTACTCAGCCATTAAGCTGCAGTTTCGGCTCTATTTTGATACCGCCGTAACGAGTTCGAATCCCTCCCGTACATTAAATGCTGTCAATCAAAGTTTTAGAAATTTCGAGTTACTGTATGTCAGCCGTGGCGAAAATTTAATCGTGCGCCGAGCCACTGTGTAACCTGCAACGTGCATAACACCTATGGAGAGAGGCGGACACCCGAAGGGGAAGTGAAGCAACTGTCTGACTTATTAACGGATTTTCATTTTCCTTACGGCAAGCACTTAAATATAATTTTATAGAGTATAAGCACAGTCTAGTATATACAGTCACGAAGCTTGAGTTGTGAGGGTGCTAGGAACAATATACTGTGCCGGTACTATTTCGCATTATCTGTAATGAGGCGATATTAGCGATCCTAGTAGTTAGAAACTATCTATGGATGCATATTTACTACGTATTGAGCTTCGTGACTGTATATACTAGACTGTGGTATAAGGTTACAAACTAATGTTTAGTACGTGTAACAAAGAAAGAAATGTAGAATGAAATATAGGCCACATTATCACAACCTAAAATTAACTGTCTTCAGAATGTCTCTGCGACAGAGTTTCAGAATCAGGAATTATGTCACTTACTGCCAGTCGTAGTTGATCACGAAGGTATTTGTCTGTCAGTCGTGATCTAAATTAGGTTTTTACTATTTTCATTGTTGAAAATAATTTTTCACAAACGTAGACTAAGTTGTAGCGAACATGGCTTCAACAGAGCAAGCGAAAGAACGAAGCTTCGGATTTTTTTTTTTTGGCAAAGATTTGAAAAGTTCAACATTTGTCAAGTTCTTACATCTAGCTTTCATTGTAACATTACATTGTAAATCTATGAGTTTAAATTGAACACTTAACCGCATTATTCGTACATCTGCTGAAAAAGGATCGAAATAATAATAATAATAATAATGATAATAATAATAATAATAATAATAATAATCTTTTAATGTTTCATGAGTGACATGTAGCATAATGCCGTTTTATGTTATACAACCGTTTTCCTCGTAATACTTGTGAACAAATCATACATTTAATATTCTCACCATATTGGCAGCAAAAAAATGCGTCCACACATCCTACTTGAAACTTTCGTTTTTGTAGAAGTACATGGTTTCGAGAGACACATTGTGACGACACGCCACTCGCAGGTCAGACACAAATACAAATGGAACGGAGTTTGACTCCAGTGAGTGAGATGGTGGGGGTTGGGGGAGTTAGGAAACAAGAGGAATGCACAGCTATCATTGCGAGCCACAATGTGCTCGTGAGTCGCATTTTCGCCACGGCTGCTGTATGTCGATAAAATATCACGGAGTATAGACTGCGTCTGTGCCTTCCACCCTCACGGGCCAGGTTCGGTCCCCAATCAGGTCGCGATAAAATATGTGGTGGAAAAAGCAGATGTTGCAGAGGGTTTTTCTCGGGATGTTTCCGTTTACCTCTATTATTCCACCAACACACTCCACTCTCCCTCATTTTCTCTATCATCTGCAATAGTGAAAATAGGCTTTGGGGAAATCTGGGGGGAGGAGTGCAGGTTTCCGATATTAATACAGGGAGGGGTTGATGCTCTGGGGCTTATCAGGTTACTCGTCCGCGAAACGCGACCTAGATCTATGAGGGACTCAGACAGGATGACCCGCCTGTCAGCGTCGAATTCACGAATGCCATTCGGGCCACTGTCGAACTTGGACAATCATCGCATATGTAGGATGCACAATGGACCAAAGCTTAAGTATACGGACCCTCGTAAAGTGAGCCAGCCAGCCGAAACAGTACAAATTATCACATTGACTATTTCGTTTATATGACGTCATTCCATTTTCGGCCAGTTAAGTGTAATGAAATTTTGAATTCCAACAAATCAAAGTCATACATCGCGATAATTTCTGCAGCTCGATTTATCACTATCAATTTATCGCATGGTCGTTCTTTTGTTTAGTCAGTGTCGCCAACTGTTTCCACGTAGGCTAAATCGATGTACTAAATAAAGTGCGAAATCCTACTTCTACATCTTCATCTTCTAATTCCGTGTCCATTATTTGTCAAGAAAATGACACTCCTTCATAACAATTGTTCATTTAATTAATGTATTAATCAGGTTATTTGTAATTATACTATAAAATGTTTAAATTAAATTATGATTTCAGCAGATAATGAAAACGTATTTCTGTTATAGACTAATAACAAGAGAAAAGCGCAGCACATGTAATTAACATTTTTAAACCTTTATTTCGCTTTTCTCAATTGGCATTACTGAATAACATTCAATTTCTCTATTGCAGTAATCGATATTCATCTATTTCGACTTCACAATGTCTGAATAGGTTAAGTATTCATAAATATACAATTATTATTATTTTGTGAGCGACTTTTAGGGACATATTATTTACATTTTTATTTTATTCACGAAATAGTCCTAATAAATGTCACTCGAGGTCTGAGATTTGCCGATAAATCCACAAGCGAACTCTTGTGACATTACTGTAGATAACAAAAACGCATAGGTCTATACCAAACAGGATTCAAACTCAAGACTGTTGACTTCCATACACTTTTATCATGGGTAAATAATAATAATAATAATAATAATAATAATAATAATAATAATAATAATAATGGCTACCGGCATAGCTCGGTCGCCGATCCGGAGTTGCGCTCGGGCACGGGTTCGATTCCCGCTTGGGCTGATTATCTGGTTGGGGATTTACGAGGTTTTCCCCAAATGTAAGGCAAATGTCAGGTAATCTATGGCGAATCCTCGGCCTCATCTCGCCAAATACCATCTGGCTATCACCAATCCCATCGACGCTATATGACTTCGTAGTTGATACAGCGTGGTTAAATAACCAAGCAAAATAATAATAATAATAATAATAATAATAATAATAATAATAATAATAATAATAATAATAATAAAAATGGTCACTACTTTGTAGTTCCATGTAGCCTATGCGAGAAGCGGATAATTCTTCAACGTTGCAGCACATTTATTCTCCGCCTGTTACGCTCTCAAAGGAGCTGCCTTTAAATTGCACGATAAAAAGTGAGCGTCTCTTAGAAACTGACAACTAAGAGAATACTTTTTTCTGGACATAGTAACACGAACTACATGATCGTTTCACAAATTAATGTGTATTCTCTGTGAATGAACAATTGCTTAATTGACAGAGTCAGACTGTAGCGACTCCAAGTCTGAGGCTGCGCTGGGGAACTAGTTCGAATCCCGCTTGGGCTGATTACGTAGTTTGGTGTTTTCCTAGGGTTTCCCCAATTGTAAGGCGAATGTCAGGTAATACCAATGCAAATTCTCGGAATCATCTCGCCAAATATCAATTTTACTATCATCTGACGCCAAATACAGCAATACTTAAAATCGATGGTAAGATCATATATTTATCAATATTGGTGAAAATATAGCCTTCAGAAATCGTCCAATAATATGTAACCAGGGTGTATATTGAGCAATAATTTGAGGTTATACTTATGTAAGATAATTAGGTATGGTTGAGTAGGAAGTGCTAAATCACATTTTACTCTGTATTTGCTTCAAAACAGGATAATTAAAATTTGTTTGTCAAAATCTGTTGATTAACCAAAACGTTGGATTTTGTTTTTAGAATTTTTTGTTTTTAATATTGAACAAATTTACAATTTAACTTTGATAACTGTTTTCATAAAAATCGTTGTTAATTGTAAAGATGACATATAAGCATTTCATAATACTAGGTGAAATATGTTACCTCTTTTACTAGAACCAAAATACAATACAACATCTTGGAAAATTCATTCTTCATTATAATGGACCAAGATTATACAATCAGTTTATTAAAATAAATCCAGAACTTAACCTTAATAAATATTTATATTTATTTAAATCGAAACTGGCCACTATTTAACTTTTTTCATATAGATATTTTGTCTTTTTTAACTAGCCTAATGTTTTTTTCTCAATTTATACCTCCGATTTTAATTATATTACGTCTTAAATACTAGTATTATTGTGTAACTAGAACTGCACCTTACATGAGAATTTGCTCTTTTGGGTACAAACTGTATAGTTTTATAGTAATATGCGTTACAAGAGCGGTATGTTGACGTTTTCATGTTCTCGGAAATTAAAAAAGCTCAACTACGTTTCGCTTTTTCAATCTTTTCCTCGAACATGAAAACAAACATACCGCTCGTGTATCGTACATTATTTTGTGCGAAGATCGTTTATTACATATCTGAAAGAGGAATTTCTAATTAGTTGCAATGAAATCTCCATCTTGGTTTCTGTTCAATGACGGCAACTTTGGAAAACAAATATATCTATCTTCAACATTGTTCCTATAAAATGTTTTCTGTGTTTACTATACTGCAGCAGGCCGTGATATACGTTTGTCTTTTTTTTCCCCCAGTCTATGATGAGTCTGGAATCTTGTTGATTTTTTCACGGCTTCCTTAATGTTACTTGCATTACAAATGCAGTAACTTTTGTGGTGTTGTAGAGTTTACTTAATTTTTGCAAATATTTAAAAGCAATAATTAACAGTGCAATTTAGGTGCAATTGCAGTGGTAAGTTTCCAATTTATAATTATTACTATATTGAACGTCTTTAAAAATAATATGTTAAAAGCCTAAAGCAGTAAAATGAATATGACGCTTAAGCGGTAAGAAGAGGGAAATTGTTGTGTGTGTTACGTTGGGAATACTGAATGTGGAATTTTAGACTTTCCGCGGATTGGTTTTGTGCGGAAACCAAGCAAATACGCACGATATCACACAAAATATGTTTACGTAATTTGAATTTCAGTAAATTCAAATTAAAAAAAAATCGAGTAGACGGAAATCTGCACGTTTCACACTTTTGGCACAGGGACGTCTGTGTGTGTCATGAACCGAAGAATTTGACAGATTGTGCCCAAAAGGTGAGCATTCTTGCAAGCTGTATTTGTACGTTTGAACCGCTTGTGTGGTCTTGCTAGGCGTGTCGTGTGCATAATGATTTGCAGATTAGCCACACGACCATTTATTTTATGGAGTAAATATTACGTTTGTTGTATAATGGCATTACCAATTCCAGTGCAGCGGCGCGCGTGTTTGGATATACATAGCGGCGCCAATTATTTATTAAACGCCGTTTTGTGATTAAAGGTAATTAATGTTTGTTGGGAAAACTATTAAGAATTTACAGCGCCAACAAGTTGACACGCGGCGTTCTTTACGTCGCAACTCTTGATTACGTGGCTTAAATTAAACTGATTCTTAAATCAGCAGCTGATAGTCGGATTATGAGCATGCTCTATCATCTTGGGGAATAGCACCTGCCGCATTGTTCGTAGTAATCGCATTTTCATCAACATTATTTTTACGCATAGTTACGTCCGCTACTACTAGTGGTGGGATGTATTTCCGCTGGTAGAAATTCATTTGGAAATATTTCAAAATGACTTTTTGCAAGTATTCTCGGATGATTTTTGGGGAAATTCCAGACTGGGATTTTTTAATATTCTTGGGGAATACACCTCGCGCATTGTTCGTAGTAATCGCATTTTCATCAACATTATTTTTACGCATAGTTACGTCCGCTACTACTGGTGGTGGGATGTATTTCCGCTGGTAGAAATTTATTTGGAAATATTGCCAGATGACTTTTTGCAAATATTCTCGGATGATTTTTGGGAAATTCCAGACTGGGATTTTTTAAATATTCTTAGGGAATAACACCTGCCGCATTGTTCGCAATAATCGCATTTTCATCAACATTATTTTTACGCATAGTTACGTCCGCTACTACTAGTGGTGGGATGTATTTCCGCTGGTAGAAATTTATTTGGAAATGTTCCCAGATGACTTTTTGCAAGTATTCTCGGATGATTTTGGGGAAATTCCAGACTGGGATTTTTTAAATATTCTTGGGGAATAACACCTGCCGCATTGTTCGTGGTAATCGCATTTTCATCAACATTATTTTTACGCATAGTTACGTCCGCTACTACTAGTGGTGGGATGTATTTCCGCTGGTAGAAATTTATTTGGAAATATTGCCAGATGACTTTTTGCAAATATTCTCGGATGATTTTGGGGAAATTCCAGACTGGGATTTTTAAATATTCTTAGGGAATAACACCTGCCGCATTGTTCGCAATAATCGCATTTTCATCAACATTATTTTTACGCATAGTTACGTCCGCTACTACTAGTGGTGGGATGTATTTCCGCTGGTAGAAATTTATTTGGAAATGTTCCCAGATGACTTTTTGCAAGTATTCTCGGATGATTTTTGGGGAAATTCCAGACTGGGATTTTTAAAATATTCTTGGGGAATAACACCTGCCGCATTGTTCGTAGTAATCGCATTTTCATCAACATTATTTTTACGCATAGTTACGTCCGCTACTACTAGTGGTTGGATGTATTTCCGCTGGTAGAAATTTATTTGGAAATATTCCCAGATGATTTTTTGCAAATATTCTCGGATGATTTTTGGGGAAATTCCAGACTGGGATTTTTTAAATATTCTTAGGGAATAACACCTGCCGCATTGTTCGTAGTAATCGCATTTTCATCAACATTATTTTTACGCATAGTTACGTCCGCTACTACTAGTGGTGGGATGTACAGGGACATCATTTTATTTTTACTTCAATTTTTATTGTACCTGAGTTTTTGAATGTACTTCACTCCCACCACTCTACTAGTAAACTTCCAACCGTTCATCACACAGAGCCGAGGGCGCGTAAGCAGTACTGAGTTAGTGAGTATAGTACGTCCCAGAAATATCTTCGCGTTTTCCAGTGACGAAAAAGCTTTCAATATTGAATCATATTTTCGCACAGATACTATCGTCAGTTTGCCTACGTCGTATCCCGGTTTCCCCCACCTGCTTCTGTTCGCCCCTCTGTAAAGTCTAGTAGCTGGGCTATCTTAGCTTTTTCTGAAAACATTAATTTCTGTTAGGAATTGGACGCCAACGTAATATTATACTATAATTGTCATATGATTCCCCGCTCCCCTTTCTATGACCCTGCGACAAAACCACTTGAACGGACAGTAGATAGCATTTCTGAGTAATTTTATCTTTTCGGATCGACCAGAAGTGAAGATTGAATTTACAGTACGTAAGGTACTCTTTTATAGAGTAGGTACAGAATTATTTCAACATGAGTTACTCGCACGAAGGACGAAACTGGTAATTGGAATTAGGTACAATAGTCTATAGTGCGATAATATGCACAAAAGAACTGAAGCCTATATCGAAATGAACGGCCACCATTTTCAAAAATGTGTTTAAATATCCATATTATGATTATTATTCAATTTAACTTCATTCTCTATATTGTACGCTAATGTGCTGTAGACAGTATAATATACACTACATAATGAATACGTCCGAATGGATAGCTCAGTTCGTGAGTAAAAACACTAAGTGTTAATACAGTACTGTATTTTGATTAAACAAAAACCTAATGAAAATTATCGAACTCAAAATTGCGATATTTCCTAGTTTACATAAATGGATGAACTACTTTTGTTCCCTCCTATACCTAGTAAAGTGATTTGTATTTTACGCCAGTATTATCGAACTCCAGCCGTGGAAGGGGTAGCAAACGGTATTTCCTGTTTCAATCGTTAATAGAAAGGTATAGCCAGATTAATATTAAAAATGTTAGTAAAAATAAAATGATGTCCCTGTATTTCCGCGGGTAGAAATTTTTTGGAAATATTCCCAGATGACTATTTGCAAATATTCTCGGATGATTTTTGGGGAAATTCCAGACTGGGATTTTTTAAATATTCTTGGGGAATAGCACCTGCCGCATTGTTCGCAATAATCGCATTTTCATCAACATTATTTTTACGCATAGTTACGTCCGCTACTACTAGTGGTGGGATGTATTTCCGCTGGTAGAAATTTATTTGGAAATGTTCCCAGATGACTTTTTGCAAGTATTCTCGGATGATTTTTGGGGAAATTCCAGACTGGGATTTTTTTAATATTCTTAATTATCCCTCTACTTTGACAAATGTTACATGTTACATCTCATGGGAAACATGGATTGTAGATAGTATTGACAGTAATCACATTATTATTTTCTCATTCCAACAGGAAATTTTATTTATTTGCAGATGTGAACACAAACAGGATGAACCCAATTACAATGTTCACTTATAACTACAATATTAATTATTTAATACAAAAATATATAGGCCTATATATACATTTATGTGGACAAAGAGAATCTAAGGATATAAATATAAGAAACATAAAAATACGAGTATAAAGACATGCAGGAACAGAAGTTGAAACGACAAAGTCAAATTGTGGTGAATATAAATCCTAATATAAAAGTTAATGCAAATGAAATAATAATCTTAATGCAATAATAATCTTAATACAACAGTAATCTTAAGACAATAATAATCTTAATGCAATAGTAAACTTACTACAGTAGTAAACTTAATACATTAATAATCTTAATATAGTGATAATATTAATCTTAACACAACAATAATCTTAATACAACAGTAATCTTAATACAACAACAATCTTAATACAGTAATAAACTTACTGCAACAACGATCTTAATACAGTAATAATCTTAATACTACAATAATCTTAATACGATAATGATCTTAATATAACAATAATCTTAATGCAACAATAATCTTAATACAGCAATAATATTAATACAACAGTAATCTTAATACAACAACAATCTTAATACAGTAATAAACTTACTGCAACAACGATCTTAATACAGTAATAATCTTAATACTACAATAATCTTAATACGATAATGATCTTAATATAACAATAATCTTAATGCAACAATAATCTTAATACAGGAATAATCTTAATACATAATAATATTAATACAGTAATAAACTTAATACAACAATAATCAATACAGTGAGAATCTTAATGCAATAATAACCTTAGTACAATAATCTAAAAATACAGTAATAATTTTAATATAACAATAATCTTAATACAGTAACAAACTCAATACAATAATAATCTTAATATACGTAACAATAATCTTAATACAACAACAATCTTATTACAGTAATAATCTTAATACAGTAATAATCTTAATACAGTAGTAAACTTAATACAATAATAATCATAATACAACAATAATCAATACAGTGAGAATCTTAATGCAATAATAACCTTAATACAATAATCTTAATACAGTAATAATTTTAATATAACAATAATTTTGATACAGTAATAATCTTAATACTACAATAATCTTAATACGGTAATGATTTTAATATAACAATAATCTTAACGCAACAATAATCTTAATACAGCAATAATCTTAATACATAATAATATTAATACAGTAATGAACTTAATACAACAATGATCAGTACAGTGAGAATCTTAATGCAATAATATCCTTAATACCTTGGAGCTTAATACAATAATCTTAATACAGTAATAATTTTAATATAACAATAATCTTAATACAGTAATAATTTTAATATAACAATAATCTTAATACAGCAATAATCTTAATACATAATAATATTAATACAGTAATGAACTTAATACAACAATGATCAGTACAGTGAGAATCTTAATGCAATAATAACCTTAATACCTTGGAGCTTAATACAATAATCTTAATACAGTAATAATTTTAATATAACAATAATCTTAATACAGTAATAATTTTAATATAACAATAATCTTAATACAGTAATAATTTTAATATAACAATAATCTTAATATAACAATAATCTTAATACAGTAACAAACTCAATACAATAATAATCTTAATATACGTAACAATGATCTTAATACAACAACAATCTTATTACAGTAATAATCTTAATACAGTAATAAACGTAATACAATAATAATCATAATACAACAATAATCTTAATACAATAATAATCTTAATACAGTACCGGTAATAATCTCAATACAGTAGTAAACTTAATGCAGTAATAATCTTAATACAACAATAATCTTAATACAACGGTAATCTTAATGCAACAATAATATTAATATACCAATAATCTTAATGCAGTAATAAACTTCGATCATCCCCAATAGAAGTGGAGTGAGGCTCACGTCATATTTCCCCTACTTACGAGTTCTGCATGCCTGGGTTGAAATGTGACAGCAGAAATACAATAACTATTTTCCAGAAGTGGTTGAAATGTTGTTACAGAAATACTACGTTTATTTTCGACGATCAGTTAAAAGGTTACAATAGGTATGCTATGTCACGAGTGGTTAAAACGTGCCAGCACAAATACAAGGAGTGTTTTCCACGAGTGGTTGAAATGTCACAGATAAGTTTATTTTCCACGATAAGTTAAAACGTTGCAATAAAAATGCTATGTCACGAGTGGTTCAAACGTGGCAACAGGATTTGTATGCGTACTTTTCAGTAGTGATTAGAACCTGGAGGCAGAATCGCTACATTTGAGTTCCAAGAACATTTAAATTGCGGTTGTGGGAAAAACAACGTTTAGTCTTTTTAAGCGTTTCTGCTGCGGGATTTTCCTGCCCTTTTAATGCAGGCGTAGGGGTGTCCCAGTGTTTTATATGTCTTTATTTCTGTTATAACTGCTGCGTTCAATCTACAACGTTGAGTAGTACAATTAACAATAATCAGAACGTTGTCATTACGGTCTCATAAAACTTAAGCACTTGAATATCTTCATGTGATACCTGACAGCGCTCTATTTATATGACTTCAAGAGACTTAGAGCAGGCTTGTTGCTCCCCCTACCGCGGTGCTGGGGTGGAAAGCTACGTGATAAATGTTGCTACGGAACAAAACGACGTGCTTCAAGGAGAAATAACTTCACTTCGCCCTGTTCTTCTTTTTTATTTTTTCTTCTTATGGCAATGTGATGTTGACTTGTACCAAATAGTAACTTTTACATCATGTGGTCCGTGATTACTTACTTACAAAAGGCTTTTAAGGAACCCGGAGGTTCAGTACCGCCCTCACATAAGCCCGTCATTGGTCCCTATCCTCATCATATCCCACCTCCCTCAAATTCATTTTAATATTATCTTCCCATCTACGTCTCGGCCTCCCCAAAGGTCTTTTTCCCTCCGGCCTCCCAACTAACACATTATATGCATTTCTGGATTCGCCCATACGTGCTACATGCCCTGCCCATCTCAACGTCTGGATTTAATGTTCCTAATTATGTCAGGTGAAGAATACAATGCATGCAGCTCTGCTTTGTGTAACTTTCTCCGTTCTCCTGTAACTACATCCCTCTTAGCCCCAAATATTTTCCTAAGCACCTTATTCTCAAACACTCTTAACCTATGTTCCTCTCTCAAAGTGAGAGTCAAAGTTTCACAACCATACAGAACAACCGGTAATATAACTGTTTTATAAATTCTAACTTTCAGATTTTTTGACAGCAGACTAGATGACAAAAGCTTCTCAACCGAATAATAACAGGCATTTCCCATATTTATTCTGCGTTTAATTTCCTCCCGAGTGTAATTTATATTTGTTACTGTTGCTCCAAGATATTTGAATTTTTCCACCTCTTCGAAGGATAAATCTCCAATTTTTATAGTTCCATTTCGTACAATATTCTGGTCACGAGACATAATCATGGTCCGTGATAAATGACGAAATTGTTGCTCTTGATCTATAAGAACGATTTATCTCTCATTGGGTCGTCTCATGAAAAGATGGCATGAAAATTCCTTCCTCAAGCCGTTATAGTTCTTCTAGGACCAACACATGGCACGATAATGATGATTCCATTATTCACCATGGTTACAAATTGTTGGACGATTTCGGAAGGGTATATTTTCACCAATATTGAACATAAATAGCTACATGATCTCACCACCATTTGAAAGAGGGAAGTTTGAAGGTTTATAGTGACCTTAGATGCACTCGATGTGAGCCCCACGTGTAATACGGCAGACGTCCAGGCGGAGATTCCATTCATGCCAAACCCTCTTAAACATGTCTTGTGTGACATTTCTGATTGCTGTGTTAATGCGCCTTCTCAATTCAGCCAACGTCGCTGGAAGATGAGGTATGTAAACATTGTTCTTGACAGAGCCGCACAAAAAGAAATCACACACTGAAATCCAATGAACGGGTTGGCCATGTGCAGAAGGTGCTGTCTCTGTCCGTTGCACGACCAATCCACCGACCTGGTAAGTGTTGATTTAGGTACCTCTGGACCTCCGTATACCAATGTGAAAGGGCTCCGTCTTGTTGGAAAATTAACCCCTGTTCCTCCTCGCCCGTGAGTTGTGGTATTAGTCAATTTTATTAAATTAACACCTACCAGGTCGATGGATTGGTCATGGAACGGACGCAGGCAATACTTCCTAGACATTGCCACCCCGTTCACCGGATTTCACAGTGATTTTTTTCTGTGGGGTTTCGTCAAGGAGGATGTTTACATACCTCCACTTCCAGCGACGTTGGCTGAATTGAGAAGGCGCATTAACACAGCAATGACGAACGTCACACAAGACATGCTTGAGAGGTTTTGGAAAGAATGGGATCACCGCCTGGACGTTTGCCTTATTACACGTGGGACTTTCATCGAGTGCATCTGAGGTCAGTATAAAACTTCAAACTTCCCTCTTTCAAATGGTGGTAAGATCATGTATTTATGTTCAATATTGTTGAAAATATGGGCTTTTGAAATCGTCCAATAATTTGTAACCACGGTGTACTTCTCTAAATTTTCTCCAAAATCCTTGGCGTTTTGGAAAAAAAAGGTAATTTTACTCGACAGATTATCCCATTGTACTTGTATTAAGTTCACAAATGTAGATAAATTGAAAATAAAGCTTGTACAACAAGAAATACTGTGGAGAAAGTACAATTGAGTATGTAAACCATCAGCAGACTACGACATACTGTCAATTCAATACAACACATTATGCAGTACAATGTTTTGCGTCACATTACACCCTAGGAACCTGATTTGTCGATAGCTTTGCATGCAGCGCATTCAGAAGTGAGCTGCCGAGGAACTACAAGTCAACAATGCTGTCGCGAAATTTTGTGAAAGAAAGTTGGTGGAAATATTGGCTCTGTTTCGTCACCAGCACTGCATTGTGTGTGCGACTCGTTCATCTTACATGTTCCAATTAATTAAACCAACAATTTTATACATACATTTTAATGTTCAATTACCTCACACGTAATTGGATGTGGGACTGCAATTATTATTCACGGAGCTCTGATCTGATTCGGACGCACATGCACATTGCATGAACCACCATTTTGAATTAACAAATGAAGGCGTTATCGCAATCAAAGAAGTCCCTCCGTGTATTCAATATCACTGCGGGAACACAAGTTGACATGTTGAACGTGCGTATTTATATCTGTTTGATCAGGCCCACGTGTGTTTATTATGCAGTGATGATTGTTGCTCCGCTGCATTTCATCAGACGCTTGCAATGTCAAGTTCTCTCTTCATTTTCTCTTAAGAATGATAGAGTCGTGCTATTTTGTGAAGAATAAGTAATGTATGTTCATCCGTGGTAAGAATAAACATGAGTATATAGTATATACTGGACTTTTTTTTAGTAAATACTCTTATTAGTAAGAATAAAAACATTTGAGTACCTACTCATTTTTGATTACATACTCATAACATGGAAGCATAGTAGAATATACTCAAGCGTCCATCTTGTACAGAATATATACTCATGCTTGATACGAATAAAAGCTAGTATATTCTCATATTTATAAGTTCGTTCTCATGTTATTCTGAGTATGGTTTGTAGCAGACTCAATTCTGAATATTTGTTGATTTGTATTCAGTTTAAAGTTAAATTAAAAAAAAATGGCAACATTTATGAAAGCTGTAGTGCGTCATGGAAAAATGTAGAAAAAGACGTGAACTTCAAAAGCATTTAACGCTTCACAAAAGTAAATGTGAAAAAGGTTAAATACGTATTTGTTATTCATAAAAAACATAACCTATAAAAATATGAATGGCTATCAGACTATAAGGTTAGATTGTATTGTTAAATATAATTAACAGTTACAGTTTATTTTGTAAAATTTGAATTGAAAAATGCAATAATTGTAACTTTAAAATTATGTATATAACTCTCCATAATAAAAAAAATAGAATTAGCATAACTGGACTTCTAGAAATGGATTGTAATCCAACATCCTGTAATGACGATTTCGCAGTACCATTTTCTTGTTGCCTGTTTTATTAACATCGCTTATCTGATTCACTCTCTCTTTCATGTTTATTTATTTATTATTATTTATTTACTTATTTATCCATTATCAAAGTCTATAAAAAAAACTGAGCTTCACGGTGCAATGTGGTCAAAGAGGATAGGTAACACTAGTATATACTAACTTTCAAACGATCAAGAAGGCTGTAGAGATGAGTCTATATTCGCGTTAGATAGAATGTCTTTATTCTTACAAAAATGAGTATGTTCTAGTGGTTACGAGTGTATAATCACAGGAAGTGCTCATACTCATAAATATAAACCTTGAGAAAGTACTTAAGCTTTATTCTTACTACCCCATATTTTAACGTGGATTTCCTTGAATTTGAGATTTCTTTCAGATATATTTTTGCTATTCAACAATAAAAGTAAAGAGATACTTATTAATATGTTAGGAATAAGGCAAGAAGTACGAATTATTATAGTGTCGTCAACTGTGTGAAAAGTAATTTTGTTAATATAATTATGATTAGATTATGTTAAATGTAAATGAATGAAGCATGCTCATTATGAGTTATGCTAGAAGTATGTGAGCGTCTCATGTGGGTAGAATATCATAAATATAATATTTTTAACATAATTATATTTATAAAGATGTAATACATTTATAATTCATATCCATATTTCACGGATACAGTTATTTGTAAAAACTGAATAGGAATGAAATCTTAAAGAATGGATTGTTGAAAGAAAGGAGTATAGAAAAAGAAAGAAAGAGGAAATAAAATCGAGAGAGAATAAAAATAATAAAAAGAGAGGGGCAAGAAAGATGGAATTAGTAATAAAGGAGGAGTTAAAAAGAAAGACGAAATTAAACGAATGACATAAAGATATAACGAAAGGTAATGTTAGGTACAAGAGGAAAAAGGAAAGAAGAAAGACTGAGCATAAGGGAATGTGCCAATGAAGAAAAGAGGAAGAAACAGAACCTTAGCAGAAGAGTGAAGGAAAAACTTAAAAAGATATATATGAAAAAATAAAGAAGAAAGAGTGAAAGAATGAGAAATAGGGAACGAAACAAGAATGAAGAAATGAAGGGTTGGAGAGGAGAAGGAAGAAATGAAAAAAACAAGCAAAAGGCGAAAGAAGGAGGTAAAGAGAAAGAGAAGGGAAGAAATAAGTAGCGGAGGAAGAAAGAAAAATAGAGAAGAAAGAAGTAAGAGAAATGGGAATATGAAAGACATAAAAAAGAGTGTAAGGAAGAAAGGAAATTGAGGGTGCATATGAGGAAATCAATATTCACTCCATGTAACGTTTATACAGGAATTAGGATAAATAAATACAATTTGCAGTAAGATTTAAGCGTGTCTAATGAACGGAATGAAGTAAGCTATAAATAATAGTCACTGTTCCAATAATAATAATAATAATAATAATAATAATAATAATAATAATAAAATAGTCTGGCTTTTATGGAACCCGGAGGTTCACTGCCGCCATCACATAAGGCCCAGCCGTGGCGTGATCATGCGCCGAGCCGCTGTGTAACCTGCAACGTGCATAGCACCTATGGAGGGAGGAGGACAACCGAAGGGGAAGTGAAGAACTGTCTGACTTGATAACGGATTTTCATTTTCCTTACGTCAAGCACTTAAATATAATTTTATACAGTGTAAGGTTACAAACTAATATTTAGTGTAACAAAGGAAGAAATTAATAATAAAACATAGAACACATTATCACAACCTAAAATTAACTGTCTTCAGAATGTCTCTGCGACAGAGTTTCAAAATCAGGAATTATGTCACTTACTGCCAGTCGTAGTTGATCACGAAGGTATTTGTCTGTCAGTCGTGATCTAAATTTGGTTTTTACTATTTTCATTGTTGAAAATAATTTTTCAAAAAGTCGGCCTGGTTGGCGAGTTGGTGTAGCGCTGGCTTTCTATGCCCAAGGTTGCGGGTTCGATCCCGGGCGATGTCGATGGCATTTAAGTGTGCTTAAATGCGACAGGATCATGTCAGTAGATTTACTGGCATGTAAAAGAACTCCTGCGGGACAAAATTCCGGCACATCCGGCGACGCTGACATAACCTCTGCAGTTGCGAGCGTCGTTAAAAAAACATAACATATTTTTTTTTCTAAAACGTAAGTTGTAGCGAACATTGCTTCAAAAGAGAAGGCGAAAGAACGAAGCTTCGGCCAATAATAATAATAATAATAATAATAATAATAATAATAATAATAATAATAATACTTAACAATTTAATGTTTCATGAGTGACATGTAGTATAATGCAGTTTTATGTTATACAACCGTTTTCCTGGTAATACTTGTGAACAAATCATACATTTAATATTCTCATCATATTGACAGCAAAAAAATGCGTTCTCCCATCCTACTTCGAACTTTCGTTTTTATAGAGGTACATGTTTCGAGAGAGACATTGCGACGATACGCCACTCGCAGGTCAGAGACAAATACAAATGGAACGGAGTGAGAGGGTGGGGGTTGGGGGAGGAAGGAAGCAAGAGAAATGTGTATCTATCATTGCGAGCCACAATGTGCTCGCGAGTCACATTTTCGCCACGGCATAAGCCCGCCATCGGTCCCTATCTTGAGCAAGATTAATCCAGTCTCTACCATCATATACCACCTCCTTCAAATACATTTTAATAAGAAGGGGAGGAAATATGGGAACAAAATATGAAGGAAATAAATATAGAAAGTGATAGGCAAGACTAGAGAGAGAAAACAGGGACAAAGGGAGAAAGAAAACGATGAAGTAGGACGGAAAAATGAAAGAGAGAAAGCAGAGAATAAGGAGGGGTGAAATATGGGAACAAAATATGAAGGAAATAAATATAGAAAGTGATAGGCAAGACTAGAGAGAGAAAACAGGGACAAAGGGAGAAAGAAAACGATGAAGTAGGACGGAAAAATGAAAGAGAGAAAGCGGAGAATAAGGAGGGGTGAAATATGGGAACAAAATTTGAAGGAAATAAATATAGAAAGTGATAGGCAAGACTAGAGAGAGAAAACAGGGACAAAGGGAGAAAGAAAACGATGAAGTAGGACGGAAAAATGAAAGAGAGAAAGCGGAGAATAAGGAGGGGTGAAATATGGGAACAAAATATGAAGGAAATAAATATAGAAAGTGATAGGCAAGACTAGAGAGAGAAAACAGGGACAAAGGGAGAAAGAAAACGATGAAGTAGGACGGAAAAATGAAAGAGAGAAAGCGGAGAATAAGGAGGGGTGAAATATGGGAACAAAATATGAAGGAAATAAATATAGAAAGTGATAGGCAAGACTAGAGAGAGAAAACAGGGACAAAGGGAGGAAGGAAACGATGAAGAGGGACGGAAAAATGAAAGAGAGAAAGCGGAGAATAAGGAGGGGTGAAATATGGGAACAAAATATGAAGGAAATAAATATAGAAAGAGATAACAAGACTAGAGAGAGAAAACAGGGACAAAGGGAGGAAGGAAACGATGAAGAGGGACGGAAAAATGAAAGAGAGAAAGCGGAGAATAAGGAGGGATGAAATATGGGAACAAAATATGAAGGAAATAAATACAGAAATAGATTAAGATAAGACAAGAGAGAGAAAACAGGGTCGAAGAGATGAAGAAGAATGGAAAAATGAAAGAATGAAAGAAAGTAAGGAAGAAAGAAAGTAAGGAAGAAAGAAAGAAAGCGGAGAATAAGGAGAGGATGAAATATTGGAACAAAATCTGAAATAAATAAATAAAGAGATAACAAGACTAGAGAGAGAAAAACAGGGACAAAGGGAGGAAGGAAACGATAAATAGGGACGTAAATTAAAGAGAGAAAAAGGAGAAAAAATGAATGGAGGAAATATGGGAACAAAATATGAAGAAAATAAATGCTGAAAGAGATAAAGACAAGACAAGAGAGAGAAGACAGAAACGAAGTGAGGATGTAAAAGACAAAGAAGGACGGATTATGAAAGAGAGAGGAAATATGGGAATAAAATACAAAGGAAATAAATGTAGAACAAGATAAAAACAACACTAGATTAGAGTGAGAAAACAGGGACGAAGGGAAGAAGGAAAAGATAAGAGGGACGGAGAACTGAAAGAGAGGAAGAGGAGAAAAAGTAGGGGGAATGAAAACGGGAGAAAGAGAGTTAATAAATAAAAGAGTGTAAGAAAGTAAGGAGCAGGGAAAAAATAAAAACGAAACAAATAAATAAAGAAACAAACCAGGAAATGACAGAGCAGAGCAAGAGGGAAGGAATAGATAAAAAAGAGAGCTAAAAACAAACAAACATTTGAAGATGAAAGGGATGAACAAAAGAAGACAAATACAGGCAGACAGTTGAAGAAAGGTTGGTTGTTGCACAGCGAGCCGTATCATCTCCGAGCCGTTGATGTGTGAACATTAGGTCCGGGGAGCAGTCTATTAGAACCTGATTTAGTCTGGATCACATCACAGATGGAGGGCAGGGGATTGGGACTGGCCGAGGGACGGGCCCCATATAAAATGTATGGAACAATAACCCCTCGGTCATGCTCCTGTGATCTGTGGAGCAGCTGCCGAAAAGAGCATCAGCAGGTCCCGCGAGATGCCATGGAAACAAGCGACGCACGGCTTTTTGTTATTGTTGTTGTATTGTCACATTGTGTTCGATGAAACGTATAATATTTTTATACGCGGCTTCCCTGCGGCAGATTGTCTTGGATGGGAGCTCTGCATGGATTCATAACCCTGGCTAAGAATAGATCTCTAATTTCATTTACGTATTCCCCTATTATCGCAGTGTTGGCATGCAAATTTAACAACTGGAATGTCAGAGCCGTACTTTTCGAACTTTAATGGATCGAGGTGTATATATTCACAATAAACTGATCATATAAACGAATTTAAAATCGTAATGTAATGAATAGAGACAGGATTTTCATGCACTATCAAATCATAAAATATGCATACATTTATGCACAATGAAAAAAAAAACACTAAAAATGCTATATTATTTTGGAATGACAATATACTATTAACAGCCTTTCCAAATTCTAGTAGTCAAGTTCATGCATTTATCTGTCGAAATGTTTTCTCATGTTCAAAGATATTCTTTTCCCTTGATCTCCTGTCTTAGAAGACCTATTCTTGAAAATTTCTGTGGCCAGGAAGAAAAAGGTCTTAAGTAAAAATTTTATACTTTTCAGGAGAGCAGTAGAAAGATTGAAATTGGTGTCAATTATAGAGTTATTTTAATTAAGAGGTTTTTCCTGGATATTATTTGTTTATATTTCTTCCAAAATGTAATGTTGCTCATTTAACAATTTCCTTGATTATTTCCAAAAATAGCCGCACTTAAGCCCTTTTAAGACTACAATCCAAACTGAAAAGAAGTGACTATTTAAACATAAGACCTTTTTCATGTCAAAATAAATGGGAAATGTAAATTATTAGGAATGCAAAATAGATCTTAAACAATATAGGACTGTTTACTTCGTGCTTTAAGTTTTAAAAGGAAAGGGCATCAGTATGTGATAAAATGGCTAAAATACAAGTTAGATCTTTTTAATAGGGAAGCAACGAAAGTAAACATGTGATGGTTTGTAAGGAATAAAGTATTAAATATTCTTAAGTCCTTTATTCTGTGTGTGCTCGATTCAAAAAGTACTTAGGACATTTGGTAACGCTCTATAAATCCAGTCAGGAGTCTTATTTGACTTTAACCGTTTCATCAGATTGTAGAGAATTGTTTCCTCTTTCAGAATATATAAAAATCTCATTTTCACAAAAATTGACTTAAGACCTTTTTTCTCTTGACCACAGATTTAATCGGTAACATTGCAACACTTTACACTTCACAATTTACCACAGAACATAAATACAGTATAACAATTTACAGTGGCGTACGCAGAATTTTGTCAAGGGGGAGTCATTATTAAAATTGTTTACAATTTACATTATCGGTATTTTGAATGTTATTATTATTATTATTATTATTATTATTATTATTATTATTATTATTATTATTATTATTAGTATCATTATTTAAAATTTGAACTGTCAAATGCACAAAGCGTTAAACGAACGTTTCACAATAATGTCACAACTCTAACGAACGGGTAAATACCACTCTTTGCTGGGTAACTTTCGGTGCTGGACCCCGGACTCATTTCACCGACATTATCACCTTCATCTCATTCAGACGCTAAATAACCTAGATGTTGATACAGCGTCGTAAAATAACCCAATGAAATACAATAAAATAAAAATACCACTCTTGAAATGAGTTTAAAATCGACAATGCACAGTATTTAACATCTGCACTGCAGAAATGTCAAAACAACCCTTTCAATATGTTTCACAACAAGTTCAATTCCATATTGTGTCGGCTTCATTTTATTACAAGGTCGGTACTAGACGGTAGGTCACTCTATAATAAAGATAGCATTGTTATAATTCGAACGTGTCGCAGCACCAAGCACAGGAATTATATTGAAGGAGGGGTAGGAGGACTGTGCTTTATGTCGATGTAGATTTTGTTACTCTGACAGGAAAAAATTGGAGAAAGAAAAACGAATATGGATAAAAAATATTCAAATCTAAATATGTAATTTATTTTATACCCACAACAACAACAACAACAACACACATACACAACACATCCAACCACCCCACACAACACAAACAAGCTGCATTCCGAACAATGGTACACAGACTACTCAACATACCAATGAACCAACAGGATTACAACGAAGAGCTAAACACAATCAAATACATAGCACAAGAAAACGGATACAACCCTAACATAATAGACAACATAATACGTAAGACGAAACAAAACCACAAAAACAGAAGAATACAACACAAACACAAGAACACAAAAAGTACATCACACTAACATACGAAAACAAAAACGCATAAAATTGCAATCTCATTCAAGAAATTAAATTACAACATCGCATACAGAACAAATAACACTCTACAAAAACATCTCAACACACAAACAACACAAACAAACAAATACAACCACACAGGCATATACAAACTCAAATGTAACACCTGCAACAACTTCTACATAGGACAGACAGGCAGATCGTTTCAAACATGTTACAAAGAACACATCACAGCCATGACAAAATTACAAAACACCTCCACATATGCAGAACTCATCACAAATGCCAACCACACCTACAGAGACATCAACACAGACATGGAAATACTGCACATCCAACCAAAAAGCCAGAAACTCAACACACTAGAACAATATGAAATATACAGACACACGAAAACACACCCCAACGATATTCTCAACACACAACTCAATTTCAAAAACACACACTCTTTGGCTCTACACTACGAACGCATCCTCACAGGAAACAACAAGAGGCGCCAAGACCAACAACGACCAGTTCTGAAGATGACCCATAAATAGGTCGAAACATGTAAACAAGGTACGTTAAAATTTAACACAAGAAAGTCTTATCATACGTATTCCGAAGTGAAGCAGTGTTAAAAGTTGTGTAATCAAGATGTATTATTTTATAAGTTCAAAAGGGGGGTTCAAACCCGGTAACCCCCCTTGCGTACGGCCCTGACAATTTACAAAGCAACTGTAGGCCATACATGTACAGTATACTTCTTTCCAAATAAAGACATATAAGGGAAAGCATGTTAATGAAATTGTCGACAAACTACCATATTTTTAAGTATGCGAGGAATGCAGGAGAGGCATTCTTCTATGAATGGAGCTTGTATACAATAAGTGTTGGGGTTTTGGGATTCCAGTGTGACAATACTGTACTGCTATGAGACGATTAGCAGGAGGGGTCCAGAAGGTCTCGGGTGCAAACACTCCAAACCATTGTCCTTTCACTTATATTTTTGAGTAGATAGATACACTGAGTCAGCCTCGGTAGCGTAGTCGGTATAGCGCTGGCCTTCTGTGCTCGAGGTTGCGGGTTCGATTCTGGCCCAGGTCGAAGACATTTAAGTGTGCTTAAATGCGACAGGCTCATGTCAGTAAATTTACTGGGATGTAAAAGAACTCCTGCGGGACAAAATTCCGGCACACCGGCGATGCTGATATAACCTGGCAGTTGCGAGCATCGTTAAATAAACCATATTTTTTTTAGGTAACTGAACTGTTATCTCAGAAATACCAAGTTTAAGAGCCAATATTTATAAAATGCGATTTAACAAAAAATATACACTAAAATTATAAAAGTGGATGTAATATGCATGATAAATCATTAAATAATAATAATAATAATAATAATAATAATAATAATAATAATAATAATAATAGATTTATTTTAGCTGGCAAAGTTAAGGCCGTAAGGCCTTCTCTTCCACTCAACCAGCAAAAAGTATATATACATATGCATGAACTTACAAAGAATTCAACAATTTGATATATATGCTTCATTAGACATAAAATCGTACAAACATTATAAATTTGCCTCTAAAATCCGCAATGCATGCAAATATGCACGAAAACTGTTTACTTATTTCGACACACATTAAAACATGAAAGGGATAGGCCTATTTACAAAATTTGAGAAGTTTTTTTTCAATCAAAATTTCGATGGTGTTTGAATAAAGGGAGGTAAGTCTTATAAATAAGTTTTGAGGTAAATTAAATTTCAACTTAAAACCCTTATTGCTCATAATTTCCTAAACAAATAAAACACATCAAATTCTAGTATTATTTTGTTTTTTGCACATCCATTTGTAGAATTTAACTTACTGTATGTATTCACCTGGGGAATAAAACTCCATTTGCACGAAAATGACTTAACACCCTTTTAACCGAATACCATCGATTTATCACTTATTACAAAAATACATATTAAATAAGTTACATTAAAACTATTATATACATTAAACAATGATGAACATATTAAATATTGAAACAAAAAATTTCAATTAACACTCGTTTGTGTAGCAAGCTTATAAGTTATTATAAAAACACGTATTTCCATGGAAATCCTGTCTTTAGTAACGAATATGTTATCTGCATTGCCTGCTGACAATGATTGAAATGGGAAACTTACAAAATCAACATCCTTAGAAAGGTCGAATACGTGTATACATTCTAAAATTAATACAGAAAATAAACTATCAATTCTAACAGTAAGGCACAATAAAAAGCTTTCAAAGTAGGTCAAAATCTGGCTATTAGAACATACGTATTTGACTCGTCACTTCTCCGTAATCCCCCAACTATTATGAACTAGATTTGTAGATCAAATGTAAACATTCTGATTTCAACATTTTTACCAAACTGGAGAATGGGAAAATCCTGAAAATGTTTAACGCGAGTACAACGTAAAACTCATAACAGATAGCGTACTGATCTACGTGGTTAAATTTTATTTCGTTGTAGCTCAAGTTGGCGACAAAAAGTCGCTCAAGTTCTGGTAGAACATTATTTTGCATATTAGCTGTTCAGGAACTAATCTCACGTGAACTTCACTATTTTTTCTCAAACAACATTCATACATGGTGAAACCAGCGAATAGGGATTATAAAGAATGGACACTTCGCGTCGGTACCTTTGATGCAACCGGACTGATTTCAATGACCCTCAAGCCAGCTAGAGCGTGAGATTCTGCTTTCTCCCTAGAGTTGGCACTGACATCACACCAGCTAGCAGCGGAAATATAACACATATAATTAATACATCTAGGTACATTATGTACTCAAATAAAAAAATGGATCCATAAAATAAATACTTCATTAACTGTAATGTCTAGACTCTAGAGTTCCTTTATAATGAGTGTTGAGACGTTGACACCAACAACAATTAAAATATGTAATGATTTGATAGCACTGAAAATGGAAAAACAAAACTCTTACAAGAAGTAAAACCATATATCTATATTATATTATATACAAATATTAAACGAATTTGATACTTAATTTTATAATGTATCATATTATTTTATAATATAATTTATTATATCTAAAATAAAAAAATTATTATTACTAGTTCGTCACTGAGAAATAAGGAAAAGCTGTTAACTTGAATTTATTTGAAGCAAAGCGTTACTGGATTATGCAATAAGGTAGGCGATGTTTGAATCCTGTGTCTCAACTCTATTCTCAATTATTATCTTAGCCTATGCTCGATTACACTAACCTCTAGCGCTTGAAAGTAGAACTAAACGCTGGCGCACAGAGGAACAAAACACAGGCAAATTCGCTCAGTGTCCATTCTTTATAATCCATATTCGCTGGTGAAACTTGTTGTGCTTCGCATTTACTTGCCTCCCAAGTACTGTCTTGTATCAAATACAATAAACAAAACAATCAGACTGCGAGAACAGTCTGAGCTAGGTTCTGGTTCGCTGTGGCTGCATAAAACTGAATGTGCCCTGTGACGTCAGATCCGTTTTCTGATACCTAGCGGAAAGAAGAAGTAAGATGTATTATTATTTGTAATACAAAATAATTGTTATAATTAAGCTACAAACTTTTGTGTTAAACTTAAGAATCGTGGAGATTATTTCAATTTAAAACAATGTAGTAGGCCTATAACAATTTTGCTTATGTCCTGCTCAATGTGCAGCGATAAATGAAATTTCAGTATATTTTAGTTAGATGACGCGGCAGATTCTTACTGCTATAGTCTCTCAATAATAATTGAATATCAGAATTGAGACGATGAGCATACTCCTTCTGATTGGTTGGATCCAACCACAGTCTACTGTATACAGTCACGAAGCTTGAGTTTTGAGGGTGCTAGAAACAATAGACTGTGACGGTACTATCACAGTCTAGTATATACAGTCGCGAAGTTCAATACGTAGTAAATATGCAAACATTAGAGAGTTGCTCACCACTAGGATCGCTAATATCGCCTCATTACAGGCAATGCAAAATAGTACCGTCACAGTCTATTGTTTCTAGCACCCTCAAAACTCAAGCTTCGTGACTCTATATAGTAGACTGGTACTATTTTGCATTGCCTGTAATGAGGCGATATTAGCAATCCTAGTGGTGAGCAACTATCTAATAAATGAAAATAAATATCAAAGGTCCTTCAATAACTGTCTATTATTTAAACCTAATGCATAATACAAAATATTACATTAGGTTACATACATAAAACACATATGCGACTACCGCTTTCGCTATTAAGATAGCATCTTCAGGTCTGGTTTGCGTATTATGAAGCTTTTCACATAAAGACATAGATGGAAAAGTAACATAATGAAATATAAGGTACACGACGTGAGGGAATTACAATATTAAAATACCAGTGCAAAAAGGCAGAGTAAAAAATGGCTTGAAAACAAGCGAATATTTGTAATAATTCAAACCTCTAAAAGGTCTAGAAACTATCTAATGTTTGCATATTTACTACGTATTGAGCTTCGCGACTGTATATACTAGACTGTGATCCAACCATGACTTCCATTAAAATACAAATTAATAAATCTAGGTACACACGTACTCGAATAAAAATAAATTTGGTCGATGAAATAATAAATCCCTCATTATCTGTAACATCTAGATTCTAGAATTACTTTATAATGAGAGTTGAGACGTTGCACAGTCTCTGATCCCAACAACAATTAAAATATGTAATAATGTGATAGCACTGAAAATGGAAAAACAAATCTCTTATGAGAAGTAAAACCATAGGAATATATATTTTATACAGATTAATAAACAAATGTAGTATATAATTGTATGATATTTTGTATTATTTTACAGCATAATTTATTATAATATAAAAAGAAGAATAAGGAAAACTGTTAATTCGTATTTACTAGAAGCAAAGCCGTTGTAATTTCTTACTGGATTATGCAACAAGGTAGGCGATGTTTGGATCCTGTGCCTCAACTCTTATATCCATATTCATATTGATATTCATATTCATATTATTATCATCATCATCATCATCATCATCATCATCATCATCATCATCGAGGAACTCTATTACTGCAAATTTTGAAAATATTACACAGATGCGACCCGCATAGGGATGGGAACGATATATCGGTTTTTACGAAATACCGATATTTTCGTTTCGATATAGCGATATATCGATATCGAAATTTTGATTCAATATATCGTATAATATATCGATTTTTCTCATAAATTTATCGATTTTTTGTGGAATTTTTATCATTATCAACAACAACAAAATCCACACTAGACAACTCCGATAATTCCCGAGAGATGGCGCTACTGAAGGTGGACAGTTACATAATTGTCCAACCTCACTCAATACCTTGTTCTAATTGGCTGGACTGGAATTCGAATTCAAACTGTTTAATATGCAGCACCAAATTCAAAATTCGGCGTGTGCGAACGTGAGAAGGCAGGAGGTTTATCTACTACTGTTTTAATATTGTTATTAATGTTCTCCAAGGCAGGAGCAACTCCCACCCTGAAAGGGAACCGTCTGACCTCAAAACGGGTATCAAAACTTTTATTTATATATTCTGAAATGGAAAGAGAAACAAGAATTTAATACCGATGTGACATTTGTTTACGTCTATGATTTCTATGCTCAACCTAGTGCTGACATTGTATTTTCTTATTATATCTTTTAGTGTATAAAAATTCTATCCCTATAATCATCACCATTGTTGTTTGGAATGTTGGAGTGTAACAATAACTTGCAATGGGAACTTACAATAGAAGGATTGTATCAAATCAACTGTGAAGTTTGTTAAAACTTGTAACATTCTAAGTATGGTTTACTTACATTTAAAAATGATTACGTTGTTAGGTAGAAAAGAGCATTATATTAGTGTCCTGGATTGAATCCTATATAACATTAGAATAATTTAATCGTATTCCAATTTAATCGTATTCCAGCATCAAATACTCAACCACGTAGAGTTCACTTAACTCTTTCCCACTTAAGGTCCCTTGCCTCCACCATAATTTTTATTTAGGTTAAGACCTACATCATGTGGTATTGAAAATGTATTGTTTATTGTTACAGTTTTACATTTATGCTTTTGACTGTTATGATGTTAATTTCAATGGTAAAAAGGAATATTAAAATGTAAGTAATTTTATTGTAATACAGTAAATGTACGCCTGAAAGCTTACGGAATAGCGATATATCCATAATCGTTCGATATATCGATATATTTTCTGCGATGAATACTATTTATCGAAATTAGGTTTGCAATATATTGCAATATCAGTATATCGGTATTTAATTTATTTCCTCCATCACTACCCGCAGAAGACTAGTTCGCTAGACCAGTCCATTTTGGATATTTAGGACTTGTTTGTCTGCATTTCACATGCTTGGCAGCCTGCCGCCTCGTACGCTACGTCTAGTAGGAGACCAGGACTTCGAATAGCTGCTGTGATGCAAGTGACAAGTGAACCGAACCAATTTCTGCTGCAATATATTTCAATATTTGTGCATGACGTTGTTGATTTTCATTTTTTTCCATACAATTTCCCGTTCATTATTATGAATAAAAAATAAAAAAGAATGGGGTTTATTGATTCATGAATTCAGTTGCATGTTAGATTGATTATTTAATATTTTCTTTATTGAATAAATAATTAAACTCGTCAACCCAATCACTAGTACATAATGTATTCCTATACTGCCTAATCACAAAGTTATTCAGAAGTGAGTAAAGTTTTAAAACCACCAGAATTTCGTTAAAAATGAGGAAAAGGCCTTAGATCTAAATATAATCATAATTTCATTCAAGAATGGGACATAACGTTACAATACCTGTTTTAAATCATTTCATTCCGGTTGTTTTAACAACACATAAAGGTAACAGACCAAAGCTATTCTTCTGTGGGTTATCGTCACTCTTTTCTTTCTCGACGTGAATACGTTATAATTTCGGCCCAGTACCATGATGCCATCTCAGAAAGTCGACCGATATACTTCAAGGCCAATCTGATCTCCTGACCTCAGCGTGAGTTCGAATCCCGTTAGACAACCTTCATTTTTTAAAACGTCGTTAAATAACCAAGAACAGTATCATTCATTTATAGTGCTCTGCCCAAGGACAGGTTTTTCACTGCAGAACCAGCATTCTCCAATCTTTCTTATTTTCTGCCTTCTTCTTTGTTTCCGCATATGATCCATATATCTTCACGTCTTCTATCATCTGATATCTTCTTCTGCCCCGAACTATTCTCCCGTTCACCATTCTTTCCAGTGCATCCTTCAACAGGCAATTTCTTCTCAGCCAGTGACCCAACCAATTTCTTTTTCTCTTCCTGATCAATTCGAGCATTATTCTTTCTTCACCCACTCTTTCCAACACAGATTCATTTCTTTTCTGTCTGCCCATTTCACACGCTCCATTCTCCTTCATATCCACATTTCAAATGCTTCTAGTCGCTTCTCTTCACTTCGTCGTAATGTCCATGTTTCTGCCCCCATACAATTCTACAATCTACACATAGCATTTTAGGATACTATTCATAGACATTTCGCTAGCCCGGGCTGCTAGCGTGCTAAACAGGATTCATAGTAATAAATAATAATAATAATAATAATAATAATAATAATAATAATAATAATAATAATAATAATAATAATAATCCGTGGCGCTACAGCCCGTGAAAAGCCTAGACCGACCAGCCGGCTGCTGGGCTCACGCCCACATGCCGAAGCAGAGGTGGACCATCATCCAACCAGAATGGAGGTATCGTGTGGTTAGCACGATGAGCCCCCCAGCCGTTATAGCTGGCATTCGCAACCGGATTTCGCTACCTATCGTAGCTCCCCAAGTGCATCACGATGCTGGGTGGGCACCGGTCCCATACACTGGCCGAAATTTCATGAGAAAAACAGGATTCATATCATATCATATCATATCATATATCATATCATATATCATATCATATCATATCATATCATATCATATCGCTGACACTGGTTTATGAATACGAAAAACGTTAGTTCGCTGATCATCCACCGAAAGCCCGCGCTAAGAATGTCTATCAATACGGCCCTAGTTTCTTCCTTAGCTCTTTTCCCAGAGGTCCGGAGAAGATGCTTCTTTTTCTATTAAAATTGTTATTATAAAATCCCTCCATAAAACATAATCTTGACTGAATAATTTCGAGGGAAAAATTGTTCAAATTAACTTTACAGGGAGTTATTCCTGAAAGCTTAATTTGTATAATCTTGACTATTTGTTGGATATTTGCTAATAAGAGCAATGATATTAATGTTATTATGAGTAATGTTAAAAGTAGACCTATATTCAATACATAGCTTATTTAAATATAAAATTACACATTATGATTTGTCCCCGTCGTTATAATTTGCTATCAATTCACTAGCGTATAAAAGTAAGTTACGTAAGTTTTGATAATACTCGTCTTACTGTAAAACTTCGTCAATTTCTTCTGCCGACTTGCGTATCATGTCGTTTCAACGCAGTATACTGCAGTTTAACAATGTCGGGGATAATTTGTAACTCTAACACCTTTGTTCATTTTTAGTTTGATACCTTAAGGCCCATTCACATTGAAAATTAAACATAACCGCAACATAAACACAGAAGTTTGCGCCCAGGCTACCAAATGGGATCATTCACAATAATTCACATTAACATTACCGTAAGACGTTAACATGAAAGTTTGCAAACTCCAAACTTCCATGCTTTGCTTACGTGATTTGCAAACAGAACACAATCGTGGAGCGCTGAAGTATACGACAGAATATGAGGAAATGGCGTCGTTGTTATGTTTCCATGGTTACCAAGTATGTTTGCTGTTATGTTTATGCTCCCATCGTGAATGATGGTATGACTTCTTGATTTTACCGTAACGTTTACATTCTTAAGTTAACGCTCACGTTATGTTTAATTTTCATTGTGAATGAGCCTTTACATTGTAACAAAATCTACTCATAATCTTCACATAGTAACGCCGTATGGGTGTAGATAGATAATTTGTTTAAACAAAAGCCGCCCTAAATAAGGGTTCGATAGATCGGCCTACTAATCAATTCATAAAGAATAATAAGTAAACAAAACAATTTTGTGACACTTGGAAAGAAAAAGAAAAATCATTAAGATAAGAAAACGTAGGAAATCATTTACAATAAAAATTTTGTTGGGTACAAATGATTACTGCCCTTAATCCATCGCTCTCATTCGGTTTGAAATCGTGAATCTGGAATCCAGGGGCCAGCAGTGTAAGGCCTACCATGATAAAATGTTTTTATTTCTGCATAAACGTAATTTTTAATAAAGTTTCAGGCATTTCGAAAGAGTCTTAGCTTTTGAATAATCCAGTATAATTATTGTTTTCTTGGACGCCAGAAATCGAGGCAGTCCGGGAGCAAGAATTCAGTCTTTTGTATTTCTTTAGTGTCTGTATAAGATTATAGGAGTTTGTGAAATCCGTGATGGTTACGAAGCAATAATAGTGGGAAGTTCAGCGCAACTTTATTGATGGCTCTGTTGGGCTCTCATATTTCTGGGAAGACAACTGGATTGGATGGAACTGGTTCCCGTGTTTCTTTCTATAAATAAATGCCATTAGTTGTGATACTCGTAAATGGAATGAGAAGAAATCGGTATGGTATAGTTGCGCCCCGCGGTCAATTGGGAGACCTAAGCATGGCATAATTGCGCCCCGAAGAAATCAGGTAGCAGAATGGACATGGCATAGTTGCGCCCCGATGAGCATAGGACACACGAAAGTGATTGTCATAAAATAAATAAATTATTTAAAAATATTAGTGATAGCTGCATTGAAATCAGGTAGGCCTAGCATATGATCAATTTTGGTATTTAAAATAACACTTTTTGATCGATCACACATAATAAATGAACTGCATTTTTGTTTGTACATCGATATCTTAACCGTACGGTACAGGGTTTCGAAAATTGAAACTTAGAACCATTGTGAATTATTAACTCTTTACCCGCTACAGACGGTGTGAAAATCAGTAATAAGATGTCAAGACAGCTAAGGCCCCATATTCCAACGACTCACTCATTTGAATATGCCAGTTAATGGGGCTAAGCGGGATGAAGTTACAGGAGAATGGAGAAAGTTACACAACACAGAACTGCACGCATTGTATTCTTCACCTGACATAATTAGGAACATTAAATCCAGACGTTTGAGATGGGCAGGGCATGTAGCACGTATGGGCGAATCCAGAAATGCATATAGAGTGTTAGTTGGGAGACCGGAAGGAAAAAGACCTTTAGGGAGGCCGAGACGTAGATGGGAAGATAATATTAAAATGGATTTGAGGGAGGGGGGGTAGGATGATAGAGATTGGATTAATCTTGCACAGGATAGGGATCGCTGGCGGGCTTATGTGAGGGCGGCAATGAACCTTCGGGTTCCTTAAAAGCCATTTGTAAGTAAGTAACTTAATAAAGTACTGCCAACTTCATGGTGTTCATTTTAACGGTAGGCTATCGATAATCACTGCATAAACAGTAGAAAAACAATTAATAAAGCACTGCCAACTTCATGGTGTTCATTTTAATAAATATTAAATCGAGTAAGAAATCAATAAGGTTGGTTGATTACGAGGCTCGAGTTCCCGTAATATCTTTTTCTCTACCTATCTCATCGGGGAGCAACTATGCCATGCCCCTTTTCTCTACCTGATGGGAACGGGGTGCAACTATGCCCACAAAACAGGGACCCTTTTTTATCTGCTGCATCTTATCTGACCGTGGGGCGCAACTATGCCCTGCCCAGACGAAATTACACCTCTGAGTTTGTTAACTTTCGTAATCTTCAATAATATCGGAATCACTTCTTACAGTAAATAGAAATTATTCTTGTACTCCATCAGATACTTTATGAATACCAGATTTGGTTAGAATGTCTTCATCCGCGTAGAATTTGTCAGGAACTCATAATCTGACGGCCATCTCATCAGGTTTACTTCCCTTGCGGAAGCCGACTAACAAATAGTTGAACAGACAACTTTCAGTTATCATGGGGATGCGACATAATTCTTGTTGCGAGTTGAATCGATTATGCAAACCAGGCTGTAGCGGATCTGTTAACTGCTAAGTTTGGGGGCGGGGTGCGCGGGGATGATTGTAGATTTACTGTTACGTCCGGACATGTGGAAAGGGCGCGACCCCTGCACTCCAGGGACGGGCGGGGGATATGATATAAGGAGGGGAAAGGTTTGCTCGCTCGGGGCCCCAAGAGAGATCACTGCTCCCTTTTAAATACACCAGCTAGCAGCCAGCCAGAATTTTGACGTACCAGCTGCAACATCCCGTGACGTCAACCAACCCAACAATTGTTTCATTTCACGAAGCTTTCGGCTCAAGCGATGTAATGATAAATTGGCAAATGGAAAGACATTTGAAAGGACATTTTAAGACATCTTGGTATTCAGAGTTAAGGCTTATTCACAATGAAAATTAATTAAACATAACGTAAGCGTTAACTTAAGAATGTAAACGTTACGGTAAAATCAAGAAGTCATACCATCATTCACGATGGGAACATAAACATAACAGCAAACATACTTCCTGTCAACATCTAAGTCTCCCTTGTCCAGTTGAACTTCGTAAATCTGTGACTAGGAAATTAAGAGAGGAATTAAGAAATGCAGAATTCGAATCATGGAAAGTAATGCCTGGAAGAAGCAGAGGTGTATAATTGTACAGCCAAGTACCTAAAGCCAACGCCTGGATTTTTAATAAGTCTGGACTATCTACATCTGAATGGGTAACCTGCCTCAAAATGAATACCAATTTAGCAGCAGTTAGAGGAGTACCTGGTCGCTCTTTGGACGGATCCCGGTGCAGACATGGCTGCCCGGAGACTGAAACCCTTGCCCATGTCCAAGGTCAGTGTAACAGAGGTTTACTCCTCCGAAATGCCAGACACCATCATGTTCGATCCTTAATTGCAACTGCTTTGAAAAAAAAGTCTTGGACAGTAGAAGAGAAAGTCTTTTGCCTTGCTACTAATGACTCCTCTAGACGTATTGACATCATAGCGTATTCCCAGACTACCAAGAAAGGATATATAATTGATCCTACCATAAGGATTGAAACGGGGAGTAGCCAGCCGGAGGATGTCAATCAAGAAAAGATCAACATTTATCTGCCAACAGCTGATTACTTCAAAGCAAAATACCAGCTTGAAGACATTGAGGTGATTGGTCTTCTTATTGGAGCTCGTGGTGTGATTCCCAAGTTCTTTGAACGCTTCAGGAAGACTTTTGAACTACCACAGACACTTACTGCTGACATCATAACTTCAGTTTTGAAACGCTCTTGCCAAATTCTGAGTCATCATATTCAGTCTGTTTAATTTTTTTTATTCACTTTCTATTCATATAAATTTATTTTAATTTTCTTTCTACAAAATTTATGTAAACATTTAATATTGCAAAATTCATGTAGGAGAGTATACTGAGTCCTTCTGGGCTACCTCCAATGGGAGGCAGTTATTACCTTACCTGGAAACATAACAACGACGCCATTTCCTCATATTCTGTCGTATACTTCAGCGCTCCACGATTGTGTTCTGTTTGGAGTTTGCAAACTTTCATGTTAACGTCTTACGGTAATGTTTATGTCAATGTTTATGTGAATCATTGTGAATGATCCCATTTGGTAGCCTGGGCGCAAACTTATGTGTTTATGTTACGGTTATGTTTAATTTTCATTGTGAATGGGCCTTACAGAACTGCGTAACAATTTCATTGACGTCACGCTCGAAGTTTGCTTTCTAATTACTCGGCGTAGATAGCCTGTAGAAACAATATTGTAGTTCTGAAAAATTCGGGACTATATATTTTCAACAAATATAAGAAATTCATTAAAAGGAACGACTATAGAATACAGGTAAGTAGCTAAGAACCATACCATAAAGTGGCGACAAATCAAGGCCAACTAGGGTTGACAGATTTTCAAAATATAAACAAGGGACAATTGAAATACTTCACTCGAGGAAAATAGAGGAACTTCTAAGAGAGAAAGGGAGAGGAAATAATCTATAAACACTATCTACGAGCATACATCAGCAAACTAAACCACAATTAAGGAAAAACGCCTTAGTCTTACACTGTGTTTTTTTTCTCACGGAACATTCTCGCACCTTTTTTGTTGTAGGCCTACTTTTCATAATGAAACAGAGAAATATGTTCATAATTATGTTTTGAATATCATTTTTCTTTTAAACTTAGGTCAAGTCTTGAAAGTCTTAAAGTTAGACGAAAAGGAGGTTAAAACCGACAAAATTCCCATGCACTGAACAGTATTCACCTCCCTATAGTACTGTATATTCTACACAGAGTTCCACCACTTTTATCTCCAGAAGAAACGCACTGCTTATATCATTAAAGATGTTACATTAATAAACCTCAGTTTACTTTTATTAATAACATTTAGAATGTACATTAATGATATCTGGAATTGAGATTGGAAAAATATAATTGACAAGATTGTGTTCATATAAGTTATTCAATAAATGCTCTACTTTTACAAATGCAAACGATCTCCTTGCTTCATGCGGAGGTGAAACATTTTTCTCTTCTTCACACAGACTACAAAATATCGAATTACAATATGATGCTACCAATGATCATGCACAACTCTTACTTAGTAATAAAAATTACTTTTAACTGGAACAGAGGCAGCTAGAGGTTTAAATTTATATGCTTCGTTGTTGCATTTTTAGAGACATTGATGTTAATAAAGTGCTTATCATAAATCTACAACACGATATCACGATATCCTTACAAACAGTAAAGAAAAGAATTAAAAGAAGAATAAAAAAACCGTTGGCAGTCTATAACATAGTCGACCTGGTTGGCGAGTTGGTATAGCGCTGGCCTTCTATGCTCAAGGTTGCGGGTTCGATCCCGGGCCAGGTCGATGGCATTTAAGTGTGCTTAAATGCGACAGGCTCATGTCAGTAGATTTACTGGCATGTAAAAGAACTCCTGCGGGACAAAATTCCGGCACATCCGGCGACGCTGATATAACCTCTGCAGTTGCGAGCGTCGTTAAATAAAACATAACATTAAAAAAACATCTATAACATAATGTCCGTAAATACTGGTTTTTTGGTGTTCCGTATGAAATTCAAGTACAGTATTTCAGGTTTCAAATAAGGGACATCCCGTACAAGACGGGATACAGCAACCCTAAAGTTATGCCAACAGAGAAGTTTTTGAAGTAATTATTCTAGGGAAAATGCTTTCCTTTCATTGGCTGACATTTTTTTGTGGTGTAAGGGTAAGATTTTTTGGTCCAGGGAAAATACTCTTCTTTATTCTCTGATCAAACACATTGCTCATTTTAACTTGATATTTTACAACATCTACTAAGCTAGCCAAAGTCTTTGGTCCAGGGACAATTATTCGAAATATATTGCACAGCCATCTTCACTGTTCATCATTTGTTTCTCTTCTCCTGTAGTCCGAGGCTTGATACGAAACGGCCACAAATGTTGGAACAGTTTGCTTACCTGTATTCTATAGTTAAAAATAAAATTGTTAGAATATTATCTGCCTACGTAAAAGATTTGGAACTGAAAGTACTGGACAGTATCTCAGTCATATGTTCCTCTATTTTTACGGGTTAGGGGCATGAAGGCTTGCACCTTATAATTATTGTGCTTACCCCTACTGTTCTGTGCATGATAGGCCTATTTTTCGCCGAATGACCACTCTTTTGTAGAAATACAGGATCCTGTATCGTAAATTTAACCAGGGCTATGTTATGATGACAATGAAATTTAAATAAATGATGGCGAAATGAGTCCAAGGTCCAATGCCGAAATTTACCGAGCTTTATTTGGTTGAGGACTCCGGAAAACCTCGGAAAAGCCACAACCAGGTAATTTGTCTCAATCAAGATTTGATTTGAATCGATTTACAGTCAGACATGAACCGTTACTATATATTGGTGGAGGATTTATTCCTTACATAAAATATGATAACCTAGATGTTGATACAGCGTCGTAAAATAACCCAATAAAAACACATAAAATATGATTTTGAAAGTGTTCTGATTTTCTTTTGTTTTCTTCGAAATGTTGCGCACAACGTCCGTTTAAGGTTCAAACACTGAAAGCACTCAGGACCCTGGTTATGATTCACTTGTTTCAATATATTCTTTGGTCTGTAGAATTGTGAAGAAAATGAAGATTCCAGGAATTCGAGTTACGCTAATAGTACGAATGGAAGTAGGCATAATAGAATATCATCTGTCTACAAAATAGATCAGGAAACGAAAATTCTGGACAAACTTAATTCATATGGTCTAATGTGTTCTTTACATTAAATAGCCTATGATTCTAAATAGTGTTTTTATCATTTCTTTTGTTTCCTTAAAAATGTTGCGCAAAACGTCCGTTCACGGCGCACACACTGAATCTACCCAGGACGCTGATCGTGATTCACTTGTTCCAATATGTTCTTTGCCTCTAAACATGTGAAACAAAGAAGGTTCGAGACATTCGAGTTAAGGTTATAGGAATGGAAGTGCACAGAATTATATCGGTCGTAATGGAGTTCGAATTTCATGGTTGAAAGTGGAAAATAAGTAAAAGGAATTAGAGTGAAACTTTTGTGAATGCTATGTGAAAGTTTTAATATATTTTTTGTGTGATAGAGCCATGCTTACTTATTATCTAAACAGAAATGCTTGTATGTGGTCAGATTTCAGTTTATTTGGACATGGATCAGGGTGAACGTTAATGAAAAGTGGCTTTAATTCCGTCCTTGAAAGTGAAAAACAATAAACATGATATATAAGTGTATAAACTTGTAGATTGGAAGACATACAGTAGTCTCAAGTGAGTACTATTTGTCATCGCGGCTGTAGTTACAATGTTTTGTGCATCGGTTTGTGTTGCATACGATAAATTCAATTCGACTGTTTAAGAGAACGTGTGACACGAGCGTCTCCGAGGAACGTATTACTTCCATGCTCTGTCTTTGGAAGACATGAAGGTTGTTTAATCTCCTTCCGTTATTTGTAAGGACAACGTATATATCTCGTTTATTGAATTTGTGAGTGATACAGGAGGGTTCGAGCTGGAACGTGGGAGCATCGGTGAGTACACAAACTCTTCCTTAAAGTGTAGCTACGAGGACAGCCGTGGGAAGTCCAGCATTCGAAACATTTGCTGCGTCGCAGTAAGCCAGTCTGTTGTCAAGTGCCAGTAATATGCACAATATTAGTGAATTAACTCGTTTTTATACACTGCCCAATAGATCATTGTTGCTGTTCGACTTTATTATGTTTTAGTAGAAATATCACAATGTTAGTTTTAGATAAGTAACTGACATTATATCTGAAAATATTGCTTTGCGTTTGTGTTTTATCATAATACCGGACAGCTAGCTGTTTTACGTGCGAACGACGATAGTGCTGCTACCTACCTGCCGGGATGGAGATAATCGCGAAACAAGCTGTAATCAACTGCAATGTATATTGTTGCTGGGCTAGTTAATTTGTTAATAGTTTTATGAATTAGTACTAGTGTTAAAATGTCAGGTGTATATGTGCTGTTTATAATTGTGACAATTGCAGCATCACAAATTGCTCCAAATCGATTTCCGACTGTTCATAAAACGTAAGTCAACAACATTCTTTATTAGGCCTAATTCCTTCATCTTTGTGTTGATAGAAAAATACAAATTAGTTTTTTTTATTTAGACCTAATAGGCTAAATAAATAGAAGTTAAAATGTATTGGATTTTAAGTTTTTATCAAATAAGTTTTATTGTTGTCCACATGCCTTTACTAATTATTACAAGCATCAGATTACTATTAATTTTTTTTCTTTGCAGTTGTCAGCAATGCCTATATAAAACATTACTGTAAATTCATTCCTAATATCAGATTGATTTTGTCTCGGTAAACCAAAGAAAAAATATGTAACAATTAATTACGGAAAGTAATATGAAGTATGAAATATTTCTCATAATATGCAGCTTTGATATAAGATAATAATTTTACATTAAATATTATTCAATATTTCTTAAGTTCATTTGAATCTTGCGTACACCACTTTTAACACTTGAATATAATTAATTAATGAACTAGTGGACTTGTGTTAAATATGTAATATTTGTCCGGCTTACAGCTGTTTCAGTGCTTCACGCACCATCATCAGAGCCTACTAGATCGTGCAGAGAAGTTCGAGATGACGCCGCGACTTAGTAGGCTCTGATGATGATGCGTGAAGCACTGAAACAACTGTAAGCCGGACAAATATTACATATTTAACACGAGTAAGTCCACTAGTTCATCAATTAATTTCTTAAGTGTTTCATATATAATTCCACATTAGTAACTCACGTTTTAAACAATAGTCCGAATCTCGCTATGTTAATATTTGTATATGTGGACGTAATTCCATCCCTCTCCGCTAGATGTCAGGTCCGCGATATTTCGCACTCACGCCAATGCTGCTAGTATACAGCTGCCCGGTATTATTATAGTAAGGTATTTGGTTTTATTACACGCTAATAATGAAATGAAGAGAACTTAGTTAAAAATTTAGAGACGTGAAAAAAACGAAAAGAAATGCGTGGGTTATGAATATGTAAAATGTTTTGTAATTAATGTAAACATTGTTATTTTCAATATGTGAATACAATTGGTCAGTCTTCGATATTGCAGCACAAAGCACATGGGACTGGCATCTGATTTAAGTTTCTTTATGGGTTAGATGGGTTAAATGAGGTGATACTTAAGTGACAGATTATTAAGCCGAAGTATGTCACAAGGTTAGTGGGTTAGTTGAGGGGATTATTTAAATGATATAAGGCCGAGGAATTGTGTAGAGTAGGGAGATACCGAAGTTTCACCAAGGCACCACTCATGAGAAAACTGAGCCAGGAGATAATGTAATGGTAATGAAGGTTGAATATTTTCGCGCCATTTTAAACGAATTTTTCACAATTTTATCACTGCCATAACATATTTAGCTTCTTGTTCACTGCATTAACTCACTGATTATTGCATAAAACGCACTTCAAGAGCAAAATGTAAAAATAATGAGCAGTGATTCGAAGGTTCGAATGAGTCTTCATGTTGTCTTCTTTTTGGTATGCTTTCCGCTTCATCCACTAGGTGGCTCCCGACTCGGCGTAGCAGGAACGGCAACATTGGAAACAAAATAAATTAATGTGTAGTATTATGTGAGAGGTTAGATTAGGTATGTAATATTGTGTAACATTCCACGCATAGGCCCTACCAGTACACAAAGTTGGTGACACTGAATATCCCATCATTCCCTTCGTCATATTACGTCACATTAAGGAAATATAGCGTTGTTCTTTCAAGCACAACTTAATGTATTTTGAGCAGGCTGAGTGGGCATACAACTGTCATAGTGATCACATCCAATTTCCACTACTTAATGCTTACTATAAACCTAGCGATTTTGAAGGTATTTTAGAAATGTTTTCTAGTGGCGCATACATATTCAACCTTTCCCAAATGACAAATTGATAATTTTAAAGATACGATGGAAGGGACTTGACATCATTGATGACATCACGAACATATTGTAACCAATACGGTAGCTATTCTGAATTAAATATACTCGCCATTTTCGTAATAAACTTTATGTATTAAATTTTAGGAGGCTAAACCTCCAAACAATCACTGCACCAACAAAACTCGCAAACATCATATAGACCTACCACAACACAACAGGAAAAAACCAAAACATACATCACACACGAAAGAAAAATCCTGTAGGCCTAGTTATAATAAATTTTCTTTCGAAAATGTCGACTATATCAAATTAATCCAATATGACCACCGTATAGTGTACAAAAATGTTCGCGATGTCAAACAATAAAGTCACGGTCCTCTATTTTATGCAACACAAAAAAAGGATACAAGAAATTAAAAAAAAAATTACTTGCCCACAACAAAATTCATGACTCTTACGAGGTTCTGGCTGATATGTACATCTATTATCAGGCAGTACATCTCACTTGATGATATGTATTAGAGAAAGAACAATTGTTTGTATACATCTGAAGTCTGATTAGTTTAACTAACGTAGCTAATCGGCGATGTATGCAATGGAGGAGGAAAGGAACTGGCCACCTTACCCCACTATATCCTGGTTTAGTTGCCTCATAAGTGGTGCCTTGTTAGTATCATTTGTGAGGTTCAGACATTATAGTTGACTAAACAACAACAAAATTCAAACTCTAAGACTATATTAATATTTAATCAACATCAGAACACGCTACTTTCAACATTACGATGCGTTAAATTCCATAGATTCTTCAAAAAGTAAAACACTCTCCGCACTCCTCAGATCATGAGGTAAACTTAACCAAGTAATCGATCACTCACCATGTATACCTTAACTTCCAACCAGCGAACTAGCATATGTCAAAAATGTTGAAACTTAAACTGTGAAAACAACTACGAAATACCGCGCGATTCCATCTATAGATTGTCGATCACAATACCACCATTTTAGAATATAATCACGTCTCCAATGACGTCATAATTTCCATCTGTATCTTTAAAATTACAGATAAACTAGACTCCGACAAGGAATACATTGGCTATGAATTTAACATTATTATTCACAGTAGTAAATAAGAAAATAGGATGTTATTCAGTATAAAGAATTACACAGAAACTCTCTGAACTGCAAAATTGAAACTGATTATTCAGAAAAGCAATGCTCAATAATGTTTTATCTACATCCTTTTAAAATGTGGACTATGTTGGACGAGAATAAAATAATTACAGTTTTCTATTTAACAGTTATCATCAACACGGGGATTTATCCTCTGTACTAACTTCATGTGCCCGTATTGTGTTGAGTTCACTGCCTGCTGGATCACATCCTATGGCTGCTTATGCTGCCTGCCCAATCAACGGTTATCCGCGAACAGCCGCTAGGTGGCAGGTAATGACATTGTCACCTAGCGGTAAAATAACTTTGATTGAGCAGGCAGTTTACGGAGCTATAGGATGCGATCCAGCAGGCAGTGTTTGAGTTATTTGTTTACTAGTTCAAAGCGTCGTCGTCAGGTTACAAAATAAATAGCCACACGATTAACTGATTGGTTTGTACTGATAATGGAGCATTGACGTGAATAATTTTAAGTAGATAAGCTTATAACTTCATAATATTATCCTATTTGACAAGAAAGTTGCTAGAGTTCATATTCACGGAATGCTTAATGCCGATACTGTTTTTTTAATTCCTTACCATCAGTATCAAAACTCAGATTGTTTTCTGACTTTGTTGAATGAAGAAATTTTCACTTTTCATTAATACTTCTGCAGAAATTTTGGACGTAGATCGAAAATAAATATCTTTAAAATAGTCTGTATTAAGATATCCATGGATTCGTGACGTTCTGGTGTTTTATAAATAGTGAGAAGTGTGAATAATCCTCAGAATCTTATTTTGTATGACTTCATGAGGTTTAAGAAAAAAGGGAAGCATTTTTTTTCTGCAATAAACTTGTCGCTATTCACCCCGACTCCTACGACAGTGTCTCACATAGATGTCACTCGTACCGAGAAGTGTAATCACTTAGTTCGTCAGAAACTATCCAGATTGCAACACAGGCGGAGGTTCCATGTTATAGTAGGCAACGTTTGTATAAAACAATGAGAGAATATCATCGAAATTATAGCCATCCAAATCTTGGATTTAAAATATCGGCATCCTAATCAATTCAAATGAACAAAAAAGAAAATGTAAATTAATGTTAAAAAATACATAATGAAATTTTTGAAAAAGAATATTCAGCGACAAGATCTGGTAGCTATCAAAACGATAAAAATTTATTGAAAATAAATAATATACATTGAATATTATAAAGATGAATAGAGATGATGATTGATGATGTTCAGTGAAGATTTTAAAATGGTTGATGCAATTGTCTGAAGAGTCTTATCAGGAACCTTTAATTTTCTGAGGATCTCGAATGTAAATTTGGGAATTGTTCCTCGCGCACCAAATATAAGTCCAATGACATTCCAATCTTGAATATTATATTTATGACTGAGATCATCACAGCATGGAAGGTAAATAACGCGTTTCTCTTCATGTACCTGCTTTGGTTGATCTTCATTAATTTCGAACCTTACAGTGGGGTCAAGAATGAGACCAGCTTTTTTTTTATCTCGGTCAATTATTATGATGTCAGCACGCCGTATAGATCCTTCCGTAGAAAGACATTGAACTTCCTCATATACTTCGTATTCACCATGTTCCCTTAATCTGTTAGCAATTATTGAGCGGACTGTGTTATGTCTGTCAATTCGCAGTAATTCGCCCTGAGGGCAGAAACCTAGCACGTGGGGTAACGTTTCATGCTCATTACATCTCCTGCAATGGGTATTGTCAATATTATTTACAGGATAGCCTATTTTAAAAGAGAATAAATAAGTTTTATTCTTTAAATAAGCTTTATTGGTGAAATCTATGGTGTTACCGAGTAAGTTCTCAAACTTAGCGCTTTGTGGCGCCACGTTATCGAGAGAAGGATAGCTGTGCCTCAGAAAAAAGAGTAGGCCTAATTTAAGCATGAATAAAATAAAGCTTTTATATAGTGATATGTAATAAAATAATTTTATTTCTCTCTTTGTATTGTAAACAGATGAAATTAGAATCGTGGTCTATGATGCGTGCAAAGTTGTACCAAGGACGATTGAGCCAATTGGGTAGTTCTTTACAGTTGCGTTACGAAAGGAAAGTAGAATGTATTTACGTAGGGCCTACTTTACTTCTAGTGGTCATACGTAGGCCTACCAGGAGCAAAAGACAAATTGAGCGGAGATGCCAATTTCGCACCGAAATAAGGGTGAAAGTTTGCAGTGAAAGTAGTGGCCGAGAGAGAGGCGGAATCGCATGCCTTGCATTAAGCTTTTAGATGGGTAGAAAGCGAGATTCCGTAAAGTAGAGTATCAGTGACAAGTTAGGTTTGGTTAGTTTAGGCTTTTGGTATGCCTTGCATATACGAATTTTGGTCCTCCTTTCTTCGGTAACACAATTGTATAAAGCAGGCCTGCAGAACTGTAGCTCTTGAGAGCGACTGCTTTCCTCCTCTTTTTTGCCCCACCCACCTTTTCTACCTGTGCAGTCACGGCGTTCTAGTTGCGCTCGGCTGCATCAACATTCATTCTCGGGGCGGAAGTCGATCATCCCCAATAGAAGTGGAGTGAGGCTGACGTCATAGTTCCCCTACTTTGCGAATTCTGCAGGCCTGGTATAAAGAATTGCCACCAGTTGTAATTTAATTAGTACATGGCCTACATAAACTATTTCATTCTCGTAGTGGCCGGAATTGTACCGTCCACTGTAAACTTGCTGTGTTGTTCGGGACTAGGGCTTGATATGACTACTTCTAAGGGACGGAATTACTTTACTACTGCTACTGCTACTGCTACTGCTACTACCGTATGCACGATAATGGATTGGCCAGATGTCAAGAAATATGATATTTAAAGAGGTGTGCAAAGCGTAGTTCGAACTATCTCCATGTTGTCAAAACAATCTGTAGCAGGGAGTGGAATGGGTTGTCCATATTTAACAAGTCTTATTTATTTTTATTTTATTGGGTTATTTTACGACGCTGTATCAACATCTAGGTTATTTAGCGTCTGAATGAAGTGAAGGTGATAATGCCGGTGAAATGAGTCCGGGGTCCAGCACCGAATGTTACCCAGCATTTGCTCGTATTGGGTTGAGGGAGAAAACCTCAACCAGGTAACTTGCCCCGACCGGGAATCGAACCCGGGCCACCTGGTTTCGCGGCCAGACGCGCTGACCGTTACTCCACAGATGTGGACTAACAAGTCTTGATTGAGTACTCTTCGGACAATGTTTCTCGACACTTATTAAATAATAATTTAACAATGGACTGTTTTCATAGTTTTGCAGCCTCTATGACTTCGCCGGAACTTGCGTAGACGCAACTCGTACGACTTCTTCTTCAGTAGATAGGTCTACGTTTTAATGAGAAAGATACTGTGTATGTAACAGTGATTAAAATACATGTGTCTCAGTACAGTTCGGACAACTAACTGAGATTGACAGTGTAAAGTGTCAACAGAATTGTGTCGCCGGCTTAGTACAACAGCTAATAGGCAAACCAAGCGCTGTCTTCTATGCCGGGCTTAAAGCAAACAAAATATCGGAAAATCTCAATGCACTGCCTGCCACACGGTAACCTTGCGGCTCGCTAAGAGTAGCGATAACTTAGGTTTGGCTCACTTACAGAAACTCACGCTTACTATTCCGTCATATGAGCCGTTCAGAGCAAAAGTGGTGTAAGTCAAAAATGGGTAATGTGGGTTAAAGTAAAAATTCTGTGAAATACAGCGCAAAGTAGCAATTAATATGGAATTCTTGCTATCCACTGACTACTAATAGTCTAAATAAATTGAATATTAATTGCTACTTTGCGCTGTATTTTACAGAATGTTTACTTTAACCTTCATTACCCATTTTTGACTTACACCACTTTTGCTCTGAACGGCTCATATAGTACCGACACACTCGGTAAGTAGGTCTGTAAGGTGCAATGAAGTGTAGTCAAGAATCCAGTGACATTTACTGCTTTGATTTTTTTAAACCAGTTAACTTTTTACGGACCACCGGCGTAGCTCAGTCGTGCGAGGCGCTTGCCTGTCGATCCGGAGTTGCGTTCGGGTGTGGGATCGATTCCTGCATGGGCTGATTACCTGGTTGGTTTTTTACCGTAAGGCGAATGTCAGGTAATCTTTGGCGAATCCTCGGTCTCATCTCGCTATCATCAAACCCATCGACGCTAAATAATCTAGTAGTTGATGCAGCGTCGTTAAATAACCAAGTAAAAAAACTGTCTACGGCACGTCTATAGCTATTCTAGATGTGTTGGAATGTATTATTCAGATCCTACATTTTGTTATAACTTTCGTTGAAATATCACGTTTTCAGTACGAAGATCTATCTGTTTGTGCAAGTTAAATTTATTGTTATAAGAAAGAGTTACGATAATATGTAATATTAGTTAGCCTTCATCCAGTGATTTTGTTCGAAGAAAATATTTGGAGTAACTCACATTATCAATTTAGCAATATTCAAGTGTACTCGTACTGCGTGTCAAGTTTGGTATCTTCATGTTTAAGATATTCATACTTTTTTATTCTCCGAAATGGCGTTACGTTACATTCCGGACCAACTAAACCACTGGTTCATCTCGTGTTAAGGCTGGTTCACAATAAACCGGAAAGGAGAATCGGGACGAAAACGAAAACGGTAAAATTGTTAAAATGCGTACATTTAAATGTGAGCATTCACAATTAACGAAAAGCTTGCCGGAGCCCGGGATCGGGAACGGAGGGTTGGCCAAGTTTCAACTTTGGCGTTCACGTTTCCGATCACAGCCCACTATATTCATTCTATTGCCATCTAAAAGCTATTTTGTCGTCGTATATTTTGTAGCAAGAAGACCGTGACATAACCTATGCACTGCATGTACCGTCAGCTGTTAACCAACTAAAGGCTGGTTCACAATAAACCGGGAACGAGAACCAGAATGAAAACGAGAAGCAGAGGACGTGAATATGAAAATTTTTGATTCACAATAGACCGAGAACGTAGACGACTATGCATATCGATATGCATGTCAATAACGATATGTAAAGTCGATATTACGCATTCTGATGTTATTTGTGTATAATTGACCAATGGCGTTCTCTCATGAGTACAAGGCAGCCAACATAAACACATTGTAACCAACTTCGAAATTTAAACTGAAACATTTCATTAGGTACGGTACTATAAATATGCCCATGCATCTTTATTATCACAACCTATTTTAAGTCTACCATAACGTAAAAAGTTAGAGAAAAAACATTTGTAATAGAACAAAAATGAACACAACAGTAGTTATTGAATTGAAGCATGAATATGTAGTGTGTAATGCAACTAATACAGTAATAATATGTGATTCACTTACGATCGGTGTTCAAAGATGCAGCTATTGAAAGCCACGTATTCTCCTTCATTTTCTCATCTTTATACGAGGCGCGCCGCTTATCGTAAACGTGAGGATTTTCCTCAACACTCAATATTAGAATCTCATCAAATGATACTTGCTCCATGATGCACAGCACAGAACAAAATAATGCATGACGTTTTAGTTCTTGAAACAGGTCTATTTAAATTCCGATCAAATTATTGTCCACCTATTAGCGTGACATTTTTCAGAGAACTTTAATCTTAGATACACATATTTTTCTTTTTGAGAGAGAGATTAAAGGATGGTCACAAATCTTGAGTTAGGGTAGCAATTCCGATTCATGACCATCCCCATAAAGGCTCTGTAAAACTCATCTGTCACCTGCAGCTTGCCTCCGCGTCCCGATGGACGGACGCATTTTCCGCCTTGTTTGCAAGGGCAAGAAGCACGGGCTAACGTGTTTTAGAGACAGTGGAAGGGTTATGCAGAGAAGGAAAATTAGCAGCTCATCGTCCTCCCTCCCCCACCCCTTCCACAACTACTATATATGCAGCACGAGAATGTGTACATGCAGCGCCACAGTGTCAAACGAGAGACCGAAAATGTCAACAGGGCCCCAGAGAGGAGAGAGCGAAAGAGACGGGGAACGCACTCATGAGATATTCATGGTTCATTATCATAGCGAATGTGCTCGCCCCCTTCTGATTGGGCGGTGTAGCTATATGCTATAATAGGCACTGCATCAGCAGGCTTCAAGCTTCATTGCGGCCGGATGGCTCCGTGCATGGCCGCCGGCCCCGCTCCGGGCAGGCGCCTCATCCCCGCCTACCTTAAGGTCAAAATCAATCCCGAGCTCTGTTATTTTTTTGCATGCCTGATAACGATCATTCAAACCAGGTATATGCCATACATAAAGAGGGACACGCTTCGGGGTCCAACCATGTGTCCTCTTTCCAGGAACCCGATTCTGTTCATTAAATTATTTTCACGTTATTTGGCGTCTTCGTAAATGGGATCCAAACGAGGCTTTCCTCTATGTGGCATCAACAGCAACGCTTGGAGTATAATTTTCAAAGGTTTACCTTTCCTTTCGGTCGACAGTACAGTAGAACCCCGATTATCCGACACCCTATTAACCGATTGACGGATTATCCAACTGTCTTTCGCTCAATCTTTTTTTTTTTTTTTTTTTTTTTTTTTGATACAAAAACATATGAAGTACTACTGTACGTTATATTAGTACGTTTTTTTCTAAAGTGTTATTACAAGCCTTTACACTCTCAATTTAGTCCATTATTCGAGTTACCGTACTGTTCAACTTCTATATAAAATGTATTTCATGAGTGTCAAAAGAAAACTTTTGTGATAAGTATCGAAAAATGCATATAATTGAGTGATTTGGGGAAAGAGAAACTGTGACTCATCTCGGATCAGAATACGTGATCGATGCTACAACTGTGCATAGTGTATAGAGTATGTATTTATTTTATTTATTGGGTTATTTTACGACGCTGTATCAGCATATAGGTTATTTAGCGTCTGAATGAAATGAAGGTGATAATGCCGGTGAAATGAGTCCGGGGTCCAGCACCGAAAGTTACCCAGCATTTGCTCGTATTGGGTTGAGGGAAAACCCCGGAAAAAACCTCAACCAGGTAACTTGCCCCTACCGGGATTCGAACCCGGGCTACCTGGTTTCGCGGCCAGACGCGCTGACCGTTACTCCACAGGTGTGGACTATAGAGTATGTAAATCTACAACATGAGACCTCTACCATTCCTATCTTTCCGCTTACAGCCATTACAAGGAGTTTCCTTGCCCCTTAAAAACATGTCCTTGACAATCGAACTTAAATTAGTGACCTTCTGATCCATTACCTAGCGTGTTAAACACAAGACTACGGAGGAAATTATGAAACTGTAGGCCTATGTATTATTAACTCAATTCAGGAAAATATTTTATGGTGCGGATTAACCGATTTTTTCGATTAATCGTTGAGTCCACCCCTTTCATTACCACGGATAATAGAGGTTCTACTGTATCTCTTATTTCGCTGTCACGAACTAACGAGTAACTTCATACCGCGTCACAAAATCGAAAAAATATTAACATTATACATTTCAGGCTTCAACGCTGATTGTGTTCAGAAAAATAATTTGGAACTCGCAATAAGTCTTCAGCAAATGATGCGGAACTTTTGCGAATGTATTAATAAGGTGCTTAGGAAAATATTTGGGGCTAAGATGAAGTTAAGGGAATGGGGAAAGTTGCACAACGTAGAACTGCACGCATTGTATTCTTTACCTGACATCATTAGGAATATTAAATCCAGAGGTTTGAGATGGGCAGGGCATGTAGTACCTATGGGAGAATCCAGAAATGCATATAGAGTGTTAGATGGAAAGCCGTAGGGAAAAATACATTTGGGGAGGTCGAGATGGGAAGATAATATAAAAATGCATTTGAGGGAGGTGGGATATGATGGTGGAGACCAGATATGATGTAACATGAAAGTGAGAAATATTTACATAAATATGTAGTTAAAATTGACAAAATATGTGCCTAGATAAGTAAGTTATGTATTAAATTAAAAACTATGTGTACCAGTAACTTATAATTCCAAGTTACATTAAATGGATTTATTTTACACAGAATTCAATATACACATGATTCATAAAGGATGGTGAAAAAGTACAGACCTTTAGTGAGAATGACAACAATGATAAAAGATCAATGAAAGCGACAGGTCTTAAGTTATTGTGTGTTTATTTGCTAGTTCATGTAATCACTATCAAAGACGTAGTGTAGTGCTGCACAAGATAGCAATATCGAAGCAAGCAAGAGAAGTTTTGCGTCATGGAATTGTCACGAACGATGGGCTGTTGTAACAGTACAGTGAACTTTAGGATTGAATTTGGTAATAATGCACTACATAGAAACTGTATTGTGCGCTGGGTGAGGTAATTCGAAACTATTGGCTGTTTATGTCCTAGGGAATGTCCGGTCCGTCCACAGACTTCGGAAGATACAATAAACAGGATGCGATACGTGTAAGAACGTAGTTCTAGCAAGTCAACAAGGCGGGATAGTAGCCTAGGTACCATAATCCACGGTATGGCGTATCTTATGGAAGCGTAATAATTCCCTTCCAGGATGTTGAATAGGGCATGCAGGATACGAGTCACCAATGTCACTCTGGCCTCCGCGATCGCCAGACTTAACCCGCGAGTTCTTTCTGTGGGGGTATACCAAAGACTTCGAGTCAGTCACCCCCATGCCACCGAACCTGAACGGCCGGAGACGACGCATAAAAAAAAGCAGTGGAGTCAATATCCGAGGACATGCTGGCATGAGTCTGGACAGAACTGGAGTACAGTCTCGATATCTGTCGTATCACCGATGGGGCTCAAATCGAGCACTTGTAGTGCACAGGTAAAGCTTGGCAGTTAATGCGTCTTCAGTTATGAATAGATCATCTTTACTTTCTCACCGACCTTTTTTTTTAGTCATCTCGTATAAAAAGCTGAAAACACTTCATTTTGTGAGACTATTAATTGTAACATTTTTGTGAAACCTGTTGATTGTCACTTATCTCATTTTAATGTTTATTGTATTGTTTCTATCTATGGTCACATTAGTGACAGAGAACATTTCATTTTGGGAACTCTAATCATTTTCCTAGGTTAGTCTGGGAATGATATATGATCTTTTAAAAATGTGAAACATTAAATTAAGTACAATAATATAATATGTATATAATATCTAATTTTCAGACCAATCTGGGAAAATATTCTAATTAGGTCTATCAAAATTAAATGCTATTTGTAGACTCTGTAAGAAAATCATTCAAATCTTTTCACTAGTTTGAGAAATATTGGCACTTAAGTGTTTTCAATTATTTTTTTGGCAAGATTTGTTTAAAAAGATATGTTATTAAAATTTTTATGCACTAAAATGTTAAAATTTACAAATTATATTCATCAATTTCCCTTAACCTGTCTTAAAATTTCAAATGGATAGTTTTAAAAGTTGATAAGGTCTCGGAGCTACTGTATTTTATAGTAGATTTACAATTTTGGTTATCTTAATTCATCGAGTCGTCTAGAACAGTGACCAATGCCATCTATCTCTTTTTGATATTCCACGAGGATACCTGTGTCGCCCAGACATTGTACGAGTCATCACCAGGTAACAAACAGGATAATTAAAGGAGATTATGGAAGACAGTGGTGAAAGGATGAGGGGAAAATGGGAGAACCCGCAGAATTGCCCTCGAAACCTTGGATTCGGCCACCACGAATGTCACGTTTGTCGGAGTCTGGGATTAAACCCGGACTAGCTTGCATGACAATCTCACGCGCTAGCCGTAAGCCACTATGGTGGCTGGAAACTCAAAATTTGTCATACTTAACCCCATCACCTTGAATTCCTAAAATCTCGTACTGGGCCTATAGATACTCCATATAGGCTAAAGGATGACCCGTAATGCCTTTAATTTGAGGAAGTTATTCATTGAGATATTTCAAACAAATAGGCTATACGAGTTTCCAATGTTTTCATTTGTTGAGGCAACATAACTGTGTGATGTGATACTGAGCTCTACTTCGTTATTTTACTATTAAGCCTGAATTGATCGTGTCTTGATTTCGAGTTCTGTTGACTAGTTTCATTGTTATTTGTGTCCAACTCATTCATCACACAGATGAAGATCTTATCACAGACTTGTGATAGGCCTATTTGAATGGAGAAAGCTATGGCGATGATTCTATTCGTGTAGGCTAGTTTTCAACATTTCATTTACATAATTTCGTCACCACCACCACTACCACCACCACCACCACCACCACCACCACATTTATCATCACATAGCCACCGGCTTAGCTCTGTCGGCTAAGGCGCTTGCCTACCGATCCGGGACCACGTTCGGGCCCGGGTTCGATTCTCGCTTGGGCTGATTACCTGGTTGGGTTTTTCCGAGGTTTTCCCCAACCCAAATGTTAGGCAATCTATGGCGAATCCTCGGCCTCATCTCGCCAAATACCATCTCGCTATCACCAATCTCATAGACATTAAATAACCTAGTAGTTGATATAGCGTCGTTAAATAACCAACTAAAAAATCTCGTAGTTGTTACAGCGTCGTTAAATACCAAGTAAAAAACCTCGTAGTTGATACAGCGTCGTTAAATAACCAAGTAAAAAAACCTCGTAGTTGATACAGCGTTGTTAAATAACCAAGTAAAAAAACCTCGTAGTTGATACAGCGTCGTTAAATAACCAACTAAAAACCTCGTAATTGATACAGCGTCGTTAAATAACCAAGTAAAAAACCTCGTAGTTGATACAGCGTCGTTAAATAACCAAGTAAAAAATTCTCGTAGTTGATACAGCGTCGTTAAATAACCAAGTAAAAAAACCTGGTAGTTGATACAGCGTCATTAAATAACAAACTAAAAAATCCTCGTAGTTGATACAGCGTCGTTAAATAACCAAGTAAAAAAGCCTCGTAGTTGATACAGCGTCGTTAAATAACCAACTAAAAACCTCGTATTTGATACAGCGTCGTTAAATAACCAAGTAAAAAGCCTCGTAGTTGATACAGCGTCGTTAAATAACCAAGTAAAAAGCCTCGTAGTTGATACAGCGTCGTTAAATAACCAAGTAAAAAAGCCTCGTAGTTGATACAGCGTCGTTAAATAACCAACTAAAAACCTCGTAGTTGATACAGCGTCGTTAAATAACCAAGTAAAAAGGCCTCGTAGTTGATACAGCGTCGTTAAATAACCAACTAAAAACCTCATAGTTGATATAGCGTCGTTAAATAACCAAGTAAAAATCTCGTAGTTGATACAGCGTCGTTAAATAACCAACTAAAAATCTCGTAGTTGATACAGCGTCGTTAAATAACCAAGTAAAAAAACCTCGTAGTTGATACAGCGTCGTTAAATAAGCAACTGAAAACCTCGTAGTTGATACAGCGTCGTTAAATAACCAAGTAAAAAAATTACCATCACTTATCCAATCGTCGTCGTCACTATCATGATCGTCATTACGATCATCCTTATCATCTTCTAGATTTTTAATGTCTCGTTTATTGAAAGGTCATGAAATGATGAACTACTGACACGTGGTCCCTAGGCTTATAGAAATTCAGAGGAATGGATGCAGGCAGTGTAGGAAGGAATTGTATTCACCGAGGATAGCAGAGTGGCCAGCTGAAGGACATTCGGTTAGGAGTATGATTCTTGGTTGTTTTGTTGGCGAGCCAGCTGCTAAGTGCGGTACTTGAGATTTTTATAGTACGCTTCTTGTGCAAGGCGTTCTTACCACCAAATTCACAAAAGATTTTCGTTGGACCTCGATATATAAAAATACCGGCAGCTCGGTGCATGTGCTTGGAAGTGATGAGAGTTTCTGACATGTTAATGATGTGGTGGACACACTGCGACACTCAAGTAAAGTAGGGTCAGCACGACTCGAGGCGAAAGAAAACTTCACATTGACAACGAATAACTGTGCCTTCACGCAACGTTTCTTAGTTTATTAACAACCTTTATCAACTACTAGGTTATTTAGCGTCGGTGGAATTGGTGATAGCGAGATGAGGCCGATTATCTGACATCTGTTTCATAGTCTGGGAAAATCTCGAAAAAAAAACAGCCAAGTAATCAGCCCAAGCAGGAAGCGAACCCACGCCCGAACGTGGTCGCGGATCAATAGACAAGTTTAAAGCTGCATACCTTTGCTGTTGCATAAATCATAGCCAGCAATGTCAAATGCAGATCTACTGGTATTTCTCGATAATTCAGAAATAAACGACTTTGACCCTATGTGCCTGAAAAAAAATCATTGGGATTCTTTTCGTTATGTGAAAATTATTAGAATAATCTTAATTTTAAAGGTTTTTTAATAGTTCCTTCACAAATATTCATTGAATTGATGAATATTGGTATATAATATTACTATAATGATGTAGGATATATTTACTACTAACATTGCCGGAAAGCATTGTTGTACATTGGTATTTTTCTTATTTTACAATTGTTATGGGAATTCAGAAATTATTATATTATGTTGACGAAATTGCAAACATCAAAAATTAATTAAGAAATGCTTTAAACAAATTGTTCTTTGCGTTTACATTGTTGTGAAGGTTCAAATGAACGTATACATCTGTTTTCACTCCTATCTTTTTATCCACGGCACTCTTCCCAACCTTCTCCTGACCATTTCCCCCTTTCTCTCAGTTTTTGTTTCTTTTAACATGTAGACCCTATTCGACTTCTCTCTTTTTTTAGTTGCCTTCCTCATATTTCACGTTTTTTCATGTTTATAAGCTAATGTCCTTTCATAAATTCCGTGATTTTAAATTTTTTTTTTCAGGATAGACATTCTTAGCCCGGGCTTCCGGTGGATGATCAGCGAACTAACGTTTTTCATATTCATAAACCAGTGTTATAGTCGTCCACAAGCATTTATGGTTGCCAAGGTCACACACTTTCTCTTATTCTTACTGCAAACTTACTCACACCAATGGGCTGGGGACCGGTTCTACTGTAAAAATCTGACTTCCTACACTGTAAAGACAAAGCCGAAATTCAGTACCTTGTGTAAGCTTGTGCTGTTCTCTTCTGTGTTATGTGTATAGCTGAGTGTTGTCTAAACTTATGCTGTGATATTTTGTTTTATACATTATGTAGACACTTTTTCAAGCATTCAATAATCCGTAGCCGAGTAATTAGTCTCTCTGCCTTGCACTGTGGCGACCCGGATTCGATCCCCGTCTGGATATTGAACAAAATGAGTGCGAGGGTTTTTAATCGGAGTTCTCCCATTTCCTCTCATAGCGATATGATATGATATGAATCCTGTACAAATAACCAGTCGACAGCCGCGGCTAGTTTAGCACGCTCGTAGCGCGGGCTAGCGAAATATCTATGAATAGCACCCATAGGGTCTAAGTCGTCTATAGGCCTATATGTTGCTGTAATTAATGCCATATTCGAGAAATACCAGTAGACCTGCATAACAGAGTAGAAGAATAGACACAAAATTGGATTATCTATCGGAAACGCAAGAATATCGACTGTTACAAACATGTGTGATAGGAAACAGAGCTCGTTAGGATAAAATATGCCCGTAAGACATAAAATGCGTTGGATTGTCCAGTTTCAACTTAAGATGGACTAGGCCAATTAGGCTTAATTCTTGAACATGTTGATGAACTATAGTAGTTTTGATTTTTGAAGCGAGGGATGATTATTAGTAGGCCTAACTGTTGTTGGGAGCGCTTCATTTTTAATCTCAATAGAGGCAAAACACTTCCTCGATATCTGTAGTAGGCCTATTAATGTTTGAGTGACATTCGGTTCTCCAGTAGCTTATAGCTATTGCATCGAAACTAATGCACATGAAAAATATTATAATAGGCAAAGAAAAACTGAAATTGGCACTCACATTAAAAGAAAAAATCGGGGAAAAATATGGAACATGTAGTTCATTCTTACTAATAGCATGTGTTAGTAGACTGCTACTCGTACATTTATATCTATTGTATTTCAGTGAAGTAAAAGTAAATCCATGCGCTACAGCCCTGAAGGGCTACGACCAGCCGGCTGCTGGCCTCACGCCCACATGCCGAAGCAGAGGTGGACGATCATCCAACCAGAACGGAGGTATCGTGTGGTTAGCACGATGATCCCCCCCAGCCGTTATAGCTGGTTTGCTAAGCCGGATTTTCGCTACCTATCGTAACTCCCCAAGTGCATCACGATGCTGGGTGAGCACGGGTCCCATACACTGGCAGAAATTCCATGAGGACTCGAACCAGCGCGCATTCCGTAACGCGAGTCCCAGGCGAGATGCCTTAGACCGCGACGCCACGGCGCGGGACTTGTATTTCAGTAGTATGATAATATAGCATATTAATTTGGATTTGTCCACTTTTGATTGAAAACTGTAATTTCTTTTCCTGTTTTCATTGGAAATTACATTATGCCTAATATTTTAGCTTTTATGACTCAAAAATAAATACTTACTTACTTACTGGCTTTTAAGGAACCCGGAGGTTCATTGCCGCCCTAACATAAGCCCGCCATTGGTCCCTATCCTGAGCAAGATTAATCCATTCTCTATCATCATATCCCACCTCCCTCAAATACATTTTAATATTATCTTCCCATCTACGTCTCGGCTTCCCTAAAGGTCTTTTTTTCTCCGGCCTCCCAACTAACACTCTATATGCATTTCTGGATTCGCCCATACGTGCTACATGCCCTGCCCATCTCAAACGTCTGGATTTAATGTTCCTAATTATGTCGGGTGAAGAATACAATGCGTGCAGTTCTGTGTTACGTAACTTTCTCCATTCTCCTGTAACTTCATCCCTCTTAGCCCCAAATATTTTCCTAAGCACCTTATTCTCAAACACCCTTAACCTATGTTCCTCTCTCAAAGTGAGAGGCCAAGTTTCACAACCATAAAGAACAACCCGTAATATAACTGTTTTATAAATTTTAACTTTCAGCTTTTTGGACAGCAGACTGGATGATAAAAGCTTCTCAACCGAATAATAACAGACATTTCCCATATTTATTCTGTGTTTAATTTCCTCCCGAGTATCATTTAATAATTATTTTTATTGAGTTAGAGTATATTTTCGTCCCAAACTTGAACATCTGGTAAATGGATTACATTTCAATGAAATGCTGAAAAATATAATATTTATGATTGAAACAAAACTTTCTGATTGCATCAAGATCCTTTACATTTATTGGTATTGATTAACACACCAGTACTGGTGTAAAGGCAAATGTTTCTAAAAGCTCCTAAACTGATCTTCCAAAAGCTTTTTCCACCGATCTCATATTTATTTAACCAACACAAGATTGCTCCATGTCAGTGTTTAAAGAAATCTTTAAACCAGTGCTACAGGTTGGAATAGAGAATACATTTCACTCATTATCGAAAATATTGATTATTCAGAATGATTTTACATTTGTCCGTGTTTGTATGGATTACTTTATATCTCCATAAGTAAACAATGGGATATAATAGCGTTTGGTAGAAAAACGGAGACTAAAGAATAAGATTAATAGGCTTACATTTCTTAATTTGAGTCCACACCTGTGGAGTAACGGTTAGCGCGTCTAGCCGCAAAACCAGGTGGCCCGGGTTCGATTCCCGGTCGGGACAAGTTACCTGGTTGAGGTTTTTTCCGGGGTTTTCCCTCAACCCAATATGAGCAAATGCTGGGTAACTTTCGGTGTTGGACCCGGACTCATTTCACCGGCATTATCACCTTCATCTCATTCAGACGCTAAATAACCTAAGCTGTTGATAAAGTGTCTTAAAATAACATACCAAAATAAAAAAATTCTTAATTTGAATGCAAACAGCAATTTCTAAGCCCTTTTAGTGCTGGCTTTGTCCATATTTTGTTGAAAGTAACTGAAAAGTCGAATTTCTTTCAATCGAATTATACGAAAATAATATCAAACTTAATTTTAATTAAAGTGGATAGACTATGTCCGCTTTTGTACCCAAGCTCCACTTAGTAGGCCTATAGTCGTTTATATAGGCTATGTATATTTATTTATTGATCGATCAGCGCATTTAGCGCTATACAGACCACTTCTAAATAATACAAATGCAATCCCTACGTGATATAGAATTGAGGGCAGCCTAGATTGGGCTCCTCAGTGAAAAAGAATTGTTAATAAATTATAGGCCTATACATAGGTTGGTATGATGATAAATTTTGGTTATAGGCCTAACATGAGGTCCACTGGAAGTCGGCTCTTGATTATGGCGGGAAATGTGAACTTTCTTCAGAGAGAGTAATTGACGGCGCCTGGAACACTTTCTAGGTTGTTATAGAACTTCTTAGCTTGTGAATGAATAAACTGTTTGATTGTGTCAATACCAGTTTCTCTGTGTAGTTGGCTGTTACGGACAAACCAAGCAGAATTGAGTGAAATGACTGGTTTCACTTATTGCAGCTCCTACCCAGACAGGACAGGCGTAAAGCGGTAGAGGTCGTAATAGAGATGTGTAAAGTAGTATGCAGTTTTGTAGCCTTAGAGATGATTTCTTGTTGAGAAGGGGATCTAATTTAGCGAGTCTTGAGTAGGCCAATTTACGTTTGTTGATGTGATGTTTCCATGGCAGACGGCTATCTAAGCGCACTCCAAGGTATTTTACAGCTTCATCCTTTGGTTTCCACTTATCACGTTGGTTCAAAGATTTATGCATGGAGGATTAGTAGGACGACACAAAGTAAATATCATTGCTTCTCATTTATTGTAGTTCAATGCGATGCGCTAATTTTCAAGGCATATGATGATTGAACACAATATGTTAAAATTATGCATAATGGGTAGATGTGAAAAAGTATGACTGCCACCCTCTATGAGCGCCCTTGGTTAGGCCCGTAACACACTTGAAGAGTTTTCGCTAGCGAGAAATGTGTTGCGAGAAAGAGGCGAAGAGCCTTCCTCCACACACTTGGCGAGTTCTCGCTATCACAGATCACACCTCGCTATGATCATCTATGCACTGCCTTCATGCAGAAAGCATTTATCTGATTATAGTAATGACTCGTTGGGGGAAATATTATAGGTTATGTATTTACGTAAATATATAACCTGTAAGTATATTGTCGTGCTTTACAAATTACGTACGAACGCTATGTTGAATCTGAGTACTCAGATGATGAGGAAATGGAGTTACATGAACATATTTTGTTAATGAAAAAAAGTAGACCTAAAATTAAAGCCACTGAAAATCACATTGTATCTTACGAAAATAAGGGCGAGTTTTGGACACTGGTTTCGATTTGAATGATGATACCGTTTAGGCGTTATTTCAGGTTGAATGGACCTCAGTTTTTTGCTATTCATTATATGATAGAGGATTCTTTGCTATGTTCTGATTAAAATTCTGTAAACTCATAAGACATACAGATACATTATTTCAAATATTTAATTAATACTATTAAATCTCATCAGATTTCTTTAAGTTTCGTGTTTTTATAGTTTTCATCCCGTGTATCACATAAATAGGCCTACGGGTGACATCGTACAAGTTCCATAAGTTTCTGACTGCAATTATCAGCCATCTTTCCTCATTTTCAAATAAAAACAATACAATTCATCGCCACCTGTGATATATTTTTCTACATTCAATCGTCATAAGGAGTATAAATGTCAAACGTCTTTGATAAATGTGTCAAGAAAATTCGCTGAGCTACCGATCCCAGCGAGAAACTCGCGCGAGGTTTTTGCCTCGAACGAGAACCTCTTCCAGTGTGTGGACGTCCATTTGAATCCACGTTATCAATTTTTTAATTTTCTCGCAACACATTTCTCGCTGACGAAAACTCTTCAAGTGTGTTACGGGCCTTAGGAAGATATGACACTAAAATGAACTAATGTTGGAGAATAGCCGAACAGCAGATTATATGCAAGTTCTCAGCTCTTGCACGTGAACGACTGAGATGCAGGCTAGGCTTATACAGCGAAGAGTAATGTTCCTTCTTGCTTTACACAAAACAGCTGCGCTAAAACGTTACCGATAATCCACTAGCCCACATAAACGCTCCGCAAGACTCGACTCATATGACCCAAGCAGTTGATGTGTGGTTGTTTTATCGAATTCATTAGACGCGCGCGCCCAAGATGTGGATTACATAAATCCATCCACCATTTTGTCTTGGCGTTCCTCTCTCCCCTCTTTATAGCGCATGAATAATTGATTGGCTGATGCTTGTGTCGGAGTAACAATGGCGACAGTTTCTCGTGCACTCAACAATCAGACGGGACCAGAGATTGGCTTGCAGCCCTGCGCATGCGCTCCACGGCCCCCACCCCGAGAGCGGGATGCTGCGGCGATGGAATCCTGTCCGAGAGTGAAGGGCCCGCTCAAAGCACTCACGATCATCATTCACTCTCACTCGCTGTCTCAACCTAGCCTACCCGCTCACTAGAACACGATCTCTCATTCTCTATAATTCCTCGTTTATTGTTCAATGTATGCACTTAAGTCTCCCGCTCATTCATTTTCGATCACTCTTTCTGTTAGGTCTACCTACCCACTCACTCATTCACCAGCTCGCTCACTATCCCTACCCTTACTTGCTCACCCCCTCTTGCCCGCTAGCTCATCATCCTTTCAACACTTACTGTCGTGGCTCACCTGTTCGCTCGCTCACTCACTCACTCACTCACTCACTCACTCGCTCACTCACTCCCTCTCACCCCTTGGCTTACTTTCATTCGCTTGCTCACTTCCTCAATCACTCACACGATCTCTCTTCTCCTTTATCACCTGTTCATTCACTCTCGCTTACTCGCTCGCTGCTACACATTCGTTCATCCATTTGCTAACACTCTCACCAGTTTGCTCACTCTCACCCATTTGCTAACTCTCTCACCCGCTCACTCTCACATCCGTTTGCTAACACTCTCACTCACTCACTCACTCACTCACTCACTCACTCGTTTGCTCACTCACTCGTTTGCTCACTCTCCCACCCGTTTTCTCACACTTTCACCCGTTTGCTAACACTCTAACCCGCTTACTTTCTCACCCGTTTGCTCACTCTCTCACTCGTTTGCTCGCTCTTCCACCCGTTTGCTTACACTCTCACTCGTTTGCTCACTCTTCCACCCGTTTGCTCACACTCTCACCAGTTTGCTAACACTCTAACCCGCTCACTTTCTCACCCGTTTGCTCACTCTCTCACTCGTTTGCTCACTCTTCCACCCGTTTGCTCACACTCTCACCAGTTTGCTAACACTCTAACCCGCTCACTTTCTCACCCGTTTTCTCACTCTCTCACTCGTTTGCTCACTCTCTCACTCGTTTGCTCACTCTTCCACCCGTTTGCTTACACTCTCACTCGTTTGCTCACTCTCCCACCCGTTTGCTCACACTCTCACCAGTTTGCTAACACTCTCACCCGTTTGCTAACACTCTAACCCGCTCACTCTCTCACCCGTTTGCTCACTCTCTCACCCGTTTGCTAGCACTCTAACCCGCTCACTCTCTCACCCGTTTGCTCACTCTCTCACCCGTTTGCTAACACTCTAACCCGCTCACTTTCTCACCCGTTTGCTCACTCTCACTCGTTTGCTCACTCTCTCACTCGTTTGCTCACTCTTCCACCCGTTTGCTTACACTCTCACTCGTTTTATCACTCTCCCACCCGTTTGCTCACACTCTCACCAGTTTGCTAACACTCTCACACGTTTGCTAACACTCTAACCCGCTCACTCTCTCACCCGTTTGCTCACTCTCTCACCCGTTTGCTCACTCTCTCACCCGTTTGCTTACACTCTCACTCATTTGCTCACTCTTCCACCCGTTTGCTCACACTCTCACTCGTCTGCTCACACTCACCAGTTTGCTCACACTCTCACCCGTTTGCTCACTCTCTCACCCGTTTGCTAACACTCTAACCCGCTCACTTTCTCACCCGTTTGCTCAATCTCTCACTCGTTTTCTCACTCTTCCACCCGTTTGCTTACACTCTCACTCGTTTGCTCACTCTCCCACCCGTTTGCTCACACTGTCACCAGTTTGCTAACACTCTAACCCGCTCACTCTCTCACCCGTTTGCTCACTCTCTCACCCGTTTGCTAACACTCTAACCCGCTCACTCTCTCACCCGTTTGCTCACTCTCTCACCCGTTTGCTAGCACTCTAACCCGCTCACTCTCTCACCCGTTTGCTCACTCTCTCACCCGTTTGCTAACACTCTAACCCGCTCACTTTCTCACCCGTTTGCCCAATCTCTCACTCGTTTTCTCACTCTTCCACCCGTTTGCTTACACTCTCACTCGTTTGCTCACTCTCCCACCCGTTTGCTCACACTCTCACCAGTTTGCTAACACTCTCACCCGTTTGCTAACACTCTAACCCGCTCACTCTCTCACCAGTTTGCTAACACACTCACCCGTTTGCTAACACTCTAACCCGCTCACTTTCTCACCAGTTTGCTCACTCTCTCACTCGTTTGCTCACTCTTCCACCCGTTTGCTTACACTCTCACTCATTTGCTCACTCTTCCACCCGTTTGCTCACACTCTCACTCGTCTGCTCACACTCACCAGTTTGCTCACACTCTCACCCGTTTGCTAACACTCTCACCAGTTTGCTCACTCTCTCACCCGTTTGCTAACACTCTCTCATCCATTTGCTAACACTCTCTCATCCATTTGCTAACACTCTCTCACCCTTTTGCTAACACTCTCTCACCCGTTTGCTAACACTCTCTCACCCGTTTGCTAACACTCTCTCACCCGTTTGATAACACTCTCTCTCCCGTTTGCTAACACTCTCTCACCCGTTTGCTAACACTCTCTCACCCGTTTGATAACACTCTCTCACCCGTTTGCTAACACTCTCTCACCCGTTTGCTAACACTCTCTCACCCGTTTGATAACACTCTCTCACCCGTTTGCTAACACTCTTTCACCCGTTTGCTAACACTCTCTCAGCCATTTGCTAACACTCTCTCATCCATTTGCTAACACTCTCTCACCCGTTTGCTAACACTCTCTCACCCGTTTGCTAACACTCTCTCACCCGTTTGCTAACACTTTCTCACCCGTTTGCCAACACTCTCTCACCCGTTTGCTAACAGTCTCTCACACGTTTTCTAACATTCTCTCATCCGTTTGCTAACACTCTCTCACCCGTTTGCTAACACTCTATCAACAGTTTGCTAACACTCTCTCACCCGTTTGCTAACATTCTCTCACCCGTTTGCTAACACTCTATCAACCGTTTGCTAATACTCTCTCACCCGTTTGCTAACACTCTCTCACCCGTTTGCTAACAATCTCTCACTTGCTAACACTCTCTCACCCGTTTGCTAACACTCTCTCACCCGTTTGCTAACACTCTCTCACCCGTTTGCTAACACTCTCTCACTACTTTTCTCACAGTCTCTCATCACTTTGCTCACGCTCTCATCTGTTTGCTCACGCTTTCTCACCCGTTTGCTCATACTCTCGCCAGTTTACTCGCTTACTCGTCTCACCCGCTCGCCCACTTTGTCACTCTCTTTTTCCCGTTCATTGAAACTCACTCGCTTACCCTCTCACATGCTTATTCTCACTAACTCTTTCACTTTTTCACTTACTTTCTCTCGTTCTTTCTCACCAGCTCACTAGCTCTCTCACTTTGTTGTTCTCTTGCTAATTCTAATTCATTTATTCATTCGATCTGTTACTCTTGTATTCATTTGCTCACCCACTCATAACTTATTTATCCTTCCACTCAATAACCCATTCACTGTATCTTAAATTAATCATTTATTTATTCATTCATTGGCTGTTTCACTCGTTCACCCATCCGCTCATTAGCCCAGTCACTTATTCATTCTCCCGCTGACTCACTGTCATCCAGTCATCCGCTCGCTGCTGGTAATCGATGCTATGTTTTCGGCTCGGGCCGTAGCGCTGCACACATTAGTGTAAGTAGGCTGCAGCTCCTCCTAGCGTTTTATTTCATTACATTTTGTCCCTTCTTTTAAGCTCTAAAACTCTGCCACGAGTTTTACTTAACAGTTGGAGGAAGGGGAGACGTCGCTGTTATTTCTTCTCCTTTTGAGTTTCAATTTAAGGGGACCCTCGGCCATTAACTCTCGGGAAAAGCATAAAAATGGCTTTCAGCTACAACCGTTTCGAGTTTTGTGGTTGTCAGCGGGAGAAGACAACGTACTGGCTGTACACCCCTCGCCACCTCGTTGCAGTGTCTTAATACTGCTCTAAGACTAACTCATTCTTTCCGCGTTCACTTATTCATTTATTTAGCCTGTTTCTTTCCTTTTCTGTGTTCGTTTCCTCCTCATCTCATTTCCTTTTCAGTATATTTTATTTAGGTTAGTTCTATTCTCTTTCCTTTTATGCCATTTCTTCGTCCGTTTCTTTCTTCTCAGTCCTATTTAAATTGTTGTCCCTTTTATTTCATTTATTCTCACTCCTTTTTAATTTCTTCTCACCTGTACTACGTTTGTATCTCTCCCTATTCAATTTTTACATTTTCATTTAATTTTTTCAATCATCCATTTCACGTTTCCTCATTCTTACTTAATTTATTTTCCTTTCTGCTTAAATTCTTCTCCATTATACCTATTTTTCTCTCTTATATTTGACTTCTTGTCTCTTACATTTGATTTCTTGTCTCTTACGTTTGATTTCTTATCTCTTACGTTTGATTTCTCGTTTCTTGCGCTTGATTTCTTGTATCTTGCGTTTGATTGCTTGTATCTTACGTTTGATTTCTTGTCTCTTAAGTTTGACTACTGGTCTCTTATGTTTGATTTCTCGTGTCTTACGTTTAAATTCTCGTTTCTTGCACTCGATTTCTTGTATCTTGCGATGTTTTGTATCTTGCGTTTGATTGCTTGTATCTTACGTTTGATTTCTTGTCTCTTACGTTTTAATTTTTGTCCCTAGCGTTTGATTTCTTGTCTCTTAAGTTTGACTACTGGTTTCTTACGTTTGATTTCTCGTGTCTTACGTTTAAATTCTCGTTTCTTGCGTTTGATTTCTTGTATTTTGCGATGTTTTGTATCTTGCGTTTGATTTCTTGTATCTTACGTTTGATTTCTTGTCTCTTACGTTTGAATTCTGTTTCTTGCGCTTGATTTCTTGTCTCTTGCGATTTCTTGTATCTTGCGTTTGATTTCTTATATCTTGAGTTTGATTTATTGTATATTGCGTTTGATTTCTTGTAATATCTTGAGTTTGATTTATTGTATATTGCGTTTGATTTCTTGTATCTTGCGTTTGATTTCTTGTATCCTGCGTTTGATTTCTTGTATCTTGCGTTTGATTTCTTGTATCTTGCGTTTGATTTCTTGTATCTTGCGTTTGATTTCTTGTATCTTGCGTTTGATTTCTTGTATCTTGCGTTTGATTTCTTGTATTTTGCGTTTGCTTTCTTGTATCTTAGGTTTGACTTATCATCTATTGCGTTTGATTTCATGCCTATTGCATTTTATTTCTTGTCTATTGTGTTTCATTTCTTGTCTATTTCATTTCATTTCTTGTCTCTTGCGTTTGATTTCTTGTGTATTATGTTTAATTTATTGTCTATTTCGTTTGATGTCCTGTCTGTCACGTTTGATTTCCTGTCTGTCACGTTTGATTTCCTGTCTGTCACGTTTGATTTCCTTTCTGTCACGTTTGATGTCCTGTCTGTCACGTTTGATGTCCTGTCTGTCACGTTTGATGTCCTGTCTGTCACGTTTGATGTCCTGTCTGTCACGTTTGATGTCCTGTCTGTCACGTTTGATGTCCTGTCTGTCACGTTTGATGTCCTGTCTGTCACGTTTGATGTCCTGTCTGTCACATTTGATTTCCCGTCTGTCACGTTTGATGTCCTGTCAGTCACGTTTGATTTTCTGTCTGTCACGTTTGATTTCCTGTCTGTCACATTTGATTTCCTGTCTCTCACGTTTGATGTCCTGTCAGTCACGTTTGATTTTCTGTCTGTCACGTTTGATTTCCTGTCTGTCACATTTGATTTCCTGTCTGTCACGTTTGATGTCCTGTCTGTCACGTTTGATGTCCTGTCTGTCACGTTTGATGTCCTGTCTCTCACGTTTGATGTCCTGTCTCTCACGTTTGATGTCCTGTCTGTCACGTTTGATTTTCTGTCTGTCACGTTTGATTTCCTGTCTGTCACGTTTGATTTCCTGTCTGTCACGTTTGATTTCCTGTCTGTCACGTTTGATTTCCTGTCTGTCACGTTTGATTTCCTGTCTGTCACGTTTGATTTCCTGTCTGTCACGTTTGATTTCCTGTCTGTCACGTTTGATTTCCTGTCTGTCACGTTTGATTTCCTGTCTGTCACGTTTGATTTCCTGTCTGTCACGTTTGATTTCCTGTCTGTCACGTTTGATTTTCTGTCTCTCGTATTTGATATCTTGTCTCTCATATTTGATTTTCTCTTTCACATTTGATTTGTTTTTTTTACTCACATTTAATTTTTTCTCTCTTACATTCGATTTCTTATTTCGTTAATAATGATTAAACAATTCATTAGCTCCTGATTGGCCCGCAGCGGGAAGCTCTACTTTTACATATATACCGGCTAGGCGTGGTCCCACATCACTTCGTCCCTGAAGAAGATGGCAGAGCTAGCCGTCGAAAGCTTGGAAGCTAATCTCCAACTCACCTGGCTGAGAACCCGAGAAGAGTTATTCTACATCAAACGCCGGGAAAGCCTCAAGTCATACACAATTCATTAAGAGTTGATTGATTGATTTCACGAGGCCTGGATCCTTGCATTTAGGCCATTTACGTCCATTGTACGCCTTATATGCGATGATTGTCTAAGTCCGAAGGCCCGGGTGGCATTCGTGAATCCGACACTGACAGGCGGGCCACCCTTCCTGGGCCTTGCAGGTAAGGTCCCGTCGGCTATTGACGAGGCCGAACCCAGAGTCCGGAGACCAAAAAGCCCTTAGAACCTAGATCAGCATCGGAAGCCAGTAGTACCCATAGACATCACCGCAATCTGTTTTTACTACTACGGATGATTATGAAATGAGAAAAAAGTGAAGAGTGTTGATGGAATGAAAGAGGGAAACGAGAGTATCCCGAGAAAATCTCTCTGGTTCATCACGAATTCCGAACCCGGACCGCCTGGATGGAAGGTCGGTGCGTTAGCACTGTAACTATAGACGCGGCTCATCGAGTTACATAAGAAACGTAAGGGGATTATAAAATTAAATATACTTACTTACTGGCTTTTAAGGAACCCGGAGGTTCATTGCCGCCCTCACATAAGTTCGCCATTGGTCCCTATCCTGAGCAAGATTAATCCATTCTCTATCATCATATCCCACCTCCCTCAAATACATTTTAATATTATCTTCCCATCTACGTCTCGGCCTCCACAAAGGTCTTTTTCCCTCCGGCCTCCCAACTAACAAGCTATATACATTTCTGGATTCGCCCATTCGTGCTACATGCCCTGCCCATCTCAAACGTCTGGATTTAATGTTCCAAATTATGTCAGGTGAAGAATACAATGCGTGCAGTTCTGCGTTGTGTAACTTTCTCCATTCTCCTGTAACTTCATCCCTCTTAGCTCCAAATATTTTCCTAAGAACCTTATTCTCAAACACCCTTAACCTATGTTCCTCTCTCAAAGTGATAGTCCAAAATTAAATATAGCCTATTTAAAACGTTAACATTTTTAATTAACTTATATTTTTGTGCTTTATATTGTCTACTCTTCCTTCTTCTGTACATTTGTTTTTTTCTCTCCTTGTTTCTCTATACTTTTTATATTTTTCTCGAGCATTTTCTTCCCGCGTTTCCTTCGCAAAATGTTTCCTTTCTTCCTCCTTTCGTTTCTCTTCTGTTTCTTTTTGTCTTTCAGTTCATCTTTATTTTGCATTGCTGGTTTTATTCCCTTTTGTTAGTTACCTTCACTGTCTTTCTTTCTTTTGTATCGATTCTTTTTCCCTCTGTTACTATATTCTCTTGTATTTTTCTATATTTCTTATTCTCTTTTTCTTATTTTTTCTTTCCCCATTATTTTCTTATCGCCTGTTTCATTCTATTTCTTTTCTTTTTTTTTTGCATGCACTGTTTTATGTTCTTCTGTCGCCTTGCTACTTTCTCTCTCATCACTTCATTCTCGTCGTGATACTAACTGTAACACTAACGATAACGTGATTGCCCACTCGGCGTCGGCTTGTACAAATTGCGAGACATAACAAGCAGCATTTACGGAATGAATCTGCACCGCTAATCATAAAGGAGGGGAGATGAGAAGTAGATGGTCTGTTAAATGGGATCCTGTTCATCTGTATTATAATCCGCCCCACCCGCCCCCGCCGCCCCGCCCGGCCCTTTACCCTCCAACTCAACTCTTCATCCCATTCCGGAAACAAGAAGAATGTTAAGTAGATAGAGAAAGAGGGATTATAAGGTACAGTCCGAGGCTCGCTGAAGTGGACCTCGCTGTCACGTGAAATTGCTGATATCTGTTCAAGAAATCCTGCGTATTTGATAATATATTCTTTTCGAAGTAGTGTTACATCTCGTCTGTCAAGAACCTCCCAAAATCATTAAGTCGAAGTCTTTGAAAGTCGGGCACTGTAGTGTAAAAGGAAGCTTAAAAAATAATTTAAAAAATACGTTACAATCAAGGATACAACCTGAATTTTAGGTCCACACCTGTGGAGTAACGGTTAGCGCGTCTGGCCGCGAAACCAGGTGGCCCGGGTTCGATTCCCGGTCGGGACAAGTTACCTGGTTGAGGTTTTTTCCGGGGTTTTCCCTCAACCCAATATGAGCAAATGCTGGGTAACTTTCGGTGCTGGACCCCGGACTCATTTCACCGGCATTATCATCTTCATTTCATTCAGACGCTAAATAACCTAAGCTGTTGATAAAGCGTCATAAAATAACCTACTACTACTGAATTTTAGTGCCTCTTTTGTCAGGCTGTTGCAACACGTGCGCTCAACTCGGCTCTTCGTGATCGCATAGGCCTATAGTACCCAATCTAAAATTGTACCTACTTTCTGTCCCTGGAATTAGGAAAGAATACGATGGGAAAGATACGAGTCTTGATACTGTCTGCACTGAAGGACCATTCACAAAGAAAATTAAACATAACAGTAACGTAAACACAGAAGTTTACGCCCAGGCTACGAAATGGGATCATTCACAATGATTCACATAAGCATTGACATAAACATTACCGTAAGACGTTAACATGAAAGTTTGCAAATTCCAAACTTTCATGCTTATGCTTACGTGATTTGCAAACAGAACACAATCGTGGAGCGCTGAAGTATACGACAGAATATGAGGAAATGGCGTCGTTGTTATGTTTCCATGGTTACCAAGTATGTTTGCTGTTATGTTTATGTTCCCATCGTGAATGATCTTGATTTTACCGTAACGTTTATATTCTTAAGTTAACGCTTACGTTATGTTTAATTTTCATTGTGAATGAGCATTGAGACTGAGGTTTCCTCATTCTGCCGTCATGTAGCCTACACTGACTTTCAAAGATATCTGACTCTACTAATCGATAGTGTTCGATAATTTGTTCGTGTAAGTGTCGTTTCTTTAGTTATTTCTTCTATGAATAGATGGCGAAGGTAACAGTCAGTGTCGTCAATAACCGTGAACAACAAGAATTTTGCTCCTACTTAAAACATTGTGTCCCTTATGGTTTGGTGTGCGCTGAATCCGGAAATACGTTTCTTTTCTTTGTATCACGTAAAGGGTTTGAGATATAAGTACTATGATTTCACTTTTCGGTAAGCGCTTCCCTAGGAAAGATCTGGCGCGGGTTGGAGTTTGTAAATCAAAACAAACGCTAATGCATTTTATGAGTTCATGACTTATTTCCGGTTTCTTATGGTTGTTGGGATGTACTTTTGTACTTCTAATAAATAAACAGATATTGGTCCCTTCTATTCAGTAAATTTCAAGCAGTTGAAAGGAGGTCTACGCAATGAAAAAGCAAGGGTGTGGTTTTCAGTATTTAAAAGAAAAGTTTACCATTTTGATTCAAGAAAAATTAAAAGAGGACATTTTTATTGGTCCACAAATTCACAACGTTATGGTTGACTCTTTGCTTGAGGAAAAACTTTCCGTTACAGACAAAATCACATGGCGAGTTTTCAGAGATGTTTGCTCAGATTTCCTTGGAAATTCTAGGGCACATAAGTACATAATACTTGTTGTGGAAACCATGTCAAGTGCATATGAGAAATTGGGGTGTAATATGTCTCTCAAAATGTACTTTTTACATTTTCATTTGGATTTCTTTCCTCCTAACTTCGGCGCTGTAAGCGACGAGCATGGGGAAAGATTTTATCAAGAAATATCTGAAATGGAAAGGCGATATAAAGGAAGATCATCCAGCATGCTTGCAGACTATTGTTGGTTCCTTGTAAAATACAGTCCCAGTTCTAGTTATAAACAGAAGCCAACCAGAAAATTCTTTTAAATGTGAGTTCAAATTTCGAGATTTTTCTCGTTATACGCATGAAATATTTTTATTGATGTGCTTTAAACTATGTAACATCGTTTTTGTATCTAGTACACATTTTTCAATTACTATGAGGCATTTTGAATCCCTAGTGAGTTGTAATTTTACCAGTAGCAGTGAAAAATTAAAAAAAGATATATATTTTTCACAAAAAATTCAATTCATTTTCTCCGGAAAATGGTACGTGATGTGGCAATTTTGATTTTAAATTCAGATTTAGTGTACACATATTAGTAATATTCACCTAATTTTATTTCGGAATAAGACAAAAAGTCTAAATTTGTTGTTCAGTGTAATTAGTACAGAAATATACCTGCATTATAAAATTCAAAATTTCATAACCCACTAATGTGTGATTTAGCGAACAAAATCGCTGATACTCTGAATTATGAGAATAATTTGTACTTAATCTACATCAAAATTTTCCCAAATATCTTTTTATCCGTCCCAATAATAGTGACACCTATTGAGAACTAGCGCAACTATTTCAAAGTTTGTCAATTTTTTATATCTTTGGTTCTGACTTTTCCTATGGTTAGAAAGTTCGCTTACACAATCAGAAAATTGGAGATCAGATATGTTTGAACGCCAATGCACGAGATAGTTGAACGTACTAAAACTGATCCTCAAACGCAGGACAATGTATCATTTTGTACAATAAGCTACGAAATTTTAACATGCAAAATGGTTTGCGTTCATTAAATTCTTGTTTAAACACAAAAACCTTAGTAACAGTTACACATACGTCTACTTGTATTCTGTTCGATGAGGTGAGGTGAAGCGGGGAGTTGAAGTAACTGGTCAGATGTGAAGGCGTTGCTGTGTTGCTAGTGTTGTATTTTTCTGTGTGACAAGGCCGGGAAGTTGGTGATGGGGACAGGCTATGAGGGACGTCGGGTTGGATCAAACTAATCCCACCGAAAATTTTATACTGGTCTGCCGCATTATTTATTCATCTCCTGTTGATCCACACACGAACGCACACACGGCTCTCGCCGGCCTGTGCTGAGCAGTGCTGCTGTTAAGAAACAGTGCTGCATGATGCCCGTGTAAAATACAGTGACTAATTTGGTAACAAAGATATGTCATATGTATTACGTGCAGTATTTACATTGTAATTTCTATTAAGTGTGTCGGTTGATTGGTTGGTAACACTGTGAGAGATTTTCAATTGGGACCTTCCTGGATCCAATTCCAATAATTCCAGTATGAGATTCAGGCACCCAGAAAGGCCTATCGCGCACTAGTGATCAAATAATTGCGTGATTAATAAGTTGGCTATTTTTTACTCTTAAATATGTACAGGGAAATCATTTTATTTTTACTAACATTTCTAACATTAACCTGGCTATACATTTGGATTAACGGTTGATAAACGCAAACACCGTTTGCTACCCCCTTCCACGACTGGAGTTCGATGATACTGGCGTAAAGTACAAATCACTTTACTTGGTATAGGAGGCAAGAAAAGTAGTTCATCAATTTACATAAACTAGGAAATATCGCGATTTTGAGTTTGATAATTTTGATTAGGTTTTTGCTTAACCAAAATACAGTACTGTATTAACAATAAGTGTTTTTACTCACGAACCGAGCTATCCATTCGGACGTATTCATTATGCAGTGTACGAGGCCTGTCTAAAAAGTATCTGACCTTACATTTTCCCGCGCAAAGTAGTGATTCTAAGGCGGCGCCACTGTGCACAGTGGAAGGAGGAACCGTAATGCGCATGCTTGAATTTTTTCACCGCATTCGCTTGTGCCAGTCACTGGCTGGTGGTCGCCAAGTAAGGTGTTGTTCTAAGTGTTTGTCGGATTTAGTTTTCTCGCAAGATGACTGAACGAATTGAGCAAAGATACTGCATCAAATTTTGTCAAAAGCTTGGTGATTCTCTAAGTCAAACAATTCGTAAGATTCAGCAGGTGTTTGGGGAAGATGCGATGGGTGTAACACAAATTAAGGAGTGGTTCAACCGATTCAAAGATGGCCGCACATCAGCGGAGAGTGAGCAGCGTTGTGGCAGGCCCCAAACTGCTCGGAGTGCAGCTGTTGTTGAGAGGGTGCGAAATTTGGTGATGGCAGATCGTCGTTTGACCGTGCGGGAGATTGCCGAAGAGGTTGGAGTGAGTAAAGATTCTGCACATGCAATTTTGCGTGATGATTTGAACATGAACCGAGTGGCTGCGAAATTCGTGCCCAAGTTGTTGTCCCCGGAACAAAACGACCTCCGTCGTGACGTTGCACAGGACCTTCTGGACACCGCCAACACTGATCCTGGGTTTCTGAACACCGTGATAACTGCAGATGAGTCATGGGTGTACGGGTACGACCCAGAAACAAAAAGATAGTCGTCGCAATGGAAGCATCCCGAATCTGCAAGGCCGAAGAAAGTGCGGCAGGTGCGAAGCAAAATCAAGATGATGCTGACAGTTTTCTTTGATGTCCGTGGAATTGTGCACCACGAATACGCACCGGAAGGACAAACGGTGACAAAGGAGTACTATCACGATGTTCTCCAGCGACTCCGTGATGCAGTTCGGCGCAAAAGACCAGACATGTGGACGGCGAACAACTGGCACTTGCATCACAACGCCCCCGCACATTCATCCCAATTGATCCACACTTTCTTGGCCAAACATGGAATTACAACAGTTCGCCAACCTCCCTACTCTCCAGACCTGACTCCTTGCCACTTCTGGTTGTTTCCAAAATTGAAGACACCACTGAAAGGATCCCGTTTTGAGAGTAGAGAAGAGATAATGCAGAACGCGACGACGGAGCTGAACACCATTCCAAAAGAAGACTTCCAGAGGTGTCTCCAGCAGTGGAAGGATCGGTGGGCTAAGTGTGTGCAAGCACAAGAGGCCTACTTTGAAGGGGATTAGGGTCCCAACCCCGTCAGGTATTTGAAATATTTTTTTCTGGCTAAAGGTCGGATACTTTTTAGACAGGCCTCGTACATTATACTGTCTACAGCACATTAGCGTACAATATAGAGAATGAAGTTAAATTGAAAAATAATCATAATATGGATATTTAAACACATTTTTGAAAATGGTGGCCGTTCATTTCGACACAAGCATATTTGCATATTATCGCACTATAGACTATTGTACCTCATTCTAATTACCAGTTTCGTCCTTCGTACTAGTAACTCATGTTGAAATAATTCTGTACCTACTCTATAAAAGAGTACCTTACGTGCTGTAAATTCAATCTTCACTTCTGCCCGATCCCAAAAGATAAAATTACTCAGACATGCTATCTACTGTCCGTCCAAGTGGTTTTGTCACAGGGTCGTAGAAAGGGGAGAAATCATGTGAAAGTTAAGTACTTAACGAGGCCCTTTTATTTAAGTTATTTTAAACAGTTTTATAATAATTCCAATTCCTAACAGAAATTAATGTTTTCAGAAAAGAGCAAGACTGCCCAGCCACTAGCCTTTACAGAGGGGCGAGCAGAAGCTGGTGGGGGAAACCGGGATGCGACGTAGGCAAATGGACGATAGTACCTGTGCGAAAATATGATTCAATATTGAAAGCTCTTTCGTCAATGGAAAACGCGAACATATTTCTGGAACGTACTATACTCACTCAGTACAATAAAAATTGAAGTAAAAATAAAATGATGTCCCTGTACTACATAATATGTATATATTATATTTCCCGCAGAATTTTATGATTCCTTTTTCTTTAAGAACTAGATCCTGTTTCTTATTTTATTCACCGTGTAACTTGATTTTTTAAAATGTAAAATTAAGCCAAATTTATTTTATTTATAAATTAACTTTCTACTTATGTAGGCTATTCAATATCTTCATATTTCTGGGCTAATAGAATCTGAACATCAGCAAATTGTAAACAATACACTACCCTGTCTCCAATCATCACTTCCATATCACCGTATTTCGTTTCCCATGCCTGAGAACAAATGGTAAAAAAAAGAATGACATATTGGATTGCAACAAAGAGGAAAAAAAATTTGATCACGAACAACATACTAGATTAGGGTTTTAGAGGCTAGGAAGAAAATGCATTTATTATATGACGAGTGAATGATCATGCGTAGAGATAGCCTACTATTAGAAGAAATCACCTTCAGTAGCACAGTTGGCAGTGAGTATTATAGTATGTACATTGATTTGATGATTGTGTTTGTATGTTATCAGAAGATGTTGTTAACATTCTAAACTTGACTTGTTAAAAATAAGGTGACTAGCCAAAGAGAAAATTACATTATTTGTTAACATATAAACACCTACCAGAGAACATAAATAATTGCCATAGATCTCTAGCATCGAAATGGATTCAATGGAAAACGTATAAATAGGCTAATTGATTAAATGACGATCTTACTCGTGTTAATTCATTTATTCATTCATTCATTCATTCATTTATTTTATTCCATAGATCTTACATGAGCAATGAAGCTTTAAGATGTGGAACATGTCAACATTTTACAATATTACAATTACAATTTTTACAAATTTTTATAGTTTTACAATTTAGTAATTTTCTACCATTTTTACAATGTTGTACAATTTTTTTACATTTTGGCGAGATGTAGTGAGATGAAATGAGGTCCGAGGATTCGCCAAAATATTACCCGGCATTTGCCTTTTCGGTGGGGGAAACCTCGGAAAAACCCAACCAGGTAATCAAATCAAAGGGGGTAATCAAATCAAAGGTGTTGATGCCAAGGACTCGCCATGTATGTAAGCATGTGCGGCTTACAGCTGTTTCAGTGCTATTCGACACCATCCTCAGAGCCTACTAGATCTCGGCGCTATTTCAACTTCGCTGCCTGTTGTGTGGGTGCGTTCGTGTGGTGAAGAGTTGTGTCAAATAGTGTGTGTGTTCTGAAATTGATCTGTGTGTTGAGAATTTGATTGGGGTCTGTATATTTCATATTGTTAGAATTTGATTGGGGTGTGTTTTAGATCAATTTCAGAACACACTATTTGACACAACTCTTCATCACACGAACGCACCTACACAACAGACAGCGAAGTTGAGATAGCGCCGAGATCTAGTAGGCTCTGAGGATGGTGTCGAATAGCACCGAAACAGCTGTAAGCCGCACATGCTTGCATAATTAACACGAGCAAGATCGCCATTTAATCATTTATTTATATTCAAGTGTTAAAAGTAGTGTACGAAAGATTCAACATGGAAAACGTATATATTTCTTGGGGAAAAAGGAACGCAGTGAACTATTTTGGATCTATTATGCAGTGAGTCATAGACTTCTGAATGGATAATTTTACAAGAATTTTTGACACTTGAAAGAAAGACATAGGGAAGTCCAACTATTTTAGGATGGACATAGAGAGGTTCACTTGACTGCTGAATTCATAACTTCACATTGGAATGCTGATTTGTCACTAACTGTGCAACCAGAGAAAAATTGGTTGTTAAAAAAGAATAGAATAATTGACATCATAGAGAAAAGTATTCTATCGTGTATATAGCCTAAATATACTATAACATATTTTCTGCTGTAATATAATAAAACGTATTTCATCGTATATTCATTTCTGTCGTTTAACGAAATTATTATGAAGAGACAGAATATGGTGTGGCTATTGGTTATTCTTCATCTCAAATTAAAGTTAATTTGTAGATGGAGCATTTCTAAAATTTGTCTTGTGAACAGAGTCGTTATGAAAGTTTACAATATCTCGGTTCATGTTGCCCTCCGTGGTCAAGCGTTAGCCTTTCTGACTAGAAATGTAGTGGACCCGGGTTCTATTCATGGTGATTGTTATATTTTTAATATAATAACCTGCTGAAAACATCAGCTTTTTGAGACCAATATGCAATGCACACATAGAAAGCAACTATTTGTCTGAGTTGAATTCATACTACAGCGCTTTTCTTGGCATGGATTTCCTTGCAGTAATTGTTTATCCCGGCCCTCTCCTCAACCTTCCAATATTTTTCAACATTCTGCTAGTAGTAATTTTTAACGGGCCTATTTCTCGAAGGTACAAATTACAAGCGAGAAATGTTACAAATTCACAAATTTTTTTATTTCACAATGATAATCTTGCAAATTTGTAAGTGAAGTAGAAAATAACAGGTTCTAGGCCATGATACTACAAATTTAATTATTGTCATTTGTTTACAATTTTGGAAATCGTATGTTACAAATTTTGTAAGAAATTCTTACTGTACACTTGATGAGGGTAAATAGCTGAATTGGAGGTTATACCGTATTATTTTAGATCCTAAAATTATCTGAATGTGTTTTGTTAAAAAAAAAAAAAAGTATGTATTCTTCTTCTGGTGTTGAAGAAATTGAGATTTATCAACATGATCGTTGTAGAATAACATTTCGAGAAAGAATTAATGTTCAATTTGAAACTTCAGTGAAGTTTAATCAGAGATTGAAGATGCGTCATGAGAAACTTAACTGTTACTAAATGATAACAGAAGTATCGTATTGTATTTTATTATTCATCATAATATACCAGTTATACCGATGATGAAGTATAATAGTACATTATGCAACGAGCCTATAATGGTAGTAATTAAGACGCAAGTATGATTGTTTATGAAACGAGCGCAAGCGAGTTTCATAATTTTCATACGAGCGTCTTAATTACCATTATAGACAAGTTTCATATGACTTTTTATGCTCGACCATATTTCTAACTTGAAAGTATTGAAAATTAGGTCTTTTTATGGTTATGTGCGAACTGACCTGAATTGTGAGATGTGTGCAGACGCGAAAGTATTGATTTTTTCCGAGGCCGAATGTTATTGACCTTGGCACAGAATAAGAATGAACATTAGTCTGATATAACCTGGAAATTGATTTAGAATTGAAAAACGAGATGACAAATTGAATTTATATGAATATTATTTACAATTAACGCTAATTATTATAGTAACAGAACATAACCTTCTGCGACAGTATTGGATTTCCAGCCTCCGTGACTTTCCGCTAATTGTCTGTCGATTGCATATCCGAGAATAATCAATACTTGCGGTTTTATAACTGTACAAAGCTGACTTGTCATTGGCTGAAGACCTGTACTTTAATGAGTAGGTGTACTTTAATGACATGTATTAAAGGACTGCTACCAGGTGTATAATTACTACATTTCGGCATGGTCGAGCATAAAAAATAGGGTATATATAGGCCTATAGGCATATGAAAAGATGAATTTACATGACATTAATACACTGGTAGATCTAAAGACAATAATGGAAGAAGTTTAAGGACTTACACCAAGTCCATAGTTCTTATTATTACATAGCCTACATAATATTTAGTTGCAGTGTTATAGTTGATACTCTGTTCTGTTTTGCATTCATGGCTGATGAACGTGTTATTGATATAGCTTCAAAAATGACTTTTAAGTAAACCAAAGCCTATTATATACATCACTCTTGGCTTCCATTTATAAATCACTGTTACGATTAAAGGAATATTATGGAACGTTTTGTGAAAAACATTTTACTGTCATTTGTAGCTACAGGAACTACTTCTTATAAGTTTGCACATTTGTAATTCGTAGCCTACTCTCGTGAAATAGGCTCCAGGTGTGTGCACAAAACCCACATGTTCAGTCTTTGCCTAAAATAATACAGGATCATACATTGATACTGGACTATGCTGTTCACTACAGTTGTGGCTTCCATGCAACGTTAAAGCTGCCCATCTTGATCGACGCATGCGCCGCAATCGTTGCATACTCGATTTTAATCTAAACGCGAGTCAAATTGATGCATAAACACATTGCAATGTAACGGAAATCGTTTCATGTTTGATCACAAAGTACAAGTATTTTTTTCCACGTATGTTGTTTTATATTATATATTGAATATTTGCCATTAAAAATAAATTCTACTAACAGTATTGCTCGCCGCAGTCGCCTAGCCCTGTGTGTCCGTGCAATGTACATATTACTACTGTTGGAATAATTGAAGAGTGTTTGTTATAACATATCATTGCCATTTTAAAAATAGGAGTAAGTTAGTACTGCTGTCGAATTTACACATTTATATAAATGCATATAAAACGCCTATCTAGCGAGGGTTTCATACTCATAGCTCTTTACTTTAAACCACATTTCAGAGCTAGTTCATGGAGTGGGGTGAGATGATGTCGATCCTCAGTCTAACTTCTTTAATTTTGTGAGGATTATGAAACATTTTACATGTCATGTGATCACTACAGCAAGCCTTAGAAAGGCAAAATGTAATACGTCATTTCTTGCAGCGAGGATTTAAAGTTTGAACGACCTTAATCATGTTTTGTAACAACGGGTTAGAGAGGAAAATAATAGAGATATGCATGCCATTTTTTTGCCACAGTAAAGATAGTTCTACCATCAGGAAGCATAACATATCGCAAAATCTCATTTTCGCCAAAACTTGGCATATCACTTTGCCTTGGAACCACAGAATTGTAACAATTATATTATAATTAGTGGTTTGTACAGCAAATGCTGCAAACTAAGTTCATTAGACGTTCAAATAAACATTTTTCAGATTTATTTTCAATGAAGAATGCCAGACATTCTGAAAGTTATTTGCTTCCGTAATAATGAAACATGCGCTCTCTGAATGTTTTTTTATGCCAAATACTTTTTCTTGAACCTATACACCTTCAGTTTTTTAGTTTGGAAGCGAAAACGAAGTAACAATGTCAGGACGATCAGTCGGTTTTTCATGTGGGTGTAAAGCAATAGGCCTAGCTATTTCAGGTCATTGCGGATTGTAGGTGAAAGTTAAAAAAAGAAGTCAGGTTTGCTATGCTTTCGAACAATAGACATAGCATCTTGGTATAGCTGTTGCATGTTTCGTAAACTACTTTGAAATGTAGAGGGTAAAATCATTTTATCCTACTAAGAGATCTTGCTGAAATGATCGGGAGACTACAAAATCTTGTAGGCCTCTTATTTTATCAGTAAGTAATAGCCTACCTTTTGGTATTCCCTTAGGAACTGTAATTTTTGCGCTCTCTCGAGCCAATACTGAAGAGAATCACGAATATAAATATCTACACCACAGTGCCATTAAATATATGAAAAAGACCCAACCCCACTTGATTAATAACTATAAAAATATTTGATTTTTAATAATATTATTATCTTACGTAAGTTTTATAGTTTTCAGTAACATATACTATATAGCAGCCACTCAGTAAATTATATAAATCAAGACCTAATTTAAGATATTCTCTACATCTACTTATATAACCCCAAAACGTTTCACTTTCATATCATCAATATAGCATTAATATGTATAATTAATGAAAAATAGTCACAGCATGGCATTAACTATAATAATATTTCATTTCTAATGGTAATAATGGTCATCAAACCACCTCAAGTTTTGTAGTTTTTAATATACAATATACAGGTCTACTCAGAAAATTACACACCGCAGAATCAGACCTGTAAATTTTTTTTACAGTCTTGAAATGTTTAATAACCAATTTAATTTGAGCTCTAAATATGTCAGCATTCTTGCAGATCATGGCCTTCGTGTAATATTGTTTACTGTAGTGAGTGTTTTGTTTTATTCTGAAATGCAATTAATGACGACATATGGGTTTTAGAAAATAGGAAAATTATGTTGAAAAATTGATATTTCACTGAAAACTACTATTTTTCTGAAAACATTAGGTTCCAAGCTTCAAAATGAGGGGTCATTTATCTAAATCCGTTCAGCCGTTTTCCCGTAATTTCCATTACCAGTTCAAATTATATGTATATAGAAGACAAGATGAGGGACACACTCAATCGAAATGGGAAGGAGATTGATTCCACTTTGTCTGCAGTGAGTAAAATGCAGATACCCAAAATTTGTAACTATAAATGCGAGAAATTAAACCTTAGTCGAGGACATTCTATGAAGAAAGTCCCATTTTCAGAAATTAATTATTTCAGTGCCATGGTACATTAAGTTATGTTTTATGATTCATATTAGAAGGTGTGCACATTTTGTTGACATTAAAATGACTCGAAATAAGTGCTGTGTGTTTTGCGACAAAAAATAACGACGAACTCCTGCTAGTCTTTAGATTGCACTACGGATGCGGTTTCTTCAATCCTCATTTGCAGTCCTCGCAGGTTAAAGGAACAGATGGCACAAAGACATTGTCCTTTATGTAACCCTACAAGGAAAATCGCATGGAGTTAAATCGGGAGTTCGCGGTGGCCGTGTCATAAAGGTATTGTATTTACGTCAATTTTCCACCATTATGGAAGTGCGCGATTAAGGTAGGCACAGACTTGATGATGATAGTGGAGCAATACTCCAGCCTGCTGGCACAGGTGATAGAATCCATACTCAATTGCGCATCAGGCAGTAATCGAGCATGTTGAAATAGGATATAAATCTGGACAAATTCATCGGAGACTACTGGACAAACGGAAGTGACTAATTGGCTGTATAATTTCGTAGTATGCTTTCTGGTGAGTGCCTCCATTTCATATTGAGTCCAGAAAAACATTACACTTGTCTTAGCACAACGATTTCTGTCGAATTGCAAGACTCAAAAAGTTTTATCAGTGTTAGAAAACGCTATTGTTGAGTACAACGCTGGCTAACTAAAAAAAAAAAACTGTTGTATTCTTACACATAGCCTAACACGTAAGTCATCCTGATATAATTATTTTTCAGACAGTGGGCTATACATTACTTATGCTGGGTTGCAAGAAACCTGCTCCATAAATTGCTATTCTCTCGTTAAGTAACGGACCTTTAAACTATTCCAGTCTTTAAAGTATAGATCGTTGCAAATGTGATTTTTAACGATCTGTTAGCTATTCCATCTTTAAACGGAAAAGATTCAAAACGACAGAGCCATCGTAGCCGGCGCAAATAATTCGCTTATTATACGTGCGTGTTGCTATGGTAATATTGTGTTTTTGGATAGTCATTTTTTTCAAACTTTGCACAAGACAGGCATCAAATACTGACCCAGGACAACATGCAACGATTCTTGGTACAGATTGATAGAGAAGTAACCCTTCCTGTTTCGGTACATCTCATTCAAGTGTCCACTAGGGCTTTGAATTTTCATATGGCTACAATCTATGCACCAATAACGTTGGAAAAATAGCAAATTCAGAAGAAATCCTGTTTTACTGTTTGTACAGAATTTCCTTGAAGCATAGTAATGTATTGTTACTATCTCATTCTTGCAGTGCAGTCACACATCTTATTATTCTACAAACTGTAGATTTATAAACATGAATATGATCCACTATCACATTCTGAAACGCCCCTATTGCGTAATAGCGCAAGGCAATTTAGTGCGTGCGATTTGTTTTCCAATATAATGCCCTATTTCATGCAAGAGAGCCATGAATGTGTCTTTCGATCATCTAAATCTAACCTTAAAATCAATATTATCGTATTCTTCTAGATGATTCGATCTGTCTCTCAGTATTCTTGGCCTTGGCAGATGTTGTACCATATCAAACATAACCTCTACGTCAAACGATTCTATAATAGCAATGAAATTGTTTTATTCACAAAACTTTTCCGATACACACAGGAATCTCGAGTTCACTGTGATATGTATATTACATTTCACTTACTTCTGATGATAACATATCCACGAAATTACTTAATACTGTCAGATACAAAAACAAGAAATATACGTACAATATGGCGGCTAACGATTCGTTAACAGTTTATAGCTCCGATTTTCGACCTATAGTTTACAGAGTGCTTTAACGAACCAATAGCTTTAAAGGTCGTTCTTGCAACGCTTACTGACGCTAAATGAACAGTTAGAGGACCAATAGTGTTCAACGAACCTATAAATGCTTTCTTGCAACCCAGCATTAAACTGGTACTTTTCTTTATAGAGGCAGTGTACCTACAGAAAGTGTAAACAATAGCCTATAGGAACTGTATATTTCCACACATATTTATGTACATGTTACAATATAGTTGCACTAACACAGCCGTGGGTATGAAGGGAAAGGGAAAAGGAAAGGAGATACCCCCGCCCATGGCCTTTTCGCTTCATCGCTTTAGAAACGAACACGTAGTAAAGCGGTGGATTTTAGGCGACCAGCGAGAGCTGGAAGCTATGATGCATGCCTTCTACAATCCGTCACTCAACATGCTTGCTTCAGGTTTACTAGTATCGGTCGGATACATAACAGTCTCTGCCAGGGAATGTAGAATGTGGAGTTAAGGGGTAATCTGCAGTTCCTGAATTGAACTATTAACGCCCAGGTCTGCACTAATATCTGCTACAAAATTGCAATAGTCATAGCATAATAATAATAATAATAATAATAATAATAATAATAATAATAATAATAATAATAATAATAATAATAATAATACTAATACTTACAAATGGCTTTTAAGGAACCCGAAGGTTCATTGCAGCCCTCACATAAGCCCGCCAGCTGTCCCTATCCTGTGCAAGATTAATCCAGTCTCAATCATCATACCCCACCTCCCTCAAATCCATTTTAATATTATCCTCCCATCTACGTCTCGGCAATAATAATAATAATAATAATAATAATAATAATAATAATAATAATAATAATAATAATAATATCAGCTGCTTGTCTACGCAGATGAGGTGAATATGTAGGAGAAAGTCCACAAATGATTAGGGAAAACACGGGAATTTTACTTGGAGCAAGTAAAGAGATAGGTTTGGAAGTAAATCCCGAAAAGACAAAGTAAGCTTGTATGATTATGTCTCGTGACAAGAATATTGTACGAAATGGAAATATAAAAATTGGAAATTTATCCTTTGAAGAGGTGGAAAAATTCAAATACCTGGGAGCAACAGTAACAAATATAAATTATACTCGGGAGGAAATTAAACACAAATAAATATGGGAAATGCGTGTTATTATTCGGTTGAGAAGCTTTTATCATGCAGTCTGCTGTCAAAAAAGCTGAAAGTTAGAATTTATAAAACAGTTATATTACCGGTTGTTCTTTATGGTTGTGAAACTTGGACTCTCACTTTGGGAGAGGAACATAGGTTAAGGGTGTTTGAGAATAAGGTTCTTAGGAAAATATTTGGGGCTAAGAGGAATGAAGTTACAATGGAATGGAGAAAGTTACACAACGCAGAGCTGCACGTATTGTATTCTTCACCTGACATAATTAGGAACATTAAATCCAGACGTTTGAGATGGGCAGGGTATGTAGCACGTATGGGCGAATCCAGAAATGCATATAGAGTGTTAGTTGAGAGGCCGGAGGGAAATAGACCTTTGGGGAGGCCGAGACGTAGATGAGAAGATAATATTAAAATGGATTTGAGGAAAGTGGGATATGATGATAGAGACTGGATTAATCTTGCTCAGGATAGGGACTAATGGAGGGCTTATGTAAGGGCGGCAATGAACCTCCGGGTTCCTTAAAAGCCAGTAAGTAATAATAATAATTTTAATCCTGATTTGGGCACTTGAAGACGATCATGTTTGAATCTCCTCCCGAGGGTCATTGAGGTTAATATATCCGGGCTGGTGACAAGGTGTCGACCATCTCTGGAAGGAGTAATAATATGAATGTTGGAGCAATGGTGAAATGAATTGACGAGATAAATTGAAGTACTCGGCGAAACCCCGTCTCTCAGCCACTTTGTTCGCCACAAATTTCACTGATACTGCCGAGGATCGAGCTATGGTGCCTTGTTGAAAGATTGTCATCTAACAGACTCGGCTCATTAATAATAATAATAATAATAATAATAATAATAATAATAATAATAATAATAATAATAATTGCAATTGTGGTGGTGATATCCGTACTAAACATTCAGAAGCTAGCTATCAATCATAACTTCAGGAGGCACGAACTGTTCTCGTAAGACGATTTAGGCTCTCTTGTTTAGTATTAGAAGGGAAACTTAAAGTATTTGCAGAATTATAAATTAAGCATAGAACAAATGAATAGAATTACATTGAGTAGCCTGTGTGGAATTGGATAGACAGTCGTTGTGTGTGGACTCAAACCCGATGCCACACTTAGCTCACCTGTCTCATCTTTGTTTTGGCGTGTTTAGCCTGCAAGATAGGCTACTCGCTCATTCAAGTTGCATAGCGGCGCTGTATAATTCATCGGCGAGACTCCCTCTCCCCGTCATCGGGATTGACTGACACAAATCTAGACTTAACTAAACCTGGCAGCACAAGTTGCGAGAGTTGTTTAAAATTGTCCCCGTACAGTCGCTGCAGATAGTGGGGAAACGTGCATGAAAGTAAACGGCTACTTTTTGAAATTTCCCGTGTCTGGAAATGGATTTAAATTTACTCACACGTCATGAAGTAAGCGACGAATGAAAAAGCAGAGAGGAGAATGGTAGGGTACAGAAGAGAACACCGAGAACGAGGAAGATCTTTATCTGCTTGGTAAAATATTTTAACAATAAACAGAATAACTTCAGACGATTAAAGATAATGAAAGGAAAAGAATTAACCAAGCGAGGTGGCTGAAACGGTAATGTTCGGGAGATCTCGGGCTCAAACTCAGGCGACCAGCCAATCTGACTGGGAGTTTTCATAGTTTCCTTCAGTCACTAAGACAAATGACGAATTTAAAATTTACATACCATGCATCATCACCGCCTTAATCACCAATATAAACATTGAAACAAAATCTAATTCAGGTACATGAACACATAGTCGTCTATAACTACAATAGAAACAGAAACTCAACAGTATCCAATGTCCTACTAATAGGCTATATCCAAAGATTCTACACACGCGATATGGTGGTAGTTGTTAAAGTGTGTATAAATAAACTTAACAACAACAACAAAAGAATTTCTTTTAAAATATACAGGCCTAAGTATACACCAAAGCGATATTCCTTGTGTTTGATTTCTTTTTAAAGGCTGGATGGTAAACGGCTTACACAATCACAATTACGCAACTTCGCGTAATGTTGGCATTTAAAAAGATTCCACGAATGGCGTAAGTCAGAAATTGGTGTTTTTTTAGTTATAGCTCCATGTGAATACAAAAAAATGTACTTCTTCATATGGCATAATATGTCTATGCCCTTCCATATGATGTAGAGCGTCAGATTTCCAGCGCACAATGAAATTAATTCTGATTACAAATTTTGCTTTTTCTCTACTGAAAACTTGAAATTTATGACTTACGCCCTTTTTACCGCGCAACATATGAAGAGTACAGAGAAAAAACAATCAAAGTCACACTTCTGTTAAGGATGACGTCATCTCGTAATTCAGTAGGATTACTACAAAATTTAATGTTGTTCCTAATGAAAAAGTTGGAAAGGATGACTGTATCCATGGTGATAATTCTCATTTAGGTCTACCAGGTTTTGGTAAGAAAAACACTAAAGTTTACAGTAATAGACTGATTTAGATGATATCACCCTTATATGAATTGAGAGGTAAATATCATTATGTATAAATGAAAAGTTTTAAAAATAAGCGAAATTTGTGTAAACTAACACCACATGTTTACCATATAAACAGTTATTAACACAGGTAACGACTAATTTAGGCCTTAGTAAAGAGATTTTTCGCCTGGACGACGACGTCGACAACAACAACGAAGATTCACGACCAAGACCTCCTCCACGACGGAGATCTTCTCCTCCTAGGCCTATACGATGACAATCTCTTCCATTGACACGACGATGATTATCAATATCACAGCGACTACAATCACGATAGCGAAAATAACGTAACGACGTCGACGTCGGTTCCAACCCCAGGTGGAGCATGGATGTTGTTCGGTATCAATGTGCTGCACTCCTGTGTTGACTTAGGTTGAGGTCGGGCGTCGTGTTGACCCCACATCATAAGAGTCCTGCCATATATCAGCCTTTCATGCTTAAACATGTAAAAAATGGGCTCAGAATAAACCCCCAACAGGCTTATGAAACCCTGGCCAGATAGATGTGGAAGAGTGTGAAATTTAATTTCTCAGAGCGCCAATCGCAATCCGTTTTGCCCGCCCGCCCGCGGGTTTCAACTCGAGCATTGTGGCCCCCGACGGCGCTTGTTTACACTGCAGGTCCGCAACCAGTGATTAGTTGCTTGTTACGAGTCGCTAATGTTTTGTTTTGAGATCTGCCTCGGGCAGCGCTGCGACAGATGGAAGCCCTTCATCTAATAACTCCTCGCCCTCCCATATCCTGCGGTCGCCCCTCCGCATCATGTCGAAGGGGAGCATTGTTACATATCATGCGGCACCTTACATATTTGATGCTTGTGCATTAAAATCACCCTTTCTTGGGGGTGGGAAGAGGGCGCAACATTGTGCAGCTGTCGACAAGTGCGGGAGCGCCTTCTCCAATTCTTTGAGAGTATGAGGCATCGAGCTCCGTTCGGGTATTGAACTCGCAACCCCCAGCAAGAATAATAATGAAATACTGAGATACAGATGTCAGCGGCAAAAAATTGGTGTACGTAACTAAGAATAGCTTGTAGGCTGAATTTCAAGGAAGAAAACAAAGATGAAGAAACCCCAACATAATAGACAACATAATACGTAAGACAAAATAAAACCACAAAAAACAGAAGAATACAACACAAGAACACAAAAAATACATCACACTAACATACGAAAACAAAAACACACATAAAATTGCAACCTCATTCAAGAAATTAAACTACAACATCGCATACAGAACAAATAACACTCTACAAAAACATCTCAACACACAAACAAACAAATACAACCACACAGGCGTATACAAACTCAAATGTAACACCTGCAACAACTTCTACATAGGACAGACAGGCAGATCATTTCAAACACGTTACGAAGGACACATCACAGTCATAACAAAATTACAAAACACCTCCACATATGCAGAACACATCACAAATGCCAACCACACCTACAGAGACATCAACACAGACATGGAAATACTGCACATCCAACCAAAAAGCCAGAAATTCAACACACTAGAACAATATGAAATATACAGACACACGAAAACACACCCCAACGATATTCTCAACACACAACTCAATTTCAAAACACATACACTCTTTGACTCTACACTACTAACGCACCCACACAGGAAACAAGAGGCGCCAAGACCAACAACGACCAGTTCCGAAGATGACCGAAAATAGATCGAAACATGTTAACAAGGTACGTTAATATTTAACACAAGAAAGTTCTTATCATACATATTCCGAAGAAAAAGAAATAGTTATTGTGTGTTTGAGAGTCTTCATATAACTTCTATATGGTTAAATACTTTAAACATGCTTTGGTATATACTGTATTTAACCATTACTTACTTAGCCTACTTATGGCTTTTAAGGAATCCGGAGGTTCAATGACGCCTTCACATAAGCCCGCCATTGGTCCCTATCCTGTGCAAGATTAATCCAGTCTCTACCATCGTATCTCACCTCCCTGAAATTCATTTTAATATTATCCTCCCATCTACGTCTCGGCCTCCCCAAAGGTCTCTTTCCCTCCGACTGGAGAACTCTGTAGGTACCGATACTGTATCACTGGCCGATATTCTGCGACTTTAGTTTCATTTTATAACCTGTAAAGAAATGTTTTACATCCAGTGATGTTATTTTAATAGCTTATTTGAAGACGCTGTATCAACTACGAGGTTATCTAGTGTCTAATGTAGTTGATGATAACGACATTGAATTTTGTCGAGAAAAGACCGAGGATATACCAAGAGAATATTTGATACCCATTGGAGAAAACTTAGAAAAAACACAACCAGATAATTTTTATTTATTATCCTAATACAAATTAAACTCCACGCCCGATTGCGGTCTGGGACCAGGAGTCAAAGTTGTTAGGCTATTCCTGAGCTACGCCCGTGGCTGTATTATTATTATTATTATTATTATTATTATTATTATTATTATTATTATTATTATTATTATTATTATTATTATTATTATTATGTTTCAGAGCATCTGTTAAATATTTGACAATAAAATTTACCCGTCTGTCAAGAAATGCGTTGAAGCTATTGTCGAAGCAGCGAGGCTTTCCTTGACCTCACTTTCGGCATTGCAGTTACAAATGGTTGCCGGTTTAGTTCTTCACACTGGAAACACGAACAAACAAACGAATAGTTAATGATGCTGGAGAGTCGCAGAACTCAGAAATATTTGAATATGTTGCTTTGTTTCGTAGTAAATTTATAACTGCAGGCGGTTGACATCGACACGCATTTGGATTGTATGGTGTGATTGTTACATAGGCAGCTTGTAAAATAATCATCGGCGCCGAAATAAAAGGAATTTAATGCTATTGGAGTTGTGAAGAATGTTCGGAAAATGCCTCCAAGAAGCACAAGATAAGAGAGAAGAAAAAAAAATACATATAAATTATGGCTTATTTAACGACGCTCGCAACTGCCGAGGTTGTATCAGCGTCGCCGGTGTGCCGGAATTTTGTCCCGCAGGAATTATTTTACGTGCCAGTAAATATACTGACATGAGCCGACACACTTAAATGACACCGACCTCGACCGGGATCGAAGTCGCAATCTCGGGCAGAGAAGACCAGCACTCTGCCGACTGTGCCACCCAGGCCGATGAGAGAAGAAGATGATGTTATGTAAAAACAGAATAGTAACTTCCCTAACTCACACTTTTACTCAAGAATCTTAGCAAGATATAGCAAATTTCTGCAGGATAACATAAGTTAGTGCTAATGAAGCTTCGGTCTAGTTATTTATACTGAATATCTCGAATACTGTTCCTCACGCTTTATGAAATCACTTGCGTGACGTTGGAAGTCATTAGTATTAGGCCCACACTGCGGCAAACAGTTTTCGGTTGCTCTAAACCAGGCCTGCAGAACTCGCAAGTAGGGGAAATATGACGTCAGCCTCACTCCACTTGTATTGGGGATGATCTACTTCCGCCGCGAGAATGAACGTTGATGCAGCCGAGCGTAACTAGAACGCCATGACCGCACAGGTAGAAAAGGTGGGTGGGGTAAGAAAGGGGAGGAAAGCAGTCACTCTCAGGAGCTACAGTTCTGCAGGTCTGCTCTAAACAAAATGTTTGTTACTATTTCACACATCTTCAATACACACTGCAGCAAACAAGTCATTACCAAACACACAGTTGCTGTGAACCTTCAAGTTAAAATTGTAAACAGCCGGACTTTTCTATTCATACAGCATCACACTTTCTAAAAATTAGTTTATTTTACTTGAGATAAAAAGCTCAATTTATTATCTGATAGCAATTCGTTTTGTTTCTGTACTTTAATATGATAATAATTATTTTATTAGTCTATATATTAAACAATATATTTTAATATGTTTTTCAATTCTGTAATTTTTATGTCAGGTTTAGAATTCTTGGTTACTGTACCTAAATACACATAACTGATAGTAAGAATAATATAATATAATATAACATAATACAATATAATGTAATGTAATGTAATGTAATGTAATATAATATTAATATAATATAATATAATATAATATAATATAATATAATATAATATAATATAATATAATATAATATAATATAATATATGGGAAATGCGTGTTATTATTCGGTTGAGAAGCTCTTATCATCCAGTCTGCTGTCCAAAAATCTGAAAGTTAGAATTTATAAAACAATTATATTACCGGTTCTTCTGTATGGTTGTGAAACTTGGACCCTCACTCTGAGAGAGGAACATAGGTTCAGGGTGTTTGAGAATAAGGTGCTTAGGAAAATATTTGGGGCTAAGCGGGATGAAGTTACAGGAGAATGGAGAAAGTTACACAACACAGAACTGCACGCATTGTATTCTTCACCTGACATAATTAGGAACATTAAATCCAGACGTTTGAGATGGGCAGGGCATGTAGCACGTATGGGCGAATCCAGAAATGCATATAGAGTGTTAGTTGGGAGACCGGAGGGAAAAAGACCTTTAGGGAGGCCGAGACGTAGATGGGAGGATAATATTAAAATGGATTTGAGGGAGGTGGGGTATGATGATAGAGACTGGATTAATCTTGCACAGGATAGGAACCACTGGCGGACTTATGTGAGAGCAGCAATGAACCTTCGGGTTCCTTAAAAGCCATTTGTAAGTAAGTATAATATAATATAATATAATATAATATAAAATATAATATAATATAATATAATATAATATAATATAATATAATATAATATAATATAATGTAATCAATATGCAAGCGGTAAGTGAGCCAATATTACAAATTGCAAGAATAACAAATTCAAATGTAAATTAGAACTATACGACACTGAAGAAAATTACATATATACAGATATACACACAAAGGAGAATTAAACCTTAATACCGGTCACGTGTTTAAACAATTCACTTTTAAATTGCAATATCGTTCGACAATTCCTGAGGGAGCTGGGTGGGGAGTTCCAGAAACGAATTGCTGATAGTGTGAAAGAGGAAGAATAGTGAGCTGTTTTATGGCAAGGCATAGATAATAAAGGGTCATTTTTAGAACGAGTACCCAAGCTGTGATAAGAGGATAAGAAATTAAAACGCATCGAGAGATAGTTAGGCGAAGAAGTATTGATGATGCGATATAGGAAAATTAGTGAATGGATATATCTTCGGTCCTGTAGGTTAGGTTAGGTTAGGAGTAAAGAATCTATAATTGATGGTAAATTGATGTAGAAAACCTATTTACCTCATCTTTGGATTCCGTGCTACGGGATATTTAAAAAAAAACTTCAATTAACACTGTAGCAAACAAGTCAGTCAGCTGGAAAGATGTTTTGGGATTTTGAATGCTGCAAACAAGTAGATATGAAACAATTCCCGGCTGTCTCTCCCTGCTTGGGACAAACAAAACGTTTCGTCTGCATGGTGTGTTTATGTGTCAAGCTCTAATCTACTGATCAAGGGCTAGTTTGTTAAAGCAAACCGTCTGAGTCTTTCAATCAGCCTGAAACAGTTTGGTTTGCAGCTGTGTAGGCCTAGCCTTAGAAGTACATTGGCGATCAAAGATACCTGATCTCCAATTTTCTGATCGTGTAAGCGAACTTTCTAACCACGGGATCAGTGAAAACCAAAGATGCAACAAATTGACAAACTTTGAAATAGCTCCACTAGTTCTCAATAGGTGACACCATTATTGGGGAGGGTAAAAATTATTTGGAAAAATGTTCATGTAGATTAAGTATGAATTATTCTCATAATTGAGAGTATCAGCGGTTTTCCGCTAAACTTAGTGCTTTTTACAATCATTGGGGAGGGACGGATGAAATTTTGAATTCTATAATGTGGGTATATTTATGTAGTACTATTGGTAACGCTGTCATTTTCGCAATAGGCCTATATTCATAGAAGTATAACTAAAGAATCCACACTTACACGAACAAATTATCGATCACTATCGATTAGTAGGTGCCAGGTATCTTTAAACGCCAGTGTACAGACTCAGAAACAAAATTTGGGGGACCTAATTTACTAAGTTTCAGGTAAACATATTGCGCATGTGCAGTAAACAAGGGCGCCTAAATGTATGCTTCTTGTGGACAGTCTTGCGAAGTTTGTTACCTGCCTAGAGGAGGACTGCTACCAAGACTTGGCCGTTTTAATTTAGTATCCGTGCATATAGGCTAAAGTAGCTACCAGGTCGGCCACGCACTACACAATAGAAACCCTCACAGCAGGAAAAAAACAATGCGTATTTTATTACGCTCTCAAATACTAAGGGATATTGGTACTACTGTATATAGCGTTGAGACTTCGTTATAAGCAACAGCGAAAACTGTTACCATGTTTGAAAAAGAGTTAGGTACTTCATGTTGATAAAAAGTTATCCGATTGCAGGTATACTATGAAATTAAAAAACATTCAGATAAAATTTTAATTGTGATAAAATTGAATATCGGGCGGTGATACAGTATCGGTACCTATTTTTGAAAGAGTTCTCCGGTCAGAACATTAGTGCAATATGACGGATACTTTGAGAGATCTTTGTTATTCGTACCCAAACAAAAAATTGGAGCAAGGGATGTAAGAGAGAAAGAACGGAGATGAAAGATGAACACCGTATTGGAAAACCTGTTTTTGTTACTAGTCCAGAAAATATCAATGCCTTGCATGACATCATTTTGGAGGATCAAACGTAAGATATCAGAGGCTTTGCAAATGTCTTCCCATCATGGGTTGTAATAAGAGAAAATTATCTGTCAGATGGATTTTTAAATGTCTGAACGCTGATTAGGAACGACTCAAAGTGACAATTTCGAAGTCACTTTGTCGTCGTTTTGAAGAGGACTTTTCAAACTTTTTGAATCACATTGTAACTATGGCTGAAACATGGTTCTATCTTTATGATCACAAATCTGTAGGAAAAACCGTTGCATGAGTGTTTTGGGACAAAGAGGAATAATTATGACAGACTACTTAGAACAAGATAAAACTGTGACCGAAGCGAATTATTCTCCATTATTAACTGAGCATCGGAAAACTTGTGTGGGAATGTCATGGGAAAATTTCAAAAAAGTATGCTGATCTTTCAAGAAGTGCACAAGTTCTTGATTGCGTCGCAGAAAATTGATGAAGTTTGCGTTGAATTTATTGACCATTCCCCGCATTCGCCAAATTTAGTCCCCACATATTTCCTATTTCAGGCACGAAAAAGGAACTTTAAAGTAGAAAGGAATTTTTTTTGTCATCGAATGAAGTAGTAATAGGCCTAAGTATTGTGACAGATTGTATTGCAGACCAAGGTAAACTATTTTTCAAAGGTTTAGAATTGCTTTATGACCGCTGTGCTAAATGTACAGATTGAAAGTGATTATGTTGAATAAATAAACATTTGTTTCGAGTTACAGTAACGTTTTCTATGTTAAGCCAAGAACTTGCCGTTTCTGGGAGAGAGGGGAAGTCGATATGGAGAAGGTACGTTCGGTTAGGCTCGTTCTGTTGTCAACAAACTACCCATTGCGCTGCTGTCGGATTTCGAGTCAATACTAGCTTATCTCTGAGACCATGAGAAGCTGTGAATTGAATGCTAGGCTGAAGAGAAAGGAAATGGAACTGATAGGTGTTATAATAACACCACTCTTCACCAGTACGATTAGATAAACCAACCAAGAAACAGTCTGTCGGAATTATTACCCTAGAAGTATATACAAATATTTCGAAGAAGGAAAAGGTAAATGTGATAGACCGGTATGAGGATAAATGAAGGATTTTCGAAAAAACAACCACAGTCCAAAAAATGCAAATTTGAGATATTAGACATATGGTAAGCGAATTGTAGCGGCCATCTATTGAATTAGTTGTTAGGGGAAAAACACCATAGGCCTATATTATAGGAGTGGCAATTTTCAGTGATTTTTCACAAAACAACCATAGTCCAAAGACTTTTTTTTTGTGAAAACAAACATTGTCCAGTCAGGACTATGGTAGCATTTACAAATATTCCATTCATACCATCTTGAAACATTTATCCATACAACTTTAAACTGCAATAGATTGGCAGTTATGAAGTCATCTTTAGGTGCAGAAGTAACCCCTTGAAAGAAACGTGAGCAACGAAAGGAGAAGAAACAGGATATAATAAAGAAAAAGAAGATTAAAGGAGAGGCACACTTCAGCCACAACAGAGTATTTTTTTAAACAACCTTGTCCACAATCACCCACATTCACACATGTATTTCTATGAGGCAATTTAAGTTATAAATGTAATTCAGTTCTCCCAAGTTTCAACAACATTTTAAGAAATGGTATGATTAATTTCATACTTGAAGTGTCAACAACATCCAACCAGATAGTTTTTTGTTTCTCCTGAAAACATATGTTTTAGACTATGGCTATTAAAAAACCCCTTCATATGATTCAACAGTAAAAACCTAAGTATGTAACATTACATCGAATTATATATAAGTTATATATATATAAAACAGTTGCCAAAGTAGATAAAAGTTCAGTCAGGTATGAACAACTGTCAAGGCTGCTTGACGTTCGTGACTTCGGGAGTGATGAATGTCAACGTCTCGAAACACTCACAAGCAGTCTTTACGTCAACAATGCGACGTATACAACATTGTCGTGCGGGTTTTCGGCTTTGCGGGCGCTGTTAGTCTTGCTTTGTCGATCGTTGTTCATCTCTAGTCTTAGCTCTACCTTACTTACTTACTTACTTACAAATGGCTTTTAAGGAAGCCGAAGGTTCATTGCCGCCCTCACATAAGCCCGCCAGCGGTCCCTATCCTGTGCAAGATTAATCCAGTCTCTATCATCACACCCCACCTCCTCAAATCCATTTTAATATTATCCTCCCATCTACGTCTCGGCCTCCCTAAAGGTCTTTTTCCCTCCGGTCTCCCAACTAACACTCTATATGCATTTCTGGATTCGCCCATACGTGCTACATGCCCTGCCCATCTCAAACGTCTGGATTTAATGTTCCTAATTATGTCAGGTGAAGAATACAATGCGTGCAGTTCTGTGTTGTGTAAATTTCTCCATTCTCCTGTAACTTCATCCCTCTTAGCCCCAAATATTTTCCTTAGCACCTTATTCTCAAACACACTGAACCTATGTTCCTCTCTCAGAGTGAGAGTCCAAGTTTCACAACCATAAAGAACAACCGGTAATATAACTGTTTTATAAATTCTAACTTTCAGGTTTTTCGACAGCAGACTGGATGATAAGAGCTTCTGAACCGAATAATAACAGGCATTTCCCATATTTATTCTGCGTTTAATTTCCTCCCGAGTGTCATTTATATTTGTTACTGTTGCTCCAAGATATTTGAATTTTTCCACCTCTTCGAAGGATAAATCTCCAATTTTTATATTTCCATTTCGTACAATATTCTGGTCACGAGACATAATCATATACTTTGTCTTTTCGGGATTTACTTCCAAACCGATCGCTCTACTTGCTTCAAGTAAAATTTCCATGTTTTCCCTAATCGTTTGTGTATTTTCTCCTAACATATTCACGTCATCCGCATAGACAAGAAGCTGATGTAACCCGTTCAATTCCAAACCCTGCCTGTTATCCTGAACTTTCCTAATGGCATATTCTAGAGCGAAGTTAAAAGTAAAGGTGATAGTGCATCTCCCTGCTTTAGCCCGCAGTGAATTGGAAAAGCATCAGATAGAAACTGACCTATACGGACTCTGCTGTATGTTTCACTGAGACACATTTTAATTAATCGAACTAGTTTCTTGGGAATACCAAATTCAATAAGAATATCATATAATACTTCCCTCTTAACAGAGTCATAAGCCTTTTTGAAATCTATGAATAACTCTACCAGCGAAAATAAAACATTTTACATGTTACTGTAGTTTTAATGACGTCGCCGTACTAACAGAAAGTGTGACTAGATTTATCGAATGTCAAACGCATAAATGTTTCACGTTAAAAATACAGCGACGGCTATATTGCTCCTTGTCCATTATCTTAGTTTTGAATTGTGAGGATATCAATAGTTTTTGCAGTGATATATTTTTCATGTAAATTTTAATGATTTAAAGAAGTTGTAAATTGTGCCGAGTTTGGGGGCTGGGAAACCTGTCCACTTTACAAGCATACTGCAACCAGAGAACGCTGAGAAAGAGAACAGTTTAGCCCACTCGGTGTCCACGATGAGAACTAGACGAGTGATCCGAGCCGGTCGCTCGCGCTGATTCAGTTGCTCTCCTCCCCCCGCCCGCCAGAGAGTGCTCTCAGCCGAGTCGCTCCAACTACTTTAAAGTAATTAGAGCTTTGATTGCGGGGCGATGTTTTTCGGCGGGCAGGTCCCAGGGGGCGCGCGCCGTCACTCACAATGCGCCCGGGCAACTCGATTAACGCGGCCCGGCCGCCTGTCTTCTTGTAACAAGAGACGCGACAAAAGACAAACTTCAATAACTCAGCGCGAATGGGCCAAATAAGTGAGGGCTGAAAGCTGCTTCGCGCCACTTGTTCGTGATCCGGATGAATTTCTATGGCCTATAACATTTTTAACACTGCTTCTTTCAGATACAGAGTGCATTAATGTAGATATTGTTCTTGTTTCCACTGCATGGCGCGTCCTCAGGTTGCGGATCGAGGAGACGGCCTCCAGATATGGAGGGTAGCCGTGAATATATTGAATAAGCAGTCGCGGACAACCGATGGGTGATCCTCCAGCTTGGGGGTTGGGCGAAGAGCTAACAACTCATTACCGTAAAAAACAGCTTGTTACGAATCCTTCAAATAAGCCTCGGAATAGGACTGATTCTCGGGCACGACCACAGCAAAGGAATAAGGTTTTGAGATTTGGTACTTGGAATGTCACAAGTCTATATAGAACAGGAGGGGTAACATTAGTAGCGAAAGAACTAACTAGATGTAGAATAAACTTTATGGGAGTACAGGAGGTTAGGTTAGATGGGAATGGCATAACACAAATAGGAGATTATTTGTTGTATTATGGGGAAGGGAACGATAATTACCAATTAGGAACAGGATTCTTTATTCATAAAAGAATAAAATCAGCAGTAAAAAAGGTCGAATTTATCAGTGACAGGTTATCATATTTAGTACTTAAGGGTAGATGGTGCGATATCGTAGTTATAAATGCTCATGCCCCTACAGAAGAGATGGGAAATGCCTGTTATTATTCGGTTGAGAAGCTTTTATCATCCAGTCTGCTGTCAAAAAATATGAAAGTTAGAATTTATAAAACAGTTATATTACCGGTTGTTCTTTATGGTTGTGAAGCTTGGACTCTCACTTTGAGAGAGGAGCATAGGTTAAGGGTGCTTGAGAATAAGGTTCTGAGGAAAATATTTGGGGCTGAGAGGGATAAAGTTACAGGAGAATGGAGAAAGTTATACAACACAGAACTGCACGAATTGTATTCTTCACCTGACATAATTAGGAGCATTAAATCCAGACGTTTGAGATGGGCAGGGCATGTAGCACGTATGGACGAATCCAGAAATGCAAATATAGAGTGTTAGTTGGGAGGCCGGAGGGAAAAAGACCTTTAGGGAGGCCGAGACGTAGATGGGAAGATAATATTAAAATGGATTTGAGGGAGGTGGGATATGATAATAGAGAATGGATTAATCTTGCTCAGGATAGGGAGCAATGGCGGGCTTATGTGAGGGCGGCAATGAACCTCCGGGTTCCTTAAAAGCCAGTAAGTAAGTATTGTTGTTGTTTAGTCAACTGCCCGAAGACAGGTCTGAACGTCACAAGTGATACCAAGAAGGCACCACTTAAGAGGCAATTAGGCCAGAAGATAATGGGGTAGTGTGGCCAGTTCCTTTCCTCCTCCATTACATACATTACCGATTAGTTATATATTACCCTAGTCAGACTTCAGATAGAGATGGGAACGATGTATCTGTTTTTACGAAATATCGATATATTCGTTTCGATATAGCGATATATCGATATCGAAATTTTGATTCAATATATCGTATAATATATCGGTTTTCTCATAAATTTATCGATTTTTTTTTGGTGGAATTATTATCATCAACAACAAAATCCACACTAGAATCCACACCTGTGGAGTAACGGCTAGCGCGTCTGGCCGCGAAACCAGGTGGCCCGGGTTCGATTCCCGGTGGGGACAAGTTATCTGGTTGAGGTTTTTTCCGGGGTTTTCCCTCAACCCAACATGAGCAAATGCTGGGTAACTTTCGGTGCTGGGCTCCGGACTCATTTCACCGGCATTATCACCATATCATTCAGACGCTAAATAACCTAAGATGTTGAGAAAGCGTCGTAAAATAACCTACTAAAATAAATCCACACTAGACAACTCCGATAATTCCCGATAGATGGCGCTACTGAAGGTGGACAGTTAGGCCTACATAATAGGGATATCTTATGCGAAGCTTTACCGCTAGATGGCAGAAGCGTTCCATGCGGTGCAATATGTAGGGCTATGTTATGTCATACGCTACAGTTGTTTACGTTTTCCTGCTTGTTGATTTTCTGTGCGTGTCAAAATTATATTTACAATTATTTTGTATAAACTAGTATAATTTAATATTTTCTTATTTCATAATTTAATTTAATTTACAATAAATAATAACGTAAACCTGTATAATATTCAGCGATTCTCCGAGATGAGTGGGGAAATCTGCAGTATGCAGAATATAGATACGAGTAAATTGAATGTTCATGAACCTAAACGAGAACTTTGAGAATGAGATGCACGAATGAAAAAATATGAACTATGTCGAAGGTGAATATTGCCCTCTTTAATCATTAGTATTTAAGAACCGTACGCTAAAATCAGGATATGCAGCCACCAATGTGTTTTTTTATAGGGAAGGGACTATCGAGATTGAATTCCTTGTAATTTTTCTGTAGTTGCAGGAAGATCAAATGCAATTTTTAATAGGAAGATATAATGTGATCGCAGTAGTTATCACAATTAGTCTGCGTTTTGTAGGTTAAGAACATGCAGTTTTGAATACTATGTAGGATGATTTTGAAAATTTGAAGTTAAAACATGGTTTTAATAATTAGGGTACAGTACATTAAAACATTAGTCACGAAATGGATTTCACTACGAATCGTCCTGGATAATAAACATCCCAGTTTATCGAGAGTTTACTGCAGGCGTAAACTTCGGAGACTCCTACAACTACTGCATGTAATCTAAGCTAACATAGCTCGCTGTCGAGATTCCATATGTTTTTTATTAATTTTTCTTTTTCCTCTTCCAAAATAAAACTGTAGTCAACAATTCCTTACTTGAAGTAGTTACTTTTATTTAATAGCTAGTACTTTCGAGGCTCAATTTAATTACTTATATTTTTTTTAAGGTTCAAAGCATATATTCAGAATATTTTGGGACCTGATTGAAGACAAAACGCTTTCTCTGGTTTTTACATATAGGGACATACCAAAAATTTGTCATTTTTAGTTGTTTTTAAGTGTATTTCCTATACTAATACAATACGTACTGTATATCCTCAATGTTTATATACCGAAAAACAAATGCACACGCAAAGCGCATACCTCAAAGTACACGTGCGCTATCTGTTGGTGCTAGTTCAGGCTATCCCTATTGTGCAACCTCACTCAATACCTTGTTGTAATTGGCTGGACTGGAATTCGAATTTAAACGGTTAATATAAAAGGTGAAAAGGTAAAGGTATCCCCGTAACATGCCATGAAGGCACTTGGGGGGGCATGGAGGTATAGCCCCATGCTTTCCATGACATCGGCACTAGAATGAGGTGGTGTGGTCGGCACCACGCTCTGACCGCCTTTTACCCCCGGGAAAGACCCGGTACTCAATTTTATAGGAGGCTGAATGAACCTCAGGGCCGTTCTGAAAGTTTGGCAACGAGAAAAAATCCTGTCACCACCTGGGATCGAACCCTGGACCTTGCAGTCCGTAGCCAGCTGCTCTACCAGCTGAGCTGCTACTACTACTACTACTACTACTACTACTACTACTACTACTAATAATAATAATAATAATAATAATAATAGTGCATGCAAATTCAATATATAATATGCAGGACCAAATTCAAATGTGTGCGAACGTGAGAGACAGGAGGTTTATCTACTTACAAATGGCTTTTAAGAAACCCGAAGGTTCATTGCCGCCTTCACATAAGCTCGCCATCGGTCCCTATCCTGTGCAAGATTAATCCAGTCCCTATCATCATATCCCACCTCCCTCAAATCCATTTTAATATTATCCTCCCATCTACGTCTCGGCCTACCCAAAGGTCTTTTTCCCTCCGGTCTCCCAACTAACACTCTATATGCATTCCTGGATTCGCCCATAAGTGTTACATGCCCTGCCCATCGAAAACGTCTGGATTTAATGTTCCTAATTATGTCAGGTGAAGAATACAATGCGTGCAGTTCTGCGTTGAGGTTTATCTACTACTGTTTTAATATTGTTATTAATGTTCTCCAAGGCAGAAGCAACTCCCACCCTGAAAGGTAACCGTCTGATCCCAAAACGCGTATTAAAACTTTTATTTATATGTTTTGAAATGGAAAGAGAAACAAGGATTTAATACCGATGTGACATTTGTTTACGTCTATGATTTCTATGCACAACCTAGTACTGAGATTCTGTTTTCTTATTATATCTTTTAGTGCATAACAATTCTATCCCTATAATCATCACCATTGTTGTTTGGAATGTTGGATGTAACAATAACTTCCAATGGGAACTTACTATAGAAGGATTGTATCAAATCAACTGTGAAGTTTGTTAAAACTTGTAACATTCTAAGTACTGTTTACTTACATTTAAAAATGATCAAGTTGTTAGGTAGAAAAGAGCATGATATGTGTCCTGGATTGAATCCTATATAACATTAGAGGTAAGGTGCACTTGTATTAATTTTTAAAATTTGAATGGAGGTTTGGACATGACCCCATTAACTCTTCTCTTGCAAGAAGTAGCATAAATGAATATGATGTGTGCACAGCTTCATATAGAAATATTCCAATTCACGAATTCGGAAGCCGCCCGTGACGCGCTAAGTGTACTCCACCGCGGAGTACAGGTAATCCCCTCCTTATGCGTGCGCGGGCTTAGTGCCTTTTTTGTGCGAGAGGGGCGCCTCCTCCGGGCGGCCCCCAGTGGGTTTAGCGGCAAGATGAAACGCCGGCTGCAGCTTACAATCCGATTAGCCCGAGTCCAAATGGACGAGGCCCGCGCAGAGACGGGCTACTTCAGGTATAATCCGCGCGTCGCAGACTCCATTACGGTCCGAATTGATCTCCATCTCGTTTGCCTATAGCAAGACACTTGCCCATATCGCTCAGATTGACCACATCTGAGTCATGGCCGCGTTACTAATAATCTGTAGGGAGAAGCGAGCTGAAAGCAATGTAGATAAGGAACGCAGACAAGGTGCAGACAACATGAATCTAAATATGTGTGTATGTAATGTATGTATGTATGTACCAGAGTGCTGCATTGGAGTTAAATCGCTCGCTTTAACTCGGTCGAATGTCGCACGCTCGAGTGAGATAAGATCGGTCGTGATACGCTCGTAATAAATAGAAGCACAGTACAAGGTCATCTCACCGACATGTCTTATCTTGTATGGAAGGCGACAGATAAGATACACATATGTTTTTCTCACACGGTAAAAATAAGGCTTTATTTTCTGCGTTTATGACAAACGTTTAATGGAATGTACCAAAACAGTAACATGAAGTTATAAATAAAATAGTATGAAAAACTTCGATGTACAGTTATTGCTAATTAATAATTACTCAATGTTTGATTTACCACATATATAATATGATAGGTCCATACATAGTGTTCCGCCTATATACTGCGACACTGTAGAAACGTTTTACAAAATATTATTATATAGCAGTAAATTAATAACAATATTAGTACAGAGATAACGTCACAGAAAATACAATAAAACGAATAATCATGCTGCACAACTGTTACAGACGCAAAGATTGATTCACCAATTATTAGAGATATTATTATTATTATTATTATTATTATTATTATTATTATTATTACTAGAAAACTTGATACAGTTCTTGCATTATCGTGATTGTGTTCTCCGTTTATAATAATTACATTTACATCCAATAACATCTATCAGATGTGGCAAAAACAAAATCACTCCTGTGTGGAAAAAAAGAAAAAAAAAAACATTTGTGCTAGATCGTGCGTATTTGCTTCTTTTCCGCACAGAACCAATACGCTGTAAGTGTGAAATACCACATTCAGTATTCCCAACGTAACACACATAACAATTTCCCTCCTCTTACCGCTTAAGCGCGACATTCATTTTACTGCTTTAGGCTTTTAACATATTATTTTTAGAGACGTTTAACATAGTAATAATTTAAATTGAAACTTACCACTGCAATTTCACCTAAATTGCAATGTTAATTATTGTTTTTAAATATTTGCAAAAATTAAGTAAACTCTACAATACCACAAAAGTTACTGCATTTGTAATGCAAGTAACATTAAGGAAGCCGTGAAAAAATCAACAAGATTCCAGATGCCGATGTTATTACTGCAATATCTTATATAAATAATATTGTTAAAATATTAAAATGAAAAATAAATCATTACATAACCTTACCGTTTGTTTTAAGTTCGCATTTATAGGCTGGGGGGAAAAAAAAGACAGACGTATATCACGGCCTGCTGGAATATAGTAAACACAGAAAACATTTTATAGCAACAATGTTCAAGATAGATATTTTAGTTTTTAAAAGTTGCCGTCATTGAACAGAAACCAACATGGAGATTTCATTGCAACTAATTAGAAATTCCTCTTTCACGTATGTAATAAACGATCTTCGCACAAAATAATGTACGATACACGAGCGGTATGTTTGTTTTCATGTTCCCGGAAATTAAAAAAGCTCAACTACGTTTCGCTTTTTCAATCTTTTCCTCGAACATGAAAACGTCAACATACCGCTCTTGTAACGTATATTACTATTACCTACAACATTTATATTACATTTTAAAGCAAGTTTTGTAGTTGTACTATGGAGAGGTTAGTTAAACACTGCCAAGTTTTGAAATGATAAACATAGACTATATGATGTTACTACACAGTTCATCACTGTAACAAGAACGAATGTCTAACGCTCGGCTTATAACGTTCGAGGATTTATCGCTCGCGACAATTTTACCCAACATGCATGTGCGCTACCTATAGGATTATGCTATGAACTACTTGGCGCTCGAGCGAAAACATCCGATGCAGACGTCTGTAATGTGTGTAAAAAAATTAAATTATGGTTTATTTAACGACGCTCGCAACTCCAGAGGTTATATCAGCGTCGTCGGTGTGCCAGAATTTTGTCCCGCAGCAGTTATTTTACATGCCAGTAAATCTACTGACACGTGTCCGTCGCATTTAAGCACACCGCAACCTCGAGCACAGAAGACCAGCGCTTTAACGACCACGCTACGGAGGCCGACGGTATGTATGTATGTATGTATGTATGTATTTTTTTTGTATATCAGCATGCTCCATTACATTGAGTAATACATGCTTTACATAAAATATTACAATAATTAGTTACATAATTTATGAGAACAAGATATTTACAATTTTGATTGCGATCTTGAAATTCTTATAGATACAAGTGTTGCCTAATTGTACTTCTTATATTTTAGGTTACCATCATTGTTAATATTATTTCTAATTTCAATTCTGTTACATTTTGCCAAATTCTATGGATTTTATAAATTTTCTGAAGCTTTTGAGGTATGCTGTTGTGAACTGATCAAAAGGTGGAGGCCAGGTTTGACCTGTGCGTATTATACTAGCTCGTAGGATTCTTCTTTCTTTTGTCAGTGTGGCACATCTTAATATTATATGGTTGACTGTCTGCTCTTCTTTTAGTCTGCAAGGGCACGTTGGAGTTGGAATAATCTTGAATCTGTGAAGGTACGATCTTGTGAAGCCGTGACCTGTCACAATAGAAGTAAATTCTGCCCCGACAGGTAAATTTATCTTCAATCTATCTTTAATTGATGGGAAGAATGATTTCGTTATTGCGCCCTTAGTTGAGATAGTCCACTGCTCTTGCCATTTTCTTAAGGTCTTTTCTCTCTCTTCTGTATGTATGTATGTATGTATGTATGTATGTATGTATGTATGTATGTATGTATGTATGTATGTATGTATGTATGTATGTATGCATGCATGTATGTATGTATGTATGTATGTATGTATGTATGTATGTATGTATGTATGTATGCATGTATGTATGTATGCATGCATGCATGTATGTATGTATGCATGCATGTATGTATGTATGTATGTATACATGTATGTATGTATGTATGTATGTATGTATGTATGCATGTATGCATGTATGCATGTATGTATATATGTATGAGTATACATAAGATTGCATATTTGCATTTGCTTTTTATGCATGTATTAGTGTACTATTATACGTGCATATAGGCGTGTACGTTTGTGCATAAGCCATTGTATATAATATTATGTGTATATAGCCTATGTCAGTATACTTAAGATTACGTGTGTGCATGTGTTTGTTAATGTATGTATGCTTCTGTACACACATTGTATAGGACATAAGTTTATGCATGTCCGTATGTCAGTTGACATGATTACGTGTATGCTCGCCTGGCATTAATATAAGGTTACGTACAGCATATGCATACTTACTTACTTACTGGCTTTTAAGGAACCCGGAGGTTCATTGCCGCCCTCAAATAAGCCCGCCATTGGTCCCTATCCTGAGCAAGATGATCCAGTCTCTATCATCATATCCCACCTCCCTCAAATCCATTTTAATATTATCTTCCCATCTACGTCTCGGTCTCTCCAAAGGTCTTTTTCCCTCCGGTCTCCCAACTAACACTCTATATGCATTTCGGGATTCGCCCATACGTGCTACATGCCCTGCCCATCTCAAACGTCTGGATTTAATGTTCCTAATTATGTCAGGTGAAGAATACAATGCGTGCAGTTCTGCGTTGTGTAACTTTCTCCATTCTCCTGTAACTTCAACCCTCTTAGGCACGAATGTTTTCCTAAGCGCCTTATTCTCAAACACCCTTAATCTCTGTTCCTCTCTCAGAGTGAGAGTCCAAGTTCCACAACCATATAGAACAACCGGGAATATAACTGTTTTATAAATTCTAACTTTCAGATTTTTTACAGTAAGTTATGTGCATACCTACCTATTTATCAGTATTCATAGTACCTATTATTTTGTGCCTGTATGTACGTTAGTATTCATAAGATTACATATATAGTAGTAGTAGTAGTAGTAGTAGTAGTAGTAGCAGTAGCAGTAGCAGCAGCAGTAGTAGGTTTATTTTTCCTGGCAGAGTTAAGGCCATGAGGCCTTCTCTTCCACTCAACCAGGTTTCAATAATATACATGAGATACAAAATTTGATTACAAAACAACACAAAAGAAAATACCTTAGAAATTACATAAAATATAGTAGGAAATTACAATAGACAAGATCAGTTACATAATATAAAATTACAAATAGTCAAGATCGGTTACATAATATATAAAATAAAGTAGAAAATTACACATAATCAAAATCAGTTACATAACATAAGGGGAATACACACACACACACACACACACACACACACACACACACACACACACACACACACAAACACACAATTTGTAGACCTAAAATGCCTGAGACAAATTGGACGATTAATTTACTTGAGATATTTACTTGAGATATATATATATATATATATATATATATATATAAAATATATATATAACATTTATACATGTGTATGTCATTACATATATTACGTGTATGCGTGTGTACAGTATATCAGTATATTCGTAGATAAGATCATGGCGTGCGTGCGTATATCAGTATACATAACATCACTGTATGCGTGTGTGCATATGTCGTATTTCAATGTACATAGATTAAACCTACGCGTATGCGTGTGAGCCTATGTATATGTAAGATAACATAATTATATTGCGTGTGTGTATGTCAGTATACATAAGATTACTTGCATACGTGTGTGCGTATGTCAGTATAAATAAATTAGGTGTGTGCATGTGTATGAATATAGGGTCTATGCCGCAAAGCTGAGAGGAATGAAACGAGTAACACAGATTTATAATATTAACTAGAATTATTGATGTTTCCCAATTAAAGCAGAAACCCCTATTGGCATTGTATAAGCAACTTCAGTTTTAGCTAATTTTGAACTTCACACCTTGACCGCAAAAACGCACACACAGACATTATATAGAGTATGTGCACGAGCGTAGTCTCTCAAACAATGTAGTTTAGCAAGGGAACTCATGTCGAAACCTTCCTTCCCTTCTGATTGTGCAAAATATTAGATCTCCTTAACAAATAACAGAAGAACTATCTGACATGAATGCAATGAAATTAAAACTTCAATAAATCTTAATTGAAAAATGTGTTTAGCCTATTAGTCGTCAATCGTGACTAGGCAGTACTCAGGGGCGCAGAGTCTTTATGCTGCATGTCACGTGGCAGCGTAGACATTCACGTCGGATGGAAACTCGACTACTCTTTGCAAGAACGCGCCGTGTTTCGTAATGCGACATTCCAAGTAAAGTTTCATACCTTTACAGTATTTTTTTGTATTTGTCTGTCTACTGTGGAGGTGTGTGTGAGTCATTCGAGGGGAGGTTTCGAAGTAAGTTTATTAACAGATCTCATGTTGTTATTGTTATTATTATTATTATTATTATTATTATTATTATTATTATTATTATTATTATTATTATTATGGTGTACATATATTAACCTGTTGGTAACTTCATATCTCCACCCTTACACACACACACACACACACACACACACACACACACACACACTCACTCACTCACTCACTCACTCACTCTTTGAAAACTCTCGCACTGTGAACACTCTTACACTCTCTCTCACCTTACTCACTCTGACACTCTTTGAAAACTCACTCACTCACTCACTCACTCACTCACTCACTCACTCACTCACTCTTTGAAAACTCTCGCACTGTGAACACTCTTACATCTCTCTCACCTTACTCACTCTGACACTCTTTGAAAACTCACTCACTCACTCACTCACTCTTTGAAAACTCTCGCACTGTGAACACTCTTACACTCTCTCTCACCTTACTCACTCTGACACTCTTTGAAAACTCACTCACTCACTCACTCACTCACTCACTCACTCACTCACTCACTCACTCACTCACTCACTCACTCACTCACAATTATAATATGAGTCCATCTGGTCGCGAGTGATCCCTGTTGTTCCCTTAGGGGAATATTGTCAGCGGATTTTTGGTAGGAACACTAAAATTACGCTCTTTCATAATTTGTGCAGATACGAATGTTAAATAATACTTATTAGGCTTTTAAAGAATCTGGAGGTTTATTGCCGCCCTCACATAAGCCCGCCATCGGTCCCTATCCTGTGCAAGATTAATCCAGTCTCTACCATCATATCCCACCTCCCTCAAATCCATTTTAATATTATCCTCCCATCTACGTCTTGGCCTCTCCAAAGGTCCTTTTTCCTCCGGCCTCCCAACTAACGCTCTATATGCATTTCTGGATTCGCCCTCCTCATCTCAAACGTCTGGATTTAATGTTCCTAATTATGTCAAGTGAAGAATACAATGCGTGCAGTTCTGCGTTGCGTAGCTTTCTCCATTCTCCTGTAACTTAATCCCTCTTGGCGTCAAATATTTTCCTAAACACCTTATTCTCAAACACCCTTAGCCTCTGTTTCTCTCTCAAAGTGAGAGTCAAAGTTTCACAACCATACAGAAGAACCGGTAATATAATTGTTTTATAAATTCTAACTTTAATAACAATAATAATAATAATAATGATAATAATAATGATAGTAATAATAATTTGCTAATAATAATAATCATTTATGTATTTAATCTGATAGGATTAAGGCCATAAAGCCTTCTCTTCCATCCTACCAGATAGCACATACAATTACAAAAAATAAATACAAACACTGATGAAAATAATACATATTAAATTAAAGCCCTATAGAGGGTAAACAGTCAAAAGAATACTATTGAGCTCTCATCGAGCTAAAACAAGAAAAAAAGAAAGAAAACAGACATAGCAATGATGATAGTGATAACTAATAATAATAATAATAATAATAATAATAATAATAATATTTATTTGAATATACAATTTCCTGAACCCTATTTTACCCGAAAGTACATTAGGATTATAGTTATAGCCTGAGTTTATATTATTATAATGAGAATTCTTTTGACTCGGGTAACCCAGTCATGTTACTTAAAATTAACACATATCTACTACATTAATTTGAATTATTTACAAGTTCTTAAATATATTACAAATAATAATAATAATAATAATAATAATAATAATAATAATAATAATAATAATAATAATAATGAATACATTACATATTAATTGTCAATTTTACAACAGCATAGTTATAATATTTACTATATGTCATGGGTTAAGGCGAAGTTGTGCAACCTGACAGTGTTCAATAAGCAATTCCATGAACTAGAATTAATTTAAATTTGAATTTTGATATTGTCCGACAGTCTCTGACATGGTCAGGGAGAGAGTTCCAATAATGATAATGATAATAGTAATAATAATAATAGTAATAATAATAATAATAATAATAATAATAATAATAATAATAATAATAATAATAATGATGATGATGACCATCGTCATCCGTAACATTCTACACCATCACGAGGTGTAACTTAAATGTTAACGTTTCAGTCGCATTATACTCATGCTCTTCGTGTTGACACGTGTATTTTATGTTGTAATACAGTTAGTAGGCGTACATGAAAAAGGAGCATGTACTTGCAGCGTTAGGAATCGATGCGGAGGCCTGGGGTCGGAGCGGTCTCGTGGGGCAGGTTGGCAGTGGTTAAGGTTGTCCGACTCGTCTTGTTCCTAATTCACGTAATGCAGAATAATAATGGCAGATTGTTGTTCCGGAGTTGACCACCAGCTCTCCTGTCCTCCGGACGGTTCCGGGCCGGAAGCGAAGTCTTCCCCTTAGAGTGTACTTGCTGCCGGGTGGGCGGATCCATTATTAACTCGCTGTTTGTGTGGACATTCAAGTAAGTGAGGGGGACCGGAGGAAAGAAGTCGAGTGAGTGCAAGTTGTCTGTGATTGCTCAAATAAAACGTGACAGTACAATGGCAGTAAGTGCTAATTTATTGTAGGAACCGCAAAAACATTTTTTTTATAATACACTGTCTCCGTATATTCACAAATTTTACTGCAGTACCTGATGTTAACAAAAGGAAAACTTAAAATATGATAATTTTCTCGATATAGTGATAATAGTAGAGTAAAACTCCGGTAATTCGGACGTTCACAAATTCAGGCTGGATTTTACTACCAATTAGTCTTACGGTTTGAATCGCCAAGGCTATTGAGCGTCAAAATTCAACTTAGAGAGAAATGGCCGACGAATTTTACCGATAACACTCTGTCAGGGACAGGGTTCATAAATGTACGACACACTTCCCAGCTTTAATTCCTTCCCAGAGGAAGTCATGCTAAGGACTTCATCGCTCTTTAAGATGCATCGTCTTCGGATCCATTGACGATGGCGATACCGCACAGGACGAAGTTTACTTGTACTTTTTGATCTTTGTTATGTTCCTTCCTGTGAGTTATTTCACTATTTGGAAATCAAATTTCATATTATTTTTAGAGACTTGAAAATAACGTATCTTTTGCCTGCAACTGTACGATAGGATGCGGAGGTAGTCATACCACTTGGAGCAATTTTCGATACACTGCTCAAGCGTTTTTCAATGCTTCTACAAGGAAAACAATGCCCATCAGGAATAAGTTTTGAAATACCAGCAAGATTCGCTTTAAAATGAGACATCAAATGCTTATTGGAAGGAGCTGCTATCTCACTAACAAGAAAACAATCCACAGGTGCATAGTTTTATTATGCTGCATATCTTTACGAAGAAATACGTAGGCGCGACTACCTGTCGGCAGGTGCATGGCAAGGGGAATAGAAAGAGAAGAAGGGGATGCAAGAAGAACGAAGGGAAGACAATGAGAACTAAGGAGAGGCAATGGAAACAAGGGAAAATCAGTGGGAACAAGGGAAAGACGGTGGAAATAAAGAATGACGGTGAAAACAGAGAATGACGGTGAAAACAAGGGAAAGAAAAACAAGGGAAAGACGGTGGAAACAAGGGAATGACGGTGGAAACAAGGGAATGACGGTGGAAACAAGGGAAAGACGGTGGAAACAAGGGAAAGACGGTGGAAACAAGGGAAAGACGGTGGAAAAAAGGAAAGACGGTGGAAACAAGGGAAAGACGGTGGAAACAAGGGAAAGACGGTGGAAACAAGGGAAAGACGGTGGAAAAAAGGGAAAGACGGTGGAAACAAGGGAAAGACGGTGGAAACAAGGGAAAGACGGTGGAAACAAGGGAAAGACGGTGGAAACAAGAGAAAGACGGTGGAAACAAGGGAAAGACGGTGGAAACAAGGGAAAGACGGTGGAAACAAGGAATGACAGTGAAAACTAGGGAAAGGAAAACAAAGGAAAGACGGTGGAAACAAGAAAAAGACGGTGGAAACAAAGGGAATGACGGTGAAAACAAGGGAATGACGGTGAAAACAAGGGAATGACGGTTAAAACTAGGGAAAGAAAAACAAGGGAAAGACGGTGGAAACAAGAAAAAGACTGTTGAAACAAAGGGAATGACGGTGGAAACAAGGAATGATGGCGGAAACAAGGGAAAGACGGTGGACACAAAGAAATGACGGTGGAAAAAAATAATGACGGTGGAAACAAGGGAAAGACGGTGGACACAAGGGAATGACGGTGGAAACAATGGAATGACGGTGGAAACAAGGGAAAGACGGTGGAAACAAGAGAAAGACGGTGGAAACAAGGGAAAGACGGTGGAAACAAGGGAATGACGGTGGAAACAAGGGAAAGACGGTGGAAACAATGGAAAGACGGTGGAAACAAGGGAAAGACGGTGGAAACAAGGGAAACAAGGGAAAGACGGTGGAAACAAGGAATGACGGTGAAAACAGAGAATGACGGTGAAAACAAGGGAAAGAAAAACAAGGGAAAGACGGTGGAAACAAGGAAATGACGGTGGAAACAAGGGAAAGACGGTGGAAACAAAGAGAATGATGGTGGAAACAAGGAATGATGGCGGAAACAAGGGAAAGACGGTGGAAACAAGAAAAAGACGGTGAACACAAAGGAATGACGGTGGAAACAAGGAATGATGGCGGAAACAAGGGAAAGACGGTGGAAACAAGGGAATGATGGTGGAAACAAGGGAATGACGGTGAAAACTAGGGAAAGAAAAACAAGTGGATGATGGTGGAAACAAGGGGATGATGGTGGAAACAAGGGGATGATGGTGGAAACAAGGGGATGATGGTGGAAACAAGGGGATGATGGTGGAAACAAGGGAATGATGGTGGAAACAAGGGGATGATGGTGGAAACAAGGGGATGATGGTGGAAACAAGGGGATGATGGTGGAAACAAGGGGATGATGGTGGAAACAAGGGGATGATGGTGGAAACAAGGGAATGACGGTGAAAACTAGGGAAAGAAAAACAAGGGGATGATGGTGGAAAGAAGGGGATGATGGTGGAAACAAGGGAATGATGGTGGAAACAAGGGGATGATGGTGGAAACAAGGGGATGATGGTGGAAACAAGGGAATGATGGTGGAAACAAGGGGATGATGGTGGAAACAAGGGAATGATGGTGGAAACAAGGGGATGATGGTGGAAACAAGGGAATGATGGTGGAAGCAAGGGAATGACGGTGAAAACTAGGGAAAGAAAAACAAGGGGATGATGGTGGAAACAAGGGGATGATGGTGGAAACAAGGGAATGACGGTGGAAACAAGGGAATGACGGTGAAAACAAGGGATGACGATAGAAACAAGGGAATGACTGTGGAAACAAGGAATGACGGTGGAAACATGGGAACAAGGGGAATATGATAAAAGGGGACTATGATAACAGGGAAAAAACAATGGAAACAAAAAGGGGAATTCGAAGAAAACAAGATGAATGCGAAGGGGGACAAGAGGGTTGCATTTTTATGTGACAGCCAATTCCTAAGTTACCCCCATACCTCGTGCGCAGAAAGACGTAGTTGTACGTCAGAACCTAACTCTGGTGAACATTTCCAATCACTATTTCACTCATGAACCTGTCCGCCAATGGAATGTAAGAAGCCATTAAATTTCCGAAGCCGTCTACTACTGTAATATTATCGTTGCAATACTGTAGTTTCTAACGAGTAAGCTAAGTAATTGAGACAGTCGTTAAATAACTGGTTAGTGGTTACATATCGTGTAGTTGTAATAAATGACAAAGAGACGTGGATAAAATTATAACCAAAATATATTAGTGCGAGCAAACACACTGAAAACCTGTAGGATGGTACACGGGTTGCCTGCGTTACTGCCTGGAGATGCGTTAACTACTATTTATCGCTTCATCACTGGAGACTTCAAAATTAAGCATACAAGATTATTGGTGATTAAGGGCTCATCAGGCTGGACGGTAGGTGCGGCGGCAGTAGAGCGGAATCAAAAGATGGGCCTGCTGTGTGACGGTAGAAATAGAATGTGAGTAAAATGAAAGACGGAAGGCGAAAAAAAAAAAAAAAAAAAAGAGAAAAGCCATGGCAGGATAAAGCGGAGAGAGAAGTCTGAGACGAGCGAGGTGCAGGCAACCGACCGACGACTAAATAATGCACCAGATAACAGATTCGTCTGGTTTCGGTCTGACGGCACGGAATCCTCCCCGAAAAAATCTCTGAGTCATAAAAATTTCAGCAGTAAGGACCAGTAATGAGGATATCTGATAAAAGTTTCAGGCCGGCAGAGAAGAGAGAGATCTTGAAGCGTGGGCGACTGGTGCAAGACAGCAACTCATTAGCTGTCTCCACACACGTGAGGATCCAGGTGCTTCATTTGACATGTTTACGCATTAACGCCGAGAATTTGTAAATACACGGGGCAGGGTTTTGGTCACGGAAAGATTTTTGATAAACTCGTTCTTGTGGTATTTGTGGAGCATTTTTGCATTTTTTCCTGAGATTAAAGCTTTCCTGTTCCACTTCCGTCATCAACGATGAATAACTTCGCCAATTCAGGAGCATCGCTGAGTAAAGTGACAGATTTTAGAGAGATTTATAGTTATTTATATTTTGATAGTATAATTTATTAGGGAACTAAGATGATGTATTCAATGAAATAATTTATTTAAGAAGAACTGGTGGATATACAAAATTAAATACGTATGTATTTTTATGCTCGACCATGCCGAAATGTAGTAATTATACACCTGGTAGCAGTCCTTTAATGCATGTCATTAAAGTACACCTATTCATTAAAGTCCAGGTTTTCGATAATTCTTGGATATGCAATCGAAAGACAACGAGGGAAACGTCACGGAGGCTGGAAATCCAATACTGTCGCAGAAGGTTATGTTCTGTTACTATAATAATTAGCGTTAATTGTAAATAATATTCAAATAAATTCAATTTGTCATCTCGTTTTTCAATCCTAAATCAATTTCCAGGCTATATCAAAATTAGTTCATGTTATTCTCTAATAATATAGCAAGGTCAATGACATTGTTCCTCGGAAAAATTCAATACTTTCGCGTCTGCGCACATCTCACAATTAAAGAGCTATGCACAAGGTCACTTCCGATCTTCTGTCAGATGCGAATAAAATGAATACTTACGAATAATTTCAAGTTAGAAATATGGTCGAGCATAAAAAGTCGTATGAAACTTGCCTATAATGGTAATTAAGACGCTCGTATGAAAATTATGAAACGAGCGCAAGTGAGTTTCATAAACAAACATACTTGCGTCTTAATTACTGTCATTATAGGTTCGTTGCATAATGTACTAATTTACACTGGAAATGGGCAAACAGTCGGTGGCAGTGATAACGTAATTACACACAATAATTACAATACATAACAATAGTTAAGATAACCCAATTAATAAGTAAACCGACTTCTCCATTATATAAATGTATATATATATATATGATATGCACATGTATACTATTTTGGTACTGACAATCTTTCACTACTTGCACTTCACTCTCATCTCACTCATTGCACTGGCACTATGACACATATCACTGACACTTTAGAATAAATTTTACCGACGCTTTAGAAGACATTTCACTGACAATATACTGTAGTATATATTTCACTGACACTATAGGCCTACGTTTTCACTGATCGAAATATTCACTGAGATTGTAAACCATAACTTCACTGAAACAACACTTCAAATACTTACTAGTTTTTAAGGAACCCGGAGGTTCATTGCCGCCCTCACATAAGCCCGCCATTGGTCCCTATCCTGAGCAAGATTAATCCAGTCTCTATCATCATAGCCCACCTCCCTTAAATCCATTTTAATATTATCTTCCCATCTACGTCTCGGCCTCCCTAAAGGTCTTTTCCCTCCGGCCTCCCAGTTAACACTCTATATGCATTTCTGGATTCGCCCATACGTGCTACATGCCCTGCCCATCTCAAACGTCTGGTTTTAATGTTCCTAATTATGTCAGGTGAAGAATACAATGCGTGTAGTTCTGTGTTGTGTAACTTTCTCTATTCTCCTGTAACTTCACCCCTCTTAGCCCCAAATATTTTCCTAAGCACCTTATTCTCAAACACCCTTAATATCTGTTCCTCTCTCAAAGTGAGAGTCCAAATTTCACAACCATAAAGAACAACCGGTAATATAACTGTTTTATAAATTCTAACTTTCAGATTTTTCGATAGCAGACTGGATGATAAAAGCTTCTCAACCGAAAAATAACAGGCATTTCCCATATTTATTCTGTGTTTAATTTCCTCCCGACTATCATTTATATTTGTTACTGTTGCTCCAAGATATTTGAACTTCTCCACCTCTTCAAAATATAAATTTCCAATTTTTATATTTCCATTCCGGACAATATTCTCGTGACGAGACATAATCATATACTTTGTCTTTTCGGGATTTACCTCCAAACCTATCTCTTTACTTGCTTCCAGTAAAATTCAAATGTTTTCCCTATTCGTTTGTGGATTTTCTCCTAACATATTCACGTCATCCGCATAGACAAGCAGCTGATGTAACCCGTTCAATTCCAAACCCTCTCTGTTATCCTGGACTTTCCTAATGGCATACTCTAGAGCAAAGTTAAAAAGTAAAGGTGATAGTGCATCTCCTTGCTTTAGCCCACAGAGAATTGGAAACGCATCTGACAGAAACTGACCTATACGAACTCTGCTGTACGTTTCACTGGGACACATTTTAATTAATCGAACTAGTTTCTTGGTAGTACCAAATTCAATAAGGATATCATATAAAACTTCTCTCTTAACCAAGTCATATGCCTTTTTGAAATCTATGAATAACTGATTCACTGTACCCTTATACTCCCATTTTTTCTCCATTACAAAATATCTGGTCAATAGTTGATCTATTACGCCTAAAACCACACTGATGATCCCCAATAATGTCATTTCTCAAAAGAATATTGGACAGGATTTTGTACGACGCCAACAAAAGTGATATTCCTCGAAAGTTACTACAGTTAGTCTTGTCCCCCTTCTGAAAGATAGGTTCGATTATGGACTCCTTCCATTGCTATAGCCTACTTAAAAAAAAAGACCTGAGAAGAGCAACACTCACACTGTTTTCAACGAGTGGAAAAGTCCATTGAACTGTTGAAATGTATTGATACCTTGTAAATAAGCAATAAATGTAATTATTAAACCATTTGTCTTTCCTTCGTACCATTTTTAAGCGTAAGATTGAAAATTAGACAAATGTAATCCTATGTATGAATTTTTTACTCGGAATAGTCCATACTTTCACCCCTAAAATATTTTATGCTCGATCATGCCGAAATGTAGTAATTATACACCTGGTAGCAGACCTTTAATGCATGTCATTAAAGTACACCTACTCATTAAAGGTCAGGTCTTTCAGCCAATGACGACTCAGGTTACAACTGTTCAGCCAATGACAGGTCAGCTGTCTACCGTTATAAAACCGCAAGAGAATTAGCGAAAAGTCACGGAGGCTGGAAATCCAATACTGTCGCAGAAGGTTATGTTCTGTTACTATAATAATTAGCGTTAATTGTAAATAATATTCAAATAAATTCAATTTGTCATCTCGTTTTTCAATGTCTAATTTAATTTCAATGTTATCTCTGTAGGTTCTTATGGCCTAGCAAGGTCAATGTGGACATCTGTTCCTCGGAAAAAATCAATACTTTCGCGTCTGCGCACATCTCACAACATACGGGACATTGCTCAAAAATTAATAATATTAAGTTAGAAATATGGTCGAGCATAAAAAGTCGTATGAAACTCGCCTATAATGGTAATTAAGAAGCTCGTATGAAAATTATGAAACTCGCTTGCGCTCGTTTCATAAATATCCATACTCACTTCTTAATTACCTTCATTATAGGCTCGTTGCATAATGTACTATAATATTCCTCCTGAAACACCCTGTACGTCCATACGAAAATAAACATATATATATATATATTGTAGACTGGTAGGATATTAAATGACACACTTACTTGATAACGAACGTGTATTTTCGTCAAAATTTGAAACATAATTTTGGTGGCGTCACAATACTTTCTCTGTAGTTTATATAATGAGAAAAGGAAAAAAAGTGACTGCCACGCAATTACACGCAAATGAATTCCATAAAAATTAGAAGAACAAGGAAGACAAAGTGGAAGAAAAGGAGGCGAGTTGTACGTAAGGGGAAAAATCTCCTTACGAAAGAGGTTAAGCAAGACCGCCGTCGCCGCGTGCAGCTGTGTAAAGTAAAGGATTAAAGTTTTCTCGCCCGCCATCGCTTAAAAATGTATGTGTATTTAATAATTCCGTCAGAGCTCGCTGCGACACGGCTTTCAATGCGATGGCCTTTCCACTAAATCCGGCCCGCCACGGCCACCAGTGGCGGACCGGCCCGGCCCGGCTCCTCTGGGACGCAACCGATCGAGTCACAGGGAATCGATTATACATCCTGCCTTTTATAAGGCGGTCGTTTCCTGTCCTCGAAACGAGATTTCCTTCATCCTGCAGAGCCATATTCTCGGATTAAAGTTTGGACTTCTCTCAACAACGGGATGGGAAGCGTGCTAGGCCTTAGGAAACTGCTGTGACAGATCGCAAGTATTTGTCTTCCAACCGCTTGTCTTCGAAAGAAGTTCTGTAGGAACTGTGCTCTTAAAATGTACAAAATATGTACGTCAGTGTTAGAAAAAATGACTGTAGGTTGCGGTCCGCGACAGTTAAGGCTGTGATATTGTACTTAATAATATACTGACATCACGTATTATACGAGAGTTTGTGACAAGTATATTATCGTATACAGTGAAACCTCTCCTTATGGACACCTCCAAGATACGAACACTCCTCATATACGGACAGATTTGTATGTCCCAACTGAAATAATATAGAAATAATGATAAATTTAACGCTCGTTTACGGACACTCTCAGGCACGGACACGGACAGCTGTTTCACAGTCCTAAAGCTTGCTTTACCTCCTGACTGCGGACAGAACTTCGATTTCAAGACCTAATGTGTTACAAAAATGGAAAATTTAGTTTTGAAAACTGTACAGAAATTCCTTAACATGAAAGAAGACAGTGTCTCGTAGGCTACCACTAGCCCAGCCGGCTACCCCTTGTTAGCTGGAAGCGGGTGGTTAAACAAAGTCATAAAATTTAACCTGTCTGATGGATCCAGGTTTCCGCGATCGTGAAATTGTATTCGACACGTGATTCGGTTAGTAGGATTATTCTCTTCACTTCAATCAGTTGTTTTGTTTCGAGAGACATGGCACCTGAACGTAAAGGTTAAGTTGAAAACTGTAAATTACAGTACTGCATAACTGTAGACCTAGAATAAAATTGCATGGTACAGTACTGTATTTTGCGTTTCGGTATTATCTAGTGTAGTTCAAAGTTGCAAAGAATTTACTGTAGTATACTGTATTTAGAATTAAACTACAGTAATACATTTCATTTAAAGCGTGAAGGGATACATAATGCATATTATAAATTTACTGTTAGATTGGGGAGCCTCCCTCCCCAGATGCGGACAGATTGTTACGTCCCTTCGATGTCCGTAAATGAGAGGTTTCACTGTATTTATTTATGCTGGAGAATATTTAAATACTCGTATAGGAAGTTCAAATTATAAATCAAGAAATAAGTGCACATGAAGTAGCCTACTGCATGTCAAAATCAATTTGTACAGCATAACAAAGAAGTGGATATAAACTAGTCTACAAAATATCTAAATTATACACCGAACAAGAAGGCAATATACAATATTGTCAACGAATTCTAACTTTCACATTTTTTGAGAGCAGACTGGATGACAAAAGCTTCTCAACCGAATAATAATAGACATTTCCCATATTTATTCTGCGTTCAATTTCCTCCCGAGTGTTGTTTATATTTGTTACTGTTGCTCCAAGATAATTGAATTTTTCCACCTCTTGAAAGGATAAATTTCTAATTTTTATATTTCCATTTCGTACTATGTTCTGGTCACGAAACATAATCATACACTTTGTCTTTTCGGGATTTACTTCCAAACTTCTCTCTTTACTTGCTTCAAGTAAAATTCTCGTGTTTTCCCTAATAGTTTGTGGATTTACTTCTAACATGTTCACGTCATACGCATAGATAAGCAACTGATGTAACCCGTTCCATTCCAAACCCTCTCTGTTAGTAGTAATTTATTAAGCTTATTAATCTTTGAGAAAAAAATGCTTTTCAGAAATTTATCTTACAATTTACCTTTTCATATCGGCATTTTTGTCACCAAAGTTCTGTTTCTTTCTTCAGCTGTAGTCAGCGAGTGAGTGTAGATATTGAGATTCGATGCAAGGACGCAATGGCTTTTCTATTTGGTTCGTTAAAATTCGTTCATGTTTCCACACAGGAGATATCGTGCAGGCGTCGTATTTAGGACGTCTGAAGTTCGATTAGTTCACAATGATGTAACTGTTTCATTCAGGTCCAGAGGTATAACTTAAAACACTTCAAAGTTCCTAATATTAATTCATAAAACTGGCGTATAAAGTGCTTGATATGAAAGTAAATTGAGGGGGTTAGAAGCAAGTGACAAGTGACATTTCTAATAACATGAGTAGTTAAGTGCATCCAAATTAAGCTGAAGTATCTAAAATTTTAATGGCAACCACATCACATATTAAAATTAAAATCTCACCGAATTTACGAAAGCTTAAATACTTTCAACCCCATTTTCTCAAAAGTAACTTAACCCTTTGCAGCATAGTGGTTGTTCAGAAGAACTACAATTGTCTTTCTTTATCTACAATTATAGCACAGATGTTCCACCATGCAACCACCGCTTTAGAATACATAGAGGTGTCATCTGTGTTTTGAAATTGTGTGCAGAGTTAAAATTTCAACAAAAAAAAAAATGATCGAAGCTTTGTAATGATCCATGTTATGAAAACATAAAACATTAAATTTGTGCTGTAAAGGGTTAAGTGCACTTACATCTCTTTGCTTCTGACCCTCTCAATTTAAGAATACAGGGTGCTTATATTCGGGCACACCAGGAATCTTGCAAAGAGAGCTTCCATTCTTTCTGGACCTCGACACTAGGAGGAAGCGATGTTATTAACATCGCGCTGTGGCCGCCTTTTAGCAAGGGAACACATGAACTCAGTTCTGCAGGAGACTGAGTCTGAGGTTAACCAAGACTCGTTCTGAAAATTATGAAAATACGATGAAAAATGCCATCTTTCTCTGAGATCGAAAGAAGGAAAAGAGAAAACAATTAAAGAAAAAATACAAATAGAGACGAACAAAAGACAAAGAAACAAACAAGTAAATGGATGAATGAATCTATCCAAACGTACCGGTAATTAAAAAGAAAATCTTGTCCGGAGTAGGTAGCTGGTTTGAAATCTTCGTTCCGTTTGGATTCGAACTGAGCAGAAGACTATTATAAAATGATGCCAATGTTTTCAAAGCCCCGCAGAGAGCAGGGATAACCGGTGCACTTGTGCAAGACCAAGTGTGACGAGATAAGAGCGCATGCAAGTCATTAACGCCTGATAGATCGACTCCATCGCGTGACAAACATCGAGCTCACAGTGCATTATTGATGAGACGAAAATAAATACATGCTGCTACAAATCCAGAGGCGCGAGCTCGGGAGGAGACAATGAGAATGGGAACGGGTATAATTTATACAGCCCACATACAGTATGGGCTGGAAAGCGTGTGGAGTGGTCGACAGTTAGTCTGTGATATGCGTAATAACGGTAGTTTTAAGTCTTAAATGTTTTCTGAATGCGCATATGAGAAATTATAGCATGTGTGTGTATGTGTGTTGTGCGTATGGGAAGCTATGAATAAGTTATTTTAAAATTCATTCGGTGATGAAAACAATAATAAGGGTTGTTTATATGGTTAAATTTCCCTGAAGAAGAATATTGAATATGTGTAGCCTGTAGTCTATGTCTATGTACAGAGCGTTCGCCTACGGGTGGGGCCAGGAAAGCGGCCTGCCTGCGGTGTCGCTTGCGGGAATCTTCTATCCGTAAGCTTCCGCTTTCTATACTATACTCGGTAGAGTTTTAATTTTAAAAGTTTAGCAGCAGTAAAGACTGATGTTTTTGAAACATTAACTTCCTGTGAAACACGTCTTAGAGATTTATTAGGAAGCGTGTAAATGATGCACTGATTTAATCATTTTTTCTCCCGTCAATATTCTTCGTTTTCGCTTAGAAATTGTAGCATTTATCGACCCTGTTGTCCTTCATTTGTTAACAAGACGTCTAACAGTTTCTCTACCCTGAATTGGAGCACCCGGATATTTCACTTCAAATTGCCTACGCACCTCTCTACATGACTCTGTTTTCACATATGCATCATACATAAAAACTCTCTGTTCAAGCGTGTGATTTTGCGTTTTGCATTTTTAACAAATTTTACACACATGCTGAATATTTAAGCAACTGTGTCAAGAAACTGCACTGTACGTGTTAAATACTGCAACATCTGGCTCACAACTGATAACTTGTCGACCTTGATGTCCTTGATTGTCGAGCGCGTGTCTCAACAACTGCGCGCACAAAGCGGCGTATCAGTACATGCCGCTTTCCTGGCCCCACCCGTAGGCGAACGCTCTGTATATTCAGGGTGGAAGTGAAATAACCTTGCAGATTGAAAGGGACGGTAGGGTACACCTAAATCAACAGAAAATCTATATTACGTTTTGTGATTAAATGCACGGTTAATTAGAAAATTAAGTTGGAAGTTTCAGCAGTCCGGCAACATCGTCGCTAATACTCTACTCGTGATACAGATGTAGGAGCTCAACTAACTCGGTGTGTCTCGGTAGGTGAGCTGCTCTCTGCCAAGACGTTACCACTTGTTCGCATCGTGCAGTGGCTTGAATGAGCCTTTTTTAAAATTAAATTTACACAAAAACCGTTCACGCTATTGAATTACGCCAAAGGGATAGGCCTACATTATTCATTATTAGATTTCCTATCGATATGGACAAAAATCACGATTGTACTCGTAATACTTACCTAATACGAAATTCTTAAATATTTGGGGGAAAAAACATTTTGTTTCTGAAAAAAAACTGTGAACTTTCAACCAATATGATATTATAGTTTTTTTGTTACATAAAGATGATCTATTCGCTCTGAAATCTACAAGGCTATTTCACTTTCAGCCTATATACATATATGAAAATTTACATACCATGATTCATCACCGCCTTAATCACTAATATCATTAATCAAAATGTAAAATCAGTTACATGAGCACAAGCCATCTATAACACACATTAGAAACAGGAACTCAACAAAAGTAAAAACGGCTATACCCACAGAATCTAACACGAGATATGACCACAAATGTTAAAGCATGTATAAAAACGTAACAAAAAATACTGTAATGCAAATAATGCAACGTACAACTCTTTTTTTGTGGTACTTTCTCTTCACTTAACAAAAATTCCATAATTTCATGTTCGTCTCTTTGGCTCCAAAACTAAAGCATCGTAAAATGTTATATACAAGGTACCAGTATTCGTGACAAACTGCAGGGGGCTTGTATATCTCGTTGACGAAATAACCACAAGAATTCCATATACAGTAGATCTCCAATTATCCGAACTCCAAATATCCGGATCATGTTTCAGGACAGTTTGAAATTGTTTATTCAAAGAAAGGTGCATATATTATGTTTAGGTTTTTTATTTCGTGTACTGTACTACCAGCGAATAGGGATTATAAAGAATGGACACTGAGCGAATTTTCATGTGTTTTGTTTCTCTGTGCGCCGGCGTTTAGTTCCACTTTCAAGCGCTAGAGGTTAGTGTAATCGTGCATACGCTAAGATAATAATTGAGTATAGAGTTGAGACATAGGATCCAAACATCGCCTACATTATTGCATAATCCAGTAACGCTTTGCGTCAAATAAATTCAAGTTAACAGCGTTTCCTTATTTCTCAGTGACAAACTAGTTGTAATAATATTTTTTTTTTATATTTCAGATATAATAAATCATATTATAAAATAATATAATAAATTATAAAATTATGTATCAAATTCGTTTAATATTAGTATACAATATAATACAGGTATATGGTTTTACTTCTCATAAGAGTTTTGTTTTTCCATTTTCAGCGTTATCAAATCATTACACATTTTAATTGTTGTTGGGGTCAACGTCTCAACTCTCATAAAGAAACTCTAAGAGTCTAGACATTACAGTTAATGACGGAATTATTATTTTATGGATCCAATTTATTTTGAGTACATAATGTACCTAGATGTATTAATTATGTGTGCCATATTTCCGCTGTGTCGACTGCTAGCTGGTGTGATGTCAGCGCCAACTCTAGGGAGAAAGCAGAATCTCACGCTCTAGCTGGCTTGAAGGTCATTGAAATCAGTCCGGCTACATCAAAGGTACCGACGAGAAGTGTCCATACTTAGTTACCTATACGCTGGTACTACCATACAGAAGTAAAGTTCTGTTCTGTATGGAATATGAAGAGTTCTTATAATTTTAGTCCATTTAAATACGATTTTGTTTGAATATGTGTAACTTTGTTCATTATAAACTGTAGGCTTATAGTCATTTTGCACTTTTAATACATGCAGTAGCTTACTACTGTTATTTCTAGACTCTTTTCATTTCCGATCCAATTATCCGGATTCCTGCATATCCGGATCACTACCCACTATTAGTCCGGATAATTGGAGATCTACTGTGGTTGACGCCACCGCCTGAGTGTTGAGATGCGACACTCATCTGGGAAAGCATGCGAAATCCTTGATGCCTGACAGCCCGGCTTCATTTCTTGTGTTTTAACCGCGTTGCGTTGCGTCACACCTTTACTGTATCGATTCACGAGTCACGCATTTGCGAGCTGCTTTATTTTTATTAGATTTTTTTTTGCGGTCATGGTTCACTGCGAGTTTGCATTTTATTTGAATTTCCTTTGTATTTTTAACAATCAATTGAATATGTATGAACTTTTTTGGTATGAAGGAACATCAGTTTATGCTGTGAAAGCGCGAGCAAAAACAAATACATTCGATAACAATAGCCAGTCTTTGGTTCGTACATTAATTATATTGGTAACATTTGCACTGAACCAGTCGAAGGTTTTGCGTGTTATTTGCAACGTTTTGGGCGAAGCTGCGGTTAGGATGAAAGTATGGCGAGTGTAAATATTCATGACTCGAACTGAAGCGGTGCAACTTGCTTCCCCCATACATGCAGACGCGTCTTAGTGCGGAACTGTTTGACATCACACTCATCATCACCGTAACTAATATCACCAGGGCGCGGATTTTGATGGCCTGAAAACCCCTAAAATGAAACAGAAAATGTTAGAAAATGACTTAAAAATAAACAATCCTCTACATACGTTGTAAGTAGTAAAAATCCTACCTCAAATTAACAGCTCTCCTCTCCATTGCAATAGATGTCAAGTATATCCAAAGATTATGGAATATGAACGACTGGCGATTGTCGGCGAGAACATTGTTATACATTGATATTCCTATATAAAAGTATAAAATTTGGACACGGATACAAATTTTCCCAAAACTTACAGTATGAGCTATAATTAATTAGGCTATATAATTAAACTAGTGGCTTGTGCAGCAAATACTGCAGACTAAGTCCATAAGAAGTTCAAATAAAAATTGTTCAGATTTATTTTCAGTGAAGAATACCAGACATTTTGAAAGTTATTTGCTTCCATAATAGTGAAACATACGCCCTCTGAATGTTTTTTTATGCCAAATACTTTTCCTTGAACCTATCCGTCTTCAGTTCTTGAGTTTCAATGCGAAATCGCAATTAACAATGTCAGAACGATCAGCGAGTTTTTCATGTGGGAGTAATGCAGTAGCTATTTCAGGTCATTGCGGATTGTAGGTGAAAGTTAAGAAAATGTAAGGTTTGTCATGCTTTAACAAAAGACTTAGCATCTTGGTATATGTAGCTGCTGCATGTTTCGTGACTACAAAATTTCTAGGTCTCTTATTTTATCAGTAAGTAATCCTTTTGGTCTTATCTTAGCAATTGTAATTTTTGCGCTTCCTCCAGACAATACTGATCTACCAAATACTGCTGGATTAATTTGTGTAACAATGAATGTTATCCCGTATATTTTCTGTAATATAGGCTGTTGGGAGGAATTTGTCCATCGTAAATCGTTAGCAGTTTCAGTGTTTCATTCGGTGCCGGTTGCGGGAAATAAACTTACTCATCACGGTAGCAAGAAGTGAAATGACCTGCTATTTTCCTACAACAAAATATGCTTGGCAGCGATCACAAATCTAATCGATTAAACCAAAGAAATATGAAATTAATATTGATATAGTTTAAAGACGCAGCTAAAATACGAAGCAAGACTCAATTACTAATAGGAAAATTAGAGAATACACTACTTGATTAATAACTATAAAAGTATTTCATTTTTAATAACAATATTGTTACCTTAGATAAGTTTTATAGTTTTCAGTAACATATATATATAGCCGTTAGTCAGTAAATTATAGAAATGAAGATCTAATATAAAATATTCTTTCTCTGCCTTTACTTAAAGGCAGTCATTATGTGTTGCATTCAATATAATAATATTTCATTTTTAATGGTAATAATGTCATCAAACATTCTTAAGTTTTGTAGTTCTTATTATCCAATACACAGCTGTACTCGGAAAACTACAGACCAGAGAATCAGACCTGTACATTATTTTTTAAACGTTATCAAAAAATTACACAAATGAAAATCGACATATTGGCATTATGATGTGAAAGAATCTGAGCCATCTGAACTCTATGTCAGCAATCCTGTAGGTCATGGCCTTCGTGTAATAGTCTGCTGTTTATTGTAGTGTGTGTTTTGTTTTCTTCTGAAATGCAATTAATTGCTTCTCAAAACTAACGAAAGATGGATTTTGGAAAATAGGAAAATGATGTAGGAAAATTGACATTTCACTGAAAACTACTATTTTTCTGAAAAACTTTGGGTTCCAAGATTCAAAATGAGAGGTCATTTATTAAAATCAGTTTGGAGTAACGGTTAGCGCGTCTAGCCGCGAAACCAGGTGGCCCGGGTTCGATTCCCGGTCGGGGCAAGTTACCTGGTTGAGGTTTTTTCCGGGTTTTCCCTCAACCCAATATGAGCAAATGCTGGGTAACTTTCGGTGTTGGACCCCGGACTCATTTCACCGGCAATATCACCTTCATCTCATTCAGACGCTAAATAACCTAAGATGTTGATAAAGCGTCGTAAAATAACCTACTAAAATAAAATTAAAATCCGTTCAGCCGTTTTCCCGTAATTTCCATTACCAGTTCATATGTTCAACTACAATAAAAGAGAACGATAAAAATGTCACCAAACCTCCTTCATATCTAGTATAGTGTATCTCAATGTGGAGACTAAAATGGACATTGGTGACTTCAAGGAGCTGCAGTTCAATTCCTTTGTTTGGAAGATAGAACGTACAACTCAGAAGCAGACATTCTCATGGGGGTAGATAAAGTTCATACCATTACTACTACTACTACTACCATCACTACTACTACTACTACTACTACCATCACTACTACTACAAACGCTACTACTATCAACGCTATTACTACAAAGCCAATTTTTTTAATTTTTTAACTAGCCGTACCCGTGCACTCCGCTGCACCCGTTAGAAATAAATATAAAGTAATTACATAATTAAAATAGGACATTTGATCCAGGGAACATTCGTGTTTGATAGAAGGATAAATCGTTTAATATGTTACTTAATTTAAATTGCATCCAAATAATTCAAATGCGATCATTTTGGTCCAGAGACCACTCATTGGTGCAATGGCAATTCCTTTAACATGTTTCTAATTGTTATTACATGCAACCATAGTTTAATGAACATTGCCATCATTTAGATTTAATGTGTATACTTTATTTTACTTGTTATAGGTTTCCATTGAATTATGGTAATAACTTAATTTTAACCCTTGTTTTCTACGTATTCAGTAAATGGCGTTTGGCTCATGATGGTTCTGAACCCTTCAAATAAATTATATTATATTATGTTACATTACATACATTATATTATATTATATTATATTATATTATATTATATTATATTATATTATATTATATTATATTATATATATTATATTATACTGTATTATATTATATTATATTACTAGCCGTACCCGTGCGCTCCGCTGCACCTGTTAGAAATAAATATAAAGTAATTACATAATTAAAATAGGACGTTTGATCCAGGGAACAACTTTTACAACAGCGCAAGATAATCTGCTTCGCTCATTACCCAATTTTTTTGCATTGCATTTATTGCATATATATTTTATGTATTTTAACACGATTCAATTGAGCATAGTTAAAATTTGAATTATAAAATAATGGATTACTAAGCTAACGTACTACTACTGCATACTAAATCAATACACTCTCGTCGTTCGTTAATTCTCTGAGATTAAAATGAGTGTACATAAATATTATTTTAAGAAATACAGGAAACGAATGTACAAAATAGCCTATCAAATTTTCTGTGCATAAGAAGCTATTTTAATCTTACCTGTCCTCGATTTACTCAGAAGTTACTGTAATAACATTATAGCATTATGTCCATCTAGAGAAACTACACTTTCCAGTGGTGAAATAATAATTACTTATACAAATCGGTTAATTTAGCTTCTGATATTACTGCATACAAACACACAAACATTCTCTGTAGGCTATGTTTAATAGCTTTCGATTGTTGATGTCCAAAGTCCCTGTTTCGATTGTTGTTGTCCAAGGCCCCTTATAGACGAAGTCATTTGTTTTTTATTTCATTACATGGCCTTAGATGGCAGTTATTTAAATTTTAAAACTCATTTATCTCATTAAATATCAGTCCTATCAAAATTTTGTAATGAATAAAACTTATCGGAAATCATTTTTAAAGAAACATTTGTTATGTAACATTTTTCACAAAAATCAATCATAAGCGAGATATTTCGATTTATTTAATTCAGGCCCCCTTATAACCCCCCTTATAAATAACGTATTTTGAATGCCATATAGCATAAAATCTAAGTTACAACGAACTTAATTTATATTCCAATTTTCATATAAATCGGTTCAGCCATTATCGCGTGAAAAGGTAACAAACATACGGACAGACATACAAACAAAAATGTCAAAAAAGCGATTTTCGGTTTCAGGGTGGTTAATTATATATGTTAGGACCAATTATTTTTGGAAAATCGAAAATTACCAGAAAAATTTCGGCTACAGATTTATTATTAGTATAGATATTACATTACATTATATTATATCAGAAGTTTACTGTAATAACATTATAGCATTATGTCTATCTAGAAAAGCTACACTTTCCAATGGTGAAATAGTAATTAATTATACAAATCGGTTAATTTAGCTTCCGATATTACGTCATACAAACACAGAAACATTCTCTGCAGGCTATCTTTCATAGCTTTCGATTGTTGCTGTCCAAGGCCCCTTATAGACGAAGTCATCTGTTTTTTATTTCATTACACGGCCTTAGATGGCAGTTATTTTAATTTTAAAACTCATTTATCTCATTAAATATCAGTCCTATCAAAATTTTTCAAGGAATAAAACGTATCGCAAATTATTTTTGAAGAAACTTTTGTTATGTGATATTTTTACAAAAATCAATAATAAGCGAGATATTTCGATTTAATTCAGGCCCCCTTATAACCCCCCTTTTAAATAATGTATTTTGAATGCCTAAAATCTAAGTTACAACGAACATAATTTATATTCCAATTTTCATCGAAATCCGTTCATCCATTATCGCGTGAAAAGGTAACAAACATACAGACAGACATACAAACAAAAATTTCAGAAAAGCGATTTTCGGTTTGAGGGTGGTTAATTATATATGTTAGGACCAATTATTTTTGGAAAATCGAAAATTAAGAGAAAAATTTCGGCTACAGATTTATTATTAGTATAGATGTGTAGTAATGTACTACCTATTTTAACCTTGAGGATGAAACAAACCGACAGGACTAATACTAAAGTATGAAATTATTGATGCCGATGATGATGTTTTCTATTAATTCTCCGTGTAATGAGGACGTGAAATTATTTAACTTCCTTGTCGGAAAACGAACCGAATCCCCTGCGCGATGCTCGACACAAGTAAAAGAAACGCGGAGCAGCCTCTTAATTGTTATTCAGGCGGAATGGCCCGAATCCCGATAGCGAGCAGATTGACTCGCGGATCAAATATTCAGGAGCGGCGCCGCTCGATGTACCTGTAGCTTAAATGCACTAATCGTTTCGCGGGGCTATTACTGGCTCGCTCGGCGGCGGCCCCGACTTCCGTGACGCCCGCCGCCATCCCGCTAATTCCCCGGCCCAGCCATTCTTCCGGCAGCAGCCATTTAACACTGATAATAAATTAAACCAATTCACCACTTTTTCCCTCTCTCTCAAATCGCATATATCTGCCAGACTTCGGCAGCTATCAGACTAAAAGCTCTGCAAATATGCAGACATTGCTTCATCGCAAGTGCTCCACACCTTGGCCAGTCAAATCAGCCCCACCCTCGCCTCTTTCTTATCGACTCGACGATAGAGATAAGATCCGCTCTTCTCTTTCCTTCAGTGATGGGTATTTCAATGGTTTCCACTCCAAATCCTTTTTATCTTGACAAATCAAGAGCACCCTCTCATCAGTTTGATGTTTTCCGCATCTACTTAGTGATTCAAACGCTCGTAGTTTCATTATTCATTCATAGTGTTCTCCTTAAGGACAGGTATTTCACTGCAAACTCAGCATTCTCAAATCTTTCCTATTTTCTGCCTTTTTCTTAGTTTCTATACAGGGACATCATTTTATTTTTATTAAAATTTTTAATATTAACCTGGCTATACCTGTAGAGAACCGGAAACACAGTTTGCTACCCCCTTCCAAGACTGTAGTTCGATGATACTGGCGTAAAACACAAACAAATCACTCTACTAGGTATAGGAGGGAAGAAAAATAGTTCATCCATTTACGTAAACTAGGAAATATCGCGATTTTGAGTTCGATAATTTTCATTAGGTTTTTGTTTAATCAAAATAGAGTACTATATTAAGAATAAGTGTTTTTACTCACGAACTGAGTTATCCATGCGAACGTATTCATTATGCAGTGTATATTATACTGTCTACAGCACATTAGCGTACAATATAGGGAAGGAAGTTAAATTGAAAAATAATCATAATATGGATATTGAAACACATTTTTGAAAATGGTGGCCGTTCATTTCGATACAGGCTTCAGTTCTTTTGTGCATATTATCGCACTATAGACTATTGCATCTAATTCCAATTGCCAGTTTCGTCCTTCGTACTAGTAACTCGTGTTGAAATAATTCTGTACCTACTCTATAAAAGAGTACCTTATGTACTGTAAATTCAATCTTCACGTCTGCCCGACCCGCACAGATAAAATTACTCAGACATGCTATCTACTGTCCGTCAAAGTGGTTATGCCGCAGGATCGTAGAAAGGGGGGAAATCACGTGACAGTTAATTATTTAACGAGGCCCTTTTATTTAAGTTATTTTAAACAGTTGTATAATATTACGTAAACGTCCAATTCCTAACAGAAATTAATGTTTTTAGAAAAGAGCTAAGACAGCCCAACTTGTACAGAGGGTCGAGCAGAAGCAGGTGGGGGAAATCGGGATGCGACGTAGACAAACTGACAACAGTACCTGTGCGAAAAATATGATTCAATATTGGAAGCTCTTTCGTCACTGGAAAACGTGAACGTATTTCTGGAACTTACTATACTCACTAACTCAGTGCTGTTTACTATATGCTGCCTTGATTCTGTGTGGAGGACAGTTGGAACTTCATTAGTAGAAGGGGTGGGAGTGAAGTACATTAAAAAACTCAGGTACAATAAAAATTGAAATAAAAATAAAATGATGTCCCTGTACAGCTGTCAAAAGAAAAAGTGGCCGCTCTCCTGAAACAAAGTGCCCTTCGGGTATCTTCGCTACAATTCGGAGACAGGCGATGTTACATGTTGTTGGACCACGTTGCCTGATATCTACAGTTATAATTGAAGTATTCTGTGTGTTATCGATAGCATAATGGTAGCGTTCAGGCCTCTTATTCATGAGGTCCTGCGTTCGACTACAACCACATGCTTTTTATGTTCTTTTTTGTTCTGTTTTTGAGAGAGACAAACTATACATAATGGTTCCTTTCTCTTTTACGATTATTTTAGTAATTAACATCAGGTTCATTAATATATTATGCCATGACTTTATCATTATGATATTGTGACTGCAAATGGAAAGAAAAAAGATTTTATTCTCAATAAAATATCTTTCGTGGCATAAACAAAACAAATTTACTGGCGTCGGCCTTAAAACATTCAAACAATTAAGCGTTCAAAAAACAAAACAAAAGCCACAATTCAATATTTAGTCTATATTCCTCTTATCTCGATCATCTTGCAGTCGAGTGGGCATGGAATTAACTAGTCTTTGCAAATAGCGACTGTTTTTGACACGATATTCCAGGCATTCTGGACATACATAAGTGTTCTGTCCATGGGCAGGTCTTTCATTGCAAACCCAGCAATCTCCAATCTTTCCTATTTTCTGCCTTCCTCTTAGTCTCCGCATATGATCCACATATCCTAATGTCGTCTCTTATTCTTTTCAACCAGAGACCCAACCAGTTACTTTTTATCTTTCTAATCAGTTTCAGCATCATTCTTTCTTCACTCACTTTTTCAAACACAATTTTATTTCTTATTCTGTCCGTCCACTTCACACGCACCGTTCTTCTCCACATCCACATTTCAAATGCTTCAATTCGTTTCTCTTCATTTCGTCGTAATGTCCATGTTCCTTCCCCATACAATGCCACACTCCACACAAAGCACTTCACTAGTCTCTTCCTTAGTTCTTTTTCCAGAGGTCCGCAGAAGATCCTTCTTCTTCTATTTAAAGCTTCCTTTGTTCATGTTTGCAGTTTTTCTTGGGAAGGATAGGCTTAAATGCGGTAACATCCCGTTGCTTTCCGCACACCACTATCTCTTTCGCATCTTATTAATTTCCAGGGGCCCAAGCGTGGAGATGAGGAGAGTGGATTTGACTAATTGGGCCCTCCGGACTTCACCGAAAGTCACGGCAAGGGTTAAATATTAATTCTATCAGGATGTTTGACCCGATCAGAGATCGGGAAATCTCAATTAGCCTTTGCCCCCGCATCCTGGACTAGCTTCTACGAATCATCAGAAAATCTTAGAGTGTGATTGGGCCAATTTTTCCGAAAATGTTTCCACACTTTTACCCTCGTAGCTCAGCGGACGAACGTCGGAATTTAGATGTCAACGTCTCAGGTTCAATTCCTCGTTACTCCTTTTCATTTTATTGTGGTTCAAGATAGTATAATGTAATAATATAAAAGAAAAACTAGTAGCAGTATTATGCAACTGGATTTTTCCAAACCTAATATTAAATTTATGTTATTTATATCGCTAAAGAACGATTACAATATAAATAACTTGAATATTATTTATACAGTATCACTAAAGAACGATAACACAATATAAGTGATAAATATCGGTTTGTTTAATTAATATAAGATATTATATAATACGTATTTAATTATCTAAATAAAATAACCTATTTTACAAAGAAAGATGTTTATTTGTGTTATAATAATTACCTACATAAAATACAGATTATTTATATTGCGAAAGAACAATAACAATATAAATAACTTGAATATTATTTTATAATGCTAATGAAGGAAAACAATATAAATGATAACTTGAATATTATTTATATCGCTAAAGAACGATAACAATATAAAAAACGTGAATATTATTCATATCGGAATTTCACAGATTTATTACAGATGTATTTAAGAAATTGTAGAAGAATAGTAATTAGTAACAGTGTCCTATTTATTCTTCTTGGAGCCAAATTTGTAACTTTTAAAAGTGTGGTTACCAGGGGCGGCTTTCGAAGAGGGGCTGCGGAGCTGCAGCACCCCCAGACATTTGTGGCTCTTGTCTCGTTTTATGTTGTGAAATACATTTATTATACAGTCTCTATTTAGCGGCTCGAATTAAAAAAAAATAGCTCTCAATGACATGCACGCAATCGTTAGTGAAGTCGCTTCCTCCCCTGGTGCTGCCAGAGCGAAACCAGAGACAAGGACGGATTGGTGAAGCCACTTCCTCCCCTGGAGCTGCCAGTCTCGTCTCGGATGTTTTGCGCGGTAGTTTTACCCCTCCGCCCTGCTGCCCCTTGCCGTGAATCCAGAGTTTCCAGGCGCTGCAAAATTTGCAGCAGTTTGTCAGTAGCGCGCAGTTTTAAATACGTTTTCTTCAACGTTGTGAGTATAACAAGTGCAACAATGTTTAATTCTGTACAATATTTACAGTCTATTCAGTTCAGTACCTTAACAGTTCAGGAGAAATGTGAAATTAAGTGCCCATCAGTTGAATCTCATAATGGAAAGAGCCGCTAAACAAAATAAAAAGGCTCGCATATTTTTTGCTAATTTATCCAGTATCCCTGCTTTCTTCTCTCGATCTCCACACAGTCTGTATTAGATTAATTTGTTTCAAAGGCAATTCCATCAGCTGGGGCAACAAGATGAATTTAAAATAAGAACACTAAATGTTGTTCATGAGAAGAAGGAGCCATTGCTAGAATGTTTTCAAACCATAATGGAATCTGAAAAATTTAACATCACAATAAATGAGGCAAGCGCCCTGGTGCGTACTCTTGAATATCCTGAATTCAATTTCTGGCTCAGTTATTTTTTTCATTTATATATATATATATATATATATATATAATATACAACCAACTACAACATCGCCAGTTAGATATTTCTAAGGTTCAAATCTGCATATAAAAAATTAAATTATGATTTATTTAACTACACTCGCAACTGCAGGGTTTATATCAACGTCGCCGGTGTGCCGGAATTTTGTCCCGCAGGATTCTTTTAAATGCCAGTAAATCTACTGAGATTAGCCTGCCTCATTTAAACACAACTTACAAGACAAGGCGCATGGAATTAATCTTTAAATTAAGTAAGTTGCTTGGTTTATTTTTGTATGCAGCCCCCTTAAGTCAATACCCACGAGCCGCCACTGGTGGTTACTATGTTGAAGTGTATGTGTTGCAACGGATGCTTGATTTGTTATGTATGTGAGTCAGTTATGGGATGCTTCATGTCGTCGCAATGTCGTAATTATAGTTTGATTGTGTTTGTGTGACTATTGTATATCAATTTATGATGTATGGTACGGAAAGCTGCATATTTGTGTTATAGAAATGTTACGTTTGTGTGTTGTTAATGTTTTTGTATGTTTCAAATTGATAACTGATATTTGTTTTGCAATTGCAATGCCTAATTTACGGATTGTTTATGTTTTGTTTACATCGCGTAAGCTAATTTAATTTTCTTTTCCATTTCTCTTTATGCTTATATTTTTGTGTATAAAACTATAGCCCTAACATACATATGTAAAATAGGGCTAACTATAGCTACAATAGTAATAATTATTATTTATATCGTTATAAAACGATAATAGAATACAAATGATGACTTGAATTTTATTCATATCTCTAAAGAACGATAACAAAATATAAATAACGTGATATCCATCAAGAACGATAACTGGATATAAATGATAATTTGAATATCATTTACTTCGCTAAAGAACGATTAAAAAATAAAATGAAAACTTGAAGAAGGCGCGAACCCAGAACCTTTGAATCATTAAACAAGCACTCTACCGCTGGTCTGCGAGGAGCAGATATGGAACACTTTCATAGTTCCGGAACTGCTTGTACAAGCACATGCATCGTGTAACATCGCCGCGACCCGAAGTGGACTTTGAAAATATTCGCTGTTCACGAGTGCGGCCACTTTTTTTTTTTGACAGCTGTACAATCCAAGTTGTCTGCCATCTGATATCTTATTCTGCCCCGAAATTTTCTTCCGTTTACCATTCCTTCCAATGCATCCTTCAGTAGGCAGTTTCATCTTAGCCATTGACCAAGACAGTTCCTTTTTTTTCTTCTGATCAGTTTCAGCATTATTCTTTCTTCACCCAGTCTTTCCAACACAGCCTAGTTTCTTATTTTGTTCGTCTATTTCACACGCTTTCTTCTCCACATCAACATTTGAAATGCTTCTAGTAGTTTCTCTTCACTTCGTCTTAACGTCCATGTTTCTGCCCCATACAATTCTACACTCCACACAAAGTACGTCACTAGTCTCTTCCTTAGTTATTTTTCCAGAGGTCCGCAGAAGATGCTCAGATAAAGCTTCCTTTATCCTCCTTTTGACTTCTGGCAGCAGATCATGTTACTAATAGTACACACCAAGTATTTGAAGCTGTCCTCTTATTCTCCTGCCTCATTTCGAATGTTTCATCATTATTTATCGATATTTTCTCCTGGCTGACTACATTTGTAACTAAAGTGAGGAACTTGCTGCCCATGTGATCAGAATTTTGTAAGGATACCGTTTAAGACGGTACAGTACAAACACAAAGCAAGGACAATTCCCTAGTTCCCATGAGTCTTTACATTCTGTGGAAGAATGAGCTGGACTTTATACCTCTTACTTTAGTGGCTTCAATGCGAGTGAAAATTTTTGAATCCGTTAAATGTCTAGTCGAAGGAGCACTTCAACCAAGTACTCAATATGCACCTGGGTGCTTAAATGCATATATACGTATAGTACATACACACAAATACTTCAGCACCTAGTATACGTAGACCGTACTCATAATTAATTGAATACCCATATATTAATTCACATGTATACACATATTACACACATATACATGTGTACATAATTTTGAACCCACTTAAGTTACACGTTCGCATACATTTACTCACACTCGCACAAACTGTACGTGCATGTACAATACAATAACTTACACACTCATATTGAAACACTTGTAGTACCTATGCTAACTTATATACAGTATATGTATATATATATATATATATATATATATGCAAATATATTAATGACAATAACACTTAAAATAATTCAAACGTACACATATGTTTACATGTGCACCTATGTACACATATGCACATATTACATTAATTCGTCGACCTGGTTGGCGAGTTGGTATAGCGCTGGCCTTCTATGCCCAAGGTTGCGGGTTCGATCCCGGGACAGGTCGATGGTATTTAAGTGTGCTTAAATGCGATAGGCTCATGTCAGTAGATTTACTGGCATGTAAAAGAATTGCTGCGGGACAAAATTCCGGCACATCCGGCGACGCTGATATAACCTCTGCAGTTGCGAGCGTCGTTAAATAAAACATAACATTTACATTAATTCACATTAATACACATATATACACATATATACACGTGAGGATATGTACACACATGCACATAATATATTGATTCACACGCACACTCAACTACAGACACGGTAATTCATACGTAAACATAAGTGTACACATGTACACCAATGTACACACTTGCACACATACTGGCTCACATACGTATATAAGACACACACACAATGTTTACGGATGTATCTACTCTATATACACATGTGCACATGTATTAACTCAGCGCACATATTTCTTACATAATAATAATAATAATAATAATAATAATAATAATAATAATAATAACAATAATAATAATTGTTTATTTAACCTGGCAGAGTTCAGGCCATACTACAACATTCTCTAACATTCAAACAGGAGTAAAACTGCGATACAGAAAACACTAAAAATTTACAAAATATACGTACATAATAATATGTTCACATACAATAATTCATATACACTTATGTATACACGAGCACCTATATGTAGCCTACACACACGCACATCTGTATATTAATTTACACGCACACATACATGTTGTTGTTGTTTAGTCAACTCTCCGAAGACAGTCTGAACCTCACAAGCAATACCAAGAAGGCACCACTTATGAGATAACTAGGCCAGGAGATAATGGGGTAGGGTGGCCAGTTTCTTTCCCCCTCCATTGCATACATCGTCGACTAGCTACATGTTACACTAGTCAGACTTCAGATTCATACAAACAATAGTTCTTCCTCTGATACATATCGTCAATTGAGAGGAACTGCCTTATAATAGATGTAAATATCAGCTACAACCGCAGTCAGAGGTACCATGAGATATGTAAAAGCTAACAATGTCACTAATTCCTGTTCCAGCATTACTATTATTATTATTATTATTATTATTATTATTATTATTATTATTATTATTATTATTGTTGTTGTTGTTATAAGTGTTTTAACTTGAGTACAAGTTAATAGAAAATTTACACTTCATTCTTTTATTTTCAAGAGTGTGATTTTTGCACATTTTTAGCAAAAATCTTTCCCACAATCTTAAAAATTCTGACCTGTCTTCGGATAGGTGACTAAACAACACTCATGTATTCAGGTGTACCTTCGTAGAAACGTGCTTGTACACTCACACATACATAAACACATATGCGTACACATATCCTACGATAATTCACACGTACATCACTATACCTATGTGTATACGTATTGTGACAGCGACGTGAGAATCGAACTCACGACCAGCGTCCCGCATGAAAGCAGATCGCACAGGCTCCACGGAACATTGAGTGACGTCGCGCGGTGGAGAGAAGAGAGAGGGTGTATTACGTCACGCGACGAGTTTGCGCGCGCATCTGGTGCTGGTAGAGAGGAGAGGGCCCTGGATTTCTCTGGAATGCCATCTCTAGAGACGGGTGGAACCTTCGAGGTTACGTCGCTATGGTTATAAATTACGGTCGCGAAGGAACGACGGCAGTTTCAGAGTTTTCAGTTATTCAGTCAGTGAGAAAGCCAGAGCAAGCAAGCCAGCCGGAGTTCGACTCGAGTGTGCGTCCGCATCTGCGTCAGCAGCCGAAGGCCTGAGTTCGAGTGCAGTGGACCGCAGTTGGAGGGACCTGAGTTCGAGTGCAGTGGACCGCAGTTGGAGGGACCCGAGTTCGAGTACAGTGAACTGTCTCTGAAGGTCTGTGGTTCGAGATACTGTGAACTCGAGTGACTGAGATAGAAGAACTGTGAACTGAGAACTGGTAGTTCTGATTTGTAAATAGTGCTTTGTAAATATTAGTTAAGATTAACAGTTCATTGTTGTGCGTAATAGTCCAAGTAAATTGTCATTGTCGTCGGTGGAGTGCTATAACGAATACTGTGTTGAGTGAAGATCCAATTGTTGACGAGAGCGTTTAAGGTGAATTGTAGAAAGGAATTATTGTTGTGACGAATAAATTACATTGTTGTTACTAATAAAATTTACAGTATGTATACTTAATTCACAACTATTCAGACATACTCACGCACACATAAGTGAACCTATGTTCACAGGTACACCGATATTAATTCGGTCTTACACACAAGTAGGTACGTACACACGTACTATAGACATACATATGTGCCTGGATATATAATTATTATGTTACACAGAACACTTCAAACACTGTCTGCGTCCATTTCAGTTGAATTAATGACGGTGCATCTCTCAGCTCTGGGCTACGGATCAGTAGCTACCCACAGTATAGCCTATGCCACACCCTGGTCCATTACGCTCCGTCCTTGCAAATACGATATAGGAGTGAGAACACTCTTTGAGTCTAATTAAGGAATTTCAATTTTTGTTTTGTTTTAGAACATGCCTATGATAGAGTGTGACTGTCACTCTCGTAATAAGAGGTTAATCAGAGTAACTTATCTGTCATTTATTAAATATGTAAGAGAACTTTTTCCAACTAACTCTCATAGAGTGAGACACTAGTTCGAGGTCTTCATTTAAGACTGTACAAGATGTCACATTAAAGATGGACAGACTAAAGGCAGTATACGGGATTTGACGTCACGTCGTGCCTTCTGAACCTGTACGCCTTAGCCGCTTGGCGGAACTATTTAACATTAAGTGTAATTTATCTTATACCTTTGCATGTTAAAAATATAGCAGAGTGAAATGTTCTTGATTTTCCAGCATTATCTTTAATTTTACCAGTAATTTCTCTTTTTGTCATCATCTTTTGTTCATCTCCTCGTCTTACTTATTTTTGCTGTTTGACTTGTTCTGTTTTCTTCTATTATGCAATTTTTCGTTTTCGGTCCCCTTTCCTATTATTGGTTTCTTTATTTTGAAACATCTTTCCTTAGTAATAACATTTCTTTTCTTCTTGTCTACCTTTAATCCTTCATACTCATCTTCTTTCTGTTTCTGTACTTCTTCCGTCTATGTCTTAAATTTTATTTTTATTCTTCTATGATACTTTTTCCTCTATTGTAATTATTTCAGTACTTATATTGTTTCTATTCTTCTCATATTACTTCTGTACTTTTCATATTATTCCTGTACTTCTTTTATTATTCCTGTATTTCTCATATTATTTCTTCATTTCTCATATTATTTACGTATTCATATTACTTCTATAGTTCTCACATTACCTGCTTTCTATACTTCTCATTTACTCGTATACTTCTCATATTACTCCTATAACCTACTTCTCATATTACTTCTTTTATTCTCATTTATTTCTATTCATCTCATATTAATTCTATTCTTCTTCTCATATTACTTCTATTTTTATTTCTATTTTATTTCTATTATTTTTTTCTTATTACTTCTCTTCTTGTCACATTACTTCTATTATACTCCTCATATTACTTTTGCGCTTCTCATATTATTCCTGTACTTCTCAATTATTTCTTTACTTCTCATGTCATTTTTTTACTTTCCATAATGTTTCTTTACTTCTCATATTGTTTCTTTATTTTCAAATTATTTATTTACTTCTCATTGTGGATATAGAGGGAAAAATTGGATCGGTGTCGGTTAGAGTTCCCGGGTAGCTCAATGGTAGAGCGTTGGTACGTTAAACCAAAGGTCCCGGGTTCGATACCCGGCTCCGGAACAATTTTTCCCCTCGATATTATTCAAATCAACTTTACAGGGAGTTATACCTGAAATTTTGATTTGCATAATACACGTCACTGTTCGTTAACAGAAAGCCACAATTTAAGTCACACAGAGTTAGTGTGCACTCGAAGTTGGTTGCTTGACTGTTGTCAGCCCACTTTGAGGTCTGTGGATATAGAGGGAAAAATTGGATCGGTGTCGGTTAGAGTTCCCGGGTAGCTCAGTGGTAGAGCGTTGGTACATTAAACCAAAGGTCCCGGGTTCGATACCCGGCTCCGGAACAATTTTTCCCCTCGAAATTATTCAAATCAACTTTACAGGGAGTTATACCTGAAATTTTGATTTGCATAATACACGTCACTGTTCGTTAACAGAAAACCACAATTTAAGTCACACGGAGTTAGTGTGCACTCGAAGTTGGTTGCTTGACGGTTGTCAGCCCACTTTGAGGTCTGTGGATATAGAGGGAAAAATTGGATCGTTGTCGGTTAGAGTTCCCGGGTAGCTCAGTGGTAGAGCGTTGGTACATTAAACCAAAGGTCCCGGGTTCGATACCCGGCTCCGGAACAATTTTTCCCCTCGAAATTATTCAAATCAACTTTACAGAGAGTTATACCTGAAATCTTGATTTGCATAATACACGTCACTGTTCGTTAACAGAAAACCACAATTTAAGTCACACAGAGTTAGTGTGCACTCGAAGTTGGTTGCTTGACTGTTGTCAGCCCACTTTGAGGTCTGTGGATATAGAGGGAAAAATTGGATCGGTGTCGGTTAGAGTTCCCGGGTAGCTCAGTGGTAGAGCGTTGGTACGTTAAACCAAAGGTCCCGGGTTCGATACCCGGCTCCGGAACAATTTTTCCCCTCGAAATTATTCAAATCAACTTTACAGGGAGTTATACCTGAAATCTTGATTTGCATAATACACGTCACTGTTCGTTAACAGAAAACCACAATTTAAGTCACACGGAGTTAGTGTGCACTCGAAGTTGGTTGCTTGACTGTTGTCAGCCCACTTTGAGGTCTGTGGATATAGAGGGAAAAATTGGATCGGTGTCGGTTAGAGTTCCCGGGTAGCTCAGTGGTAGAGCGTTGGTACGTTAAACCAAAGGTCCCGGGTTCGATACCCGGCTCCGGAACAATTTATCCCCTCGAAATTATTCAAATCAACTTTACAGGGAGTTATACCTGAAATCTTGATTTGCATAATACACGTCACTGTTCGTTAACAGAAAACCACAATTTAAGTCACACAGAGTTAGTGTGCACTCGAAGTTGGTTGCTTGACTGTTGTCAGCCCACTTTGAGGTCTGTGGATATAGAGGAAAAATTGGATCGGTGTCGGTTAGAGTTCCCGGGTAGCTCAGTGGTAGAGCGTTGGTACGTTAAACCAAAGGTCCCGGGTTCGATACCCGGCTCCAGAACAATTTTTCTCCTCGAAATTATTCAAATCAACTTTACAGGGAGTTATACCTGAAATTTTGATTTGCATAATAAACGTCACTGTTCGTTAACAGAAAACCACAATTTAAGTCACACAGAGTTAGTGTGCACTCGAAGTTGGTTGCTTGACTGTTGTCAGCCCACTTTGAGGTCTGTGGATATAGAGGGAAAAATTGGATCGGTGTCGGTTAGAGTTCCCGGGTAGCTCAGTGGTAGAGCGTTGGTACGTTAAACCAAAGGTCCCGGGTTCGATACCCGGCTCCGGAACAATTTTTCCCCTCGAAATTATTCAAATCAACTTTACAGGGAGTTATACCTGAAATCTTGATTTGCATACTTCTCATTATTTCTTTACTTCTCATATTACTTACATACTTTAGGTACTTCTGTACTTCTCCTCATATTACTACATTTCTCATATTACTCCTATACTCCGCCTCGGTTTAGTCCATACTTCTCATATTACTTATATTCTTCTCCTCATATTAGCCAATTTCCATTCTTCTCTTCGTATGACTTCTATTCTTCTCATTACTACTGTAGTCTCATATTATTTTTGTACTTCCCTCTTATTACTTCTCCGCCAGAGTGTCAACTATTATGGACTTCCCGTAATTATTACAAATTCTTCCCCCACTACTATGGCATTACGACCAAAGGGAAAATTATTACGGAAAAACAAAATTATCACGGAAAACATATTTCTTCCCAAAAGAGGAGAAAAAATGTGCAAAGAAATTTCCAATTGAGGATTAATTTATTAAGCATGCAGAAGTTGTAGGCCTAGATATTTCACACGGGAAAAATATTTTATATTTATCTCTTGAATATTTCATTCAGTGACTCCCAAATTTGGTTAAAGAAGGTGAACGTGACAGATTTGAAGAATATGTGCCTTACTTAACTTACATATATATTACACTTGCACTTATTCTATTACTTCTCTGCTTCTCGTCTTCTTATTTCTCTATATTTAATACTTTTCCTCTTATTATCCCTGTACTTTCGCTTTTCAATTTCACCTTTCATTTTTCTTCAACTTTCTTGCTCGAGTTCAACCATTGACACCAATTAATTATTGCAGTGATTCCTATTCCCCCTAGCTCTGTGTATGTAAGAGAAACCCCATGTCTCTTTTGGGGAAGTGATGCATCTTCTGATATACGAGGCGCATCCAGAAAGTAAGTTTCCCGATTTTTTCCCTTGAAAGTAAAGGTAATTAGCCGTGTCAATTGCGCATGCGTAACAGATCTATGACGTATCAATCATATGCCAGCCGGACAGATCCCGCCTGGTGCCAGTAGCGTGGCAGCAGTGGTCCGAAATGGAAGCTCTTTTTCCTTCTCCCGCCGCCTGCGAGGTTCGGTCGGTGATAAAGTTCTTTAATGCACAAAGCATTGCGCCAATTGAAATTCATCGGCAACTCTGTCAGGTCTATGGGCCGAACATCATGAGTAAGCAGATGGTGCGTCGCTGGTGTAGGCAGTTTTTCGAAGGTCGTCAAAGTGTGTATGATGAAGAGCGCAGTGGGCGACCGTCCCTCACCAATGATGATCGTGTTGAGCTGGTGCGGCAGTGCATCATGGAGAACCGTCGCTTCACGATTACGGAGCTGAGCAGCCATTTTCCGCAGATATCGCGATCCTTGTTGCATGAGATTGTCACTAAGCACCTGCTGTTCAAAAAAGTGTGTGCCAGGTGGGTGCCGAAAAACCTGACACCCGAACACAAAATGTAACGTTTAGGAGCAGCACTGACATTTCTGCAACGGTATCACGATGACGGCGACGGGTTCCTCGACAGGATCGTCACGGGCGATGAGACTTGGATTTCGCACTTCACCCCGGAAACCAAGCAGCAGTCAATGCATTGGCGGCATAGTGGATCTCCGGTCAGGACGAAATTCAAACAGACGTTGTCGGTACGGAAAGTGATGTGCACGGTGTTCTGGGACAGGAAGGGCATTCTGCTCATTGACTTCCTTCCAACAGTGAACGCTGACCGTTACTGTGAAACACTGCGAAAATTGCGACGTGCCATGGCGTGGAATGCTTACTGCAGGTGTCGTGCTCCTCCATGACAATGCTCGTCCACATACGGCTCGGCGTACAGCAGCTGTTTTGACGGAATTTGGCTGGGAGTTGTTTGATCATCCACCCTACAGTCCCGATCTTGCTCCCAGCGATTTTCACGTTTTCTTGCACCTCAAGAAATTCCTGTCCCCCGGTGAGCGTTTTGGCAACGACGAAGAGCTGAAGATGTCTGTCACACGCTGGCGGCAGAGTTCTACGACAGAGGGATACAAAAGTTGATCCCACGATACGACAAGTGTCTCAATTCTGATGGTGGCTATGTTGAAAAATAGCTGAAATATTGCTGTACCTGTTGCCAATAAATGTTTTCCTGAAAGTGTGTGTTTTTTTTAAATAGGGAAACTTACTTTCTGGATGCGCCTCGTAGAATTCTTCATCAACAAATTTGACATTCACGTCTGCAAGTGAGTATAGCAAATATGGCATAATTATTAGTCTTCTTCATTATAGAGAAATAATTTTCCGATATTCCGAATCTTGCGGTTTGATAGCTTAACAATATTTTTGAAAGTTCGTTACCCTATACTATCGTACAAATCACGCCTTATTTTCAAGTAGGCCTACACAATATATAGTTGGCGAACGTGAAGATCCTGGTCGCGGCCGCAGGTATGCACTGTCGGTTGTCAGTCAGTCGGCGCGGCTCGGCGCTGCGAGCTCCGGGTCGGGTGATCCATCAGCAGTGAAGAGACGTGTTTCATTATTCAGGCCCGCCTGTCGGAAATCACGCGCACCAGTCAATCACCGGGGACGGCAGCAGATAAAAAACGGGCGAAAAGTGCGCTGGAAACCGCGTTAAAAATAAATATATAACAATAGCACGTGATAATGACAGCGGCGCGGACGTGTGACACGGATACATACGGCTCTGCTAATTGGGCGATTGATGCAAATCCGACGTTCGCAGCGAAACTTGATCATTATCGCACCAAAATAACTTTACATCCATTTGGGAAAACTTTTCAATAGTGCTCGCGGTGGCGGTGATAAGCTAAACAAATGAACGTGTCACTCGCTGCATGTGGCGATTATTTCTCATGGGGCGGAAAAGGATTTTATGCGGTTGTTCTTTTTTTTTCGTTTCGTTGTTGTGACGTCACTCTTCTGTGGTAGGTTGAGCCAATGGCGGTGTCATTCGAGAACGAGGCTTATGTGAGGGTTGTTCAGGAAAATGCACCGACCACGATCACCAGTTGTCTGAAAATGTTACTGGTGAAAGCTGAAACACAGAACATTCTACATAGACTTGGATCAGCGTTTCTCAAACTATCCGCGGACCACCTGTGGTCCTCGAGTTCTGCCCTTGTGGTCCTTCAAAAAAGTCAAGAAAAAATAAAATTCAAATGAATTGCGTATCACACTATAGCTGAAAATCTCAGAGTTTGGGAATGACACATAGCAATCACCTTTCACTTTTTCTCCCAGCAGTAATATTTTATGAAATTTATTACCCCACTCGTCTACCCATTTCCCACTCTACTCTCAGCAACAAAAAGAGGGATTTAAAGCACTATAAACATGGCGTTTCTCGCCATCTTTTCCCTGCATATCTGGTGCCGAGCCTGTAACCCAGCCAGGGACTACCCGAATTCATAACAGAGGACCGAAGTAGCGAACCTTTTCCTGTATTGATGACTTTCTTAATAGTTTTGCCTACACCCAGTAATGGGCACGTACTGTACGTCATATACCAATAATAGAACGTGCCAAATTGCATCTTTACTTGTTGAAAATCGGGCATGTTTCTCCATTAATTTTTTTTATTTGTTTTCCAGATGACGATATAAGAAATTTTAGACTCCGCCTATTTTAAAATCCGACAGGTTTACTTTCTACGCTTGCGTGATTCGTCTCTAAGTGCCGTTTCAATTTCGCGGGTTTCATACACTCGTTTGAAAGCACTTCGTAACAAACAACGCACCAAGGTTTTGGTTCACTCTCATTGCCACATCAATTAAATCCAATTTCCAAATAACTCTTGTCATATTTGCGATAATATTTTTTCTTTGAATAGCTATCACTAGGACTAGATATATTTTTAATGGCACTATAATTAATATATTTCTCCACACACACAGCTTCTGAACTATTAGCACTGTCTAAATGAAGCGTATCTTGTTCCTTTCTTTTCAAAGATCCGGATCGAAGCCAGTTTTCCATTATTTATAATGGGTACTATTTAACAGAGACATGGACAACTACTAGCGTGTACCACATAAGAAGGATTACAAACAACTAACTGCTAGCAGGTAAGCGATGCATCAACAATGCACAGAATTTGTTATAAGTTACTTGTGATTGACTAGAAAAAATTTGATTAGAAAAGTATTATAATTAATTAATTCTACTTTAAAATAGAAGTATAAATATGTTACAAAAATGATAAATTTGCTTACGAAGGGAACAAGAGTAAGGTGGTCTGACTTAAAAAAGTGGCCCCACTTCAAAAAGTTTGAGAAACGCTGACTTAGATGATCTCGAGGTAAACAGACTATTAGTGGAACTTAACGTGATCATGAGGCCGAATGCCCCGTCAAAAAGTCTTACAAGCAAGAATATGATATGTACTGTACTGAAAAGATTAAATGTAAACAAAAAAAAAAATCTGTGTAAATAAGAAAATATTCTACATGGACCATTCGAAAATTAATGGTAACAATTTAATTAAAAATAAAAACTTATTAATTCACAATTGACATATTCACAGTTTTGAAAAACAATCTCCTCCAGTATCACCACACCTCTGCAAGACGACGGATGTCTTCTACGTCACTTTGCTCTACAGCTGTTATAATGGCCTGTATATTTAGTTAACTCCCTTAATAACAGCAATCTTTCAGTTGTTACCCTTAACAACACGCTAATCCCTTATTCATCTGTCGTAAAAATCTTGGCTTCTTTTTGATAATAATCTAAGTTGGAATTTTCAAGTTAAAGAAACGATAAAAAAATCTGTTCCTCCATTCACTGTTTGAGTCGCTTGAGAAACTTCTTGCCCCAGCAACTAAAACTTACCCTAGTGCAAACCCTAGTAACGCCGCACTTCGATTATTGTGACGTTTTGTTAAGTGACCTAAGTTCTGAACTGTCAGTCAAGTTACAGCGAGCTCAGAATATGTGCGTCAGATGCGTGTGCAACATCCGACGGTATGATCACATATCACCGTCCTTCGCAAGTCTCTCGTGGCTCCGACTTAAAGAACGTAGAACTTTACACTCTTTGTCTTTACTCTTTCGAATTCTGCACACTTCAACACCAAATTACCTTTCGTCTCGTTTCTCTTATCTATACTCTAACCACGACGTAAATACCAGATCACTTATCTGTGGCACGCTAAGTATACCTCTTCATAGAACATCTTGTTATTCATCATCTTTTACAATATCCACCTCGCGTCAATGGAATTCCTTGTCACAAAGTATTAGGGGCTGCAAGACAATAAACACCTTTAAGAACAGCTTAAAAGATAACCTTATTAGCATTTCACTCCAATCATACTGATTTAAACTATCACTGACTACATTGTGACTTTTTTCTTTAGACATCATCCTGATTGTGCTGTATTTTAATTGTCTCGTAATAATCTCTTTCTATTATCTAATATTATTTGAAATATATTAACATTCTATGTATTTTAGTTTAATTCTGCTACACAGTTTATTTCAGTGTTTAATTAATAGTTCATAGTATTTTGTTGTTTAATTTGTAAATAACTTTTGTATACGGTACATGTAACTCTCATCTAAATCAAATTGTTGGATTCTTTGTAAGTTCATGCATATGTATATACACTTTTTGCTGGTTGAGTGGAAGAGAAGGCCTTACGGCCTTAACTCTGCCAGCTAAAATAAATCATTATTATTATTATTATTATTATTATTATTATTATTATTATTATTATTATTATATTTCTAAAGCGTACCTTTCTCAGTGGTTCTTTCATATTGGGGAAAAGATCGTATAATCTTTTCGCTGTAAGAAAAATGCTAATGTAAACAGTAGCACGTGACTGAAGTGAGGCTTCATTGGCCTCTATTTGGCGCCATAGATTCTTAGTACGTGTTCCCGCCTATTGTTGTACATTCTGTTTCATGTTGAACATTTCCCGTTACTCAAGTAGGTCTAACCTCACTACTATGCATTCGTTTGCTTAGGAAACATTTACTTTATAATTACTGTAATTAAATTTCTTTTAAGTCTTATGTCTTCCCAACGGACAGTTGAGGATGCAGAAGCCATATTTCAGTACCACGTGCTTACGTGAACAACTACGACCTCAAGTGACGCCAGCTGGTTACAAGAACAGACTACCTCGGTATTACTGTTGGTATTCATCCGCGTTCATAGTACATAACAAAAATAAAAGTAGCTTTTCTTTTACATAGCGTTTTACATATGAGTGAAGTTAAATGTTTAATCGTATTTAACAACTAGAATTCAATAACTTTTATTTTCAAATAATACAAGATTATGGTTTCCAAATACGAACTATATTTTCCTGCGCCATGTGAGTGTTTCGACTGGAAGCAATCACGGGTATGACAGGAACGTGCTTATGTTTATATTAGGATTTTTCTTACAGCGAAAACAGTATAGTTCCAGGGGCTGATACCCGAAGAATACCGAGGATGCTCTAGCATTTCCGTAAACTAACCACTTGAACAACCACGTGACAACGAACACTATCTCGAAGCATAATGGCATTGGTATTCAAGAGACTTCGACGCAGATTTTCCTCACGTTTAATTTTTTAAGTATGTAGAATGAGGGTTGTATAAGGAACAATTCCAACTTCTTTCGATAGTCTACATTCCTCCAGAAGCGGTTCTCCTCCAGTAATGTCTTTACAGCTTTGACATGAAATTGTCACTAGCAGATTCTGATCTACCAACTTCACTTTTATGTTTAATACTAATCTGTCCCCTTCCTTACTTACTTACAGCTTTTAGAGAATACGGAGGTTCATTGCCGCCCTCACATAAGCCCGCCATCAGTCCCTATCCTGAGCAAGATTATCATCATATCCCACTTCACTCAAATTCATTTTAATTTTATCCTCCAATCTACGTCTCGACCTCCCCAAAAGTCTTTTCCCCCCCGGCCTTCCAATTAACACTATATATGCATTTTTCTGGATTCGCCCATACTTGCTACATGCTCCTCATCCCAAACGTCTGGATTTAATGTTTATAATTACTCTGGACAACAAAATTTAACTTTTTTTTTGTTACTAAAACGAAAACACTGGAATTCAATGTATTTTTTCGTGCTGAATATGAATGTAGCAATAAAATTGTCAGATGAGGTCTAGTTTTCTTGTAATTTGAGAAAGAACTCAATAGTAAAAGAATTGTATTTTCCTAAACATATTTAGCTGGGCTTAGCTATTATTATTATTATTATTATTATTATTATTATTATTATTATTATTATTATTATTCGACAGATATTGGAGAAAAAATGGGAGTATAAGGGTACAGTACATCAGTTATTCATAGATTTCAAAAAGGCGTATGACTCAGTTAGGAGAGAAGTTTTATATAATATTCTTATTGAATTTGGTATTCCCAAGAAACTAGTTCGATTAATTAAAATGTGTCTTAGTGAAACTTACTGCAGAGTCCGAATAGGCCAGTTTCTATCTGATGCTTTTCCAATTCACTGCGGTCTAAAGCAGGGAGATGCACTATCACCTTTACTTTTTAACTTCGCTCTAGAATATGCCATTAGGAAAGTTCAGGATAACAGGCAGGGTTTGGAATTGAACGGGTTACATCAGCTTCTTCTCTATGCGGATGACATGAATATGTTAGGAGAAAATCCACAAACGGTTAGGGAAAACGCGGAAATTCTAGTTGAAGCAAGTAAAGCGATAGGGTTGGAAGTAAATCCCGAAAAGATTAAGTATATGATTATGTCTCGTGACCAGAATATTGTACGAAATATAACTATAAAAATTGGAGATTTATCCTTCGAAGAGGTGGAAAAATTCAAATATCTTGGAGCAACAGTAACAAATATAAATGACACTCGGGAGGAAATTAAACGCAGAATAAATATGGGAAATGCGTGTTATTATTCGGTTGAGAAGCTTTTGTCATCTAGTCTTCTGTCAAAAAATATGAAAGTTAGAATTTATAAAACAGTTATATTACCGGTTCTGTATGGTTGTGAAACTTGGACTCTCACTTTGAGAGAGGAACAGAGATTAAGGGTGTTTGAGAATAAGGTGCTTAGGAAAATATTTGGGGCTAAGAGGGATGAAGTTACAGGAAAATGGAGGCAGAGCTTCACGCATTGTATTCTTCACCTGACATAATTAGGAACATAAAATCCAGACGTTTGAGATGGGCAGGTCATGTAGCAAGTATGGGCAAATCCAGAAATGCATATAGAGTGTTAGTTGGGAGAGCGGAGGGAAAAAGACCTTTAGGGAGGGCGAGACGTAGGTGGGAAGATAATATTAAAATGGATTTGAGGGAGGTGGGATATGATGGTAGAGACTGGATTAATTTTACTCAGGATAGGGACCAATGGCGGGCTTATGTGAGGGCGGCAATGAACCTCCGGGTTCCTTAAAAGCCAGTAAGTAAGTATTAACTTTATTATTATTATTATTATTATTATTATTATTATTATTATTATTATTATTATTATTATTATTATTATTATTACAGACGTCTACTTTTAGCTCGTCTGCTATACTGGACCTCAGGAGCATCCCTCATCATCAACCAGCAATAATCAGCTAACATGGATGTACTCCATTTACCCTGGTATCATCTTTCGAATGTTGAAATTGTCTGGTGAAAGCGCTCTCCATGTTAATCATAAACTGCACCACAGTTTTCAGGGAAAAAGTCCAAATGAGAGTGGAGAAAGTATATCTTCAATGACATTATTATTATTATTATTATTGTTATCCAAATATTGAAACCCTATTTTACCTTTGGTATATTAGGGTTGTAGTTTGTTACATGTGAAATACATTATGTAGTGATAATACACAATTTTAAAGAATTAAGAGTAGGTGTGAATCATAGTTACAATATAAATGCACTAATTAAGAGACAGTAAACAATACTAAATACGTTATGCAATAATTACTTTCAGTTAAAACAAAATGAAATAAAATTAGAAATTATAATCGAAGGTGTAGAGAAATTGCAAGATTATTACATTAATTTGTGATTTTATACATAATTTTAAGCAATAGTAATGAGATAATGCACAGAATTGGCGTAGTTACAAATAAAATACCTATTATCTAGTTGGTTTGCGATAGTAAAAAAAAAATAAAAACAAAATTACTTATGGTTACAAACTATATACCTGTCATCAAATACTCAACAATAGTAAAATCTATAATACAAACATAGTTATTGTTGTCATTACTATTATTATGTCCCAAAGATAGACGCCTTGTTTTAGATAGTGCATTAGGATTTTATAACATCATTAATTTATATACAATTAACAGCTACAGTCTTGCGTGGATGTGGTGTATAAACTCTGTGAATTGTTTGTAACAACATTTTTTTCTAAGAAAACGGTAAAGGGGTGCGCAGTAATTTAAATTGCAATCCGAGATATGATATCTTAAAAAGTGTCTTTTCCTTTCGAACACTGGACAGTGAAAAATCAAATGTCAACAGTCTGATTCTCTTTGCATATGCACAGAGATTCTTCTGCACTTTTGATCCTGCACCCCATTTGATGATAAGCCAGCAGTGTGTTATCCACTATTTCCCTAATGTTCGGTGCACGACTGTTCCCTGGCCTTGAGCGTGGCAGACGCGATGTATGTGTGGTCACCGATTCATTATTACTGCAAGCATGTCTGATGCGCGTGTTCCCATCTGGGAGCCGAGCCGAACGTTCAATAGAAGACATCGAATACGAAACGATAGAACAAGAGAATTAATGCCTGTTACACATACAATAGTATTATTATTATTATTATTATTATTATTATTATTATTATTATTATTATTGGTTATTATTGGTTAGATCCAAGCTTGAATATGCATCTCTTGTATGGAACTCCATTACTTCCACTGACTCGGCTAAATTGGAGAATATTCAAAGAAAATTTATTTCCTTGTGTTCTTATAGATTTTTACCAAATTCCGATTATAACTATGAGATTAAATGCAAATATTTCAATTGCGGTAGTTTGTTCACCAGACGTCAGGATCTTGATTATTTATTTTTTTGTAAAGTCATTAAGGGTGATATTGATTGTGAATCTTTCATAAGCAATATCAGTCTTCGTATTCCAGCTAATGGTTTAAGATTTCATAAATTGTTTTATAATAAGAATCCTAAATCTCTCTCTCCGGTCTGCAGATGCATTAAATATGCTAATTTGCATGGATTCAACTTGGATCCATTTAATGTGTAGTATATCTGAGTTTTTTTCTCACTGATCTAATTTTAATAATTATTTGTCCATTTTTTTTTCTCTTGCATTTTGTCAATTGATTAAGGTACACTATTCCATTATTTCAATTATCTTATTGTACTAATTTATGATTTTATAATTTTTATTTGATCTATGATTGATGTAGACTATTATATTGTTTGTATTTCATCTCATTGCCATTTTGTAACATTCATTCTCATCATCATTTGTTGTTTTGTTCTGTTTTGTATCGTGCTAAACTTTAATTGGCCTTGTGCTGTTGTTTTGCACGTTAATATTCTAAATAAATAAATAAATAAATAAATAAATAAATAAATAAATAAATAAATAAATAAGTAAGTAAGTAAGTAAGTAAGTAAGTAAGTAAGTAAGTAAATAAGTAAATAAGTAAATAAGTAAATAAGTAAATAAGTAAATAAGTAAATAAGTAAATAAGTAAATAAGTAAATAAGTAAATAAGTAAATAAGTAAATAAGTAAATAAGTAAATAAGTAAATAAGTAAGTAAATAAGTAAGTAAATAAGTAAGTAAATAAGTAAATAAGTAAGTAAATAAATAAGTAAGTAAATAAATAAGTAAGTAAATAAATAAGTAAATAAATACGTAAATAAATACGTAAATAAGTAAGTAAGTAAATAAATAAATAGATAAATAAATGTCATGGACCTCAAGCAACGACATAATTATTTGATATAGCATTAATTGAAAGAAAATATCAGAAAGACGTATGCCTCATTATCAAGAGACTGATTTTCATTTTTGTGTATAGAAACATCTTAAAATTTGTAGCAGTATTTTGGAGACACACTGTGTAATCAATGTCGTTGTGCCATGCTCAGTCACACCTCTAAAACTTCAGCGTAATTTTCTTTCGTTAAGTTATGATTTAGAGATACCTACTGTCTTTAATACGAATCACATTATCAAGGCTTCAAATCAATGTTCTGCCCGTTATATAAGAGGAAACTAGTAAAAGAACTGAGACTGTAGTTAAATGTAATTGTTAAAGTTTGCACCACCGCATGATGCAGAATATCCTGGAGTTTCTGAAGGTGACGTAAATCATTGATCTTTGACTTTCATTTCTCTTTGTTATTTGTGACTGGCTGTAAAGTTTTTTTATCGATACTGTAACGAGACAGTACTTACTGGCTTTTAAGGAACCCGGAAGTTCATTGCCGCCCTCACATAAGCCCGCCATTGGTCTCTATCCTGAGCAAGATTAATCCAGTCTCTATCATCATATCCCACCTCCCTCAAATCCATTTTAATATTATCTTCCCATCTACCTCTTAGCCCCAAATATTTTCCTAAGCACCTTATTCTCAAACACCCTTAACCTATGTTCCTCTCTCAAAGTGAGAGTCCAAGTTTCACAACCATAAAGAACAGCCGATAATATAACTGTTTTATAAATTCTAACTTTCAGTTTTTTCGACAGCAGACTAGATGATAAAAGCTTCTCAACCGAATAATAACACGCATTTCCCATATTTATTCTGTGTTTAATTTCCTCCCGAGTATCATTTATATTTGTTACTGTTGCTCCAAGATATTTGAACTTCTCCACCTCTTCAAAAGATAAATTTCCAATTTTTATATTTCCATTTCGTACATTATTCTCGTCACGAGATATAATCATATACTTTGTCTTTTCGGGATTTACTTCCAAACCTATCTCTTTACTTTCTTCCAGTAAAATTCCCGTGTTTTCCCTAATCGTTTGTGGATTTTCTCCTAACATATTCACGTCATCCGCATAGACAAGCAGCTGATGTAACCCGTTCAATTCCAATCCCTCTCTGTTATCCTGGACTTTCCTAATGGCATATTCTAGAGTTCTAGACCAAAGTTAAAAAGTAAAGGTGATAGTGCATCTCCTTGCACTACTACTACTACTACTACTACTACTACTACTACTACTACTACTACTACTACTACTACTACTACTACTACTACTACTACTACTAATAATAATAATAATCATAATCATAAAGGGATTTGAATATGTAAATTCAATTAATGTTTCCTGTGGACATGCCTATACAGAAAGATTATTTCGATGACTGGTCCTTGCTATCTAGATGGGAAACTTTGCAGTCCTGTAGTTGGTTTTGTCCGTAAGCTTGCATGCTGATCACTAAAATAAGGTCTTGGGTAAGCATATCGAGCCCATTGTTAGGCTTTGAATCCCAATATGAGCTACAATGTCTCCTTGTTGAACAATTAAGATACAAAAGGTCTGGGCACTCCGTAGATCTGATCACATCAGCTGCTGAGCAGAGAGCGCGTGCGACATCGTGAAACAATACTCAAGAAGGTGGTGGATGCAGGCACTGCGCTAATTATTCGGGAGACAGACAGACGGACGGACAGACAGACAGGCGGGCGAACGGACGGGCGGGCCGGGTTATAAAGCCGGAGCATAAAGAGAGGAGAGTGGGGATGAGCGGCTGTCAATTTTCTAGTCAATTTTCAGTGAATGGATGGCTAATCCTTGTACAAACCCCTTGTGAAAGGAAGCTGTATGCAAGAGGACCATTACCGCCGCCCCTATTTCAAAGTAACACCGTGGCGGCCACTGGAAGCAAGACAGAGTTAAGACGGAGCTGCGCTGCGCAAACAAAACGGCTCTTCCTCTGTCTTAGCAAGCACTGACGAACTTGAACATTACTCGTAAAGCAAAATCATTGAGATTAAATACTGCAAATAAAACTCACTGAAAACTAGAAGATAAAAACATTCGGGATGTAAATACTTTTACATATTTGTGTAGAGAAGTAAGTTATAAAATAATTAAAGCTGATGTAGATTTAGTTATATAACATTTGAAAAAGAAAGTACACCTTCTTAATAATAATAAGAATAATAATAATAATAATAATAATTTATTTATTTATTTATTTATTTATTTATTTATTTATTTATTTATTTATTTATTTATTTATTTATTTATTTATTTAGGATATTAACGTGCAAAACAACAGCGCAAGGCCAATTACAGTTTAGCACAAGATACAAAACAAAACAAAAGAGAAGAAATGATTATGAGAATGAATGATAGAAATGGTAGTGAGATGGAATACAATCAATATAATAGTCATCAATAATCTTTGACCAAATGCAACAAAATAAAGCAATATCTGACAATAATAACAAGTAAGGATATATTATGATAAACTCAAAAGGTGTATACTACACATTAAATGGATCCAAACTTAATCCATGCAAATTAGCATATTTTATACATCTGCAAACTGGAGAGAGAGATTTTAAATTTCTATTATAAAAAATGTTATGAAATCTTAAACCCTTAGCAGGAATACGAAGACTGATATCGCTTATGAATGATTCACAATCAATATCACCCTTAATGACTTTACAAAAAAATAAATAATCAAGATCTTGAGGACTGGCAAATAAACTGCAGCAGTTAAAATATTTACAGTTAATTTCATATCTATAGTCATCGGAATTTGGTAAAAATCTATAAGAACTCAAGGAAATAAATTTTCTTCGAATATTCTCCAATTTAGCCGAGTCAGTGGAAGTAATGGAGTTCCATACAACAGAAGCATATTCAAGCTTGGATCTAACCAATGTATAGTATAAAATTAATAGACACTTCGGAGTAGAAAAAAAAAAGAAGTTATATATCTAATTAGACCAAGCATTCTTAATGAATGGGTATAAATATATTACACATGATCATGGAAATATAATAATAATAATAATAATAATAATAATAATAATAATAATAATAATAATAATTATGGGGTTTTAAGGAACCCGGAGGTTCATTGCCGCCTTGAGATAAGCCCGTCATCGGTCCCTATCCTGTGCAAGATTAATCCAGTCTCTATCTTGATATCCCGTCTCCCTCAAATCCATTTTAATATTATCCTCCCATCTACGTCTCGGCCTCCCCAAATGTAGTCGCTTATTGTGTGGTTTCGTAACAAGCTGTTTTTTTACGGTGATGAGTTGTTAGCCCATCGCCCAACCACCAAGCTGGAGGACCACCCCTTATCGGCTATTCACGACTGCTTATTCAATATATTCGCAGCTACCCTCTATCTAATAATAATAATAATAATAATAATAATAATAATAGTAATAATAAAATGAAGAAATAAAAGAAAAGCCATAGAGGATTCATAGGTTTCCTGTAATTGCGTGAAACTTTCATCTTGTCTATTGTGTGTTGTTGTTGTATGTAGAGAATCAAAGGAAATAACTTTATTTTTTCATTATTATTATTATTATTATTATTATTATTATTATTATTATTATTATTATTATTATTATTAAATATTCTGCATTTTGTCTTGTTCTATTCTCACTCTTGTTATAATTTTGGACCAAATGAGACATTTCCAAGCAGCCCTGTAATAATATGGCGCAAAATTACCGCTTGAAGTAAACAAGAGCTGACACTCAGTTCTAGCCATAAGTTATAAGATGCTACCACTTCAATCATATCGGATTATCATAATTTATTGGCTTGAAGTTCCCCTGTTTGAGACGAAGTTACACGAGATATTTCGAACTAAAGTAAGAAGCTGGAAAATTCTGATAATTAGAGTAAGGTGTAGGTGCAGATGTTAACCGCACTCTGTAATTCCGCCTGCAGGGTTTACAGTAACTCCAGTATCTTGAAGTTCATTTAAGTGTATGCTCTGTTACTCCAGTTGCATATACAGAGCGGAAGTAATGTAACTGTGGAGATTTTAGCAGCTTATTCGTTGGATAGAGAACAACAAAAATTTCTAATATCATTTTAGTCCCAAATGAGTACTTTTCTCAGAAAAAAATTCCTCCTAAAAGTTAAACACTGTTTTACTCGAGAAGTTCTATCCGTACGATCTCTGACTTTTACTCTCATCGTTAGAAAAACTGTTAAGGAATGATTTATCCCTTCGCAGTTTTTAAATAATATAGATAGTTTTCTTGTAAATGAAATAAAAAGTTTAACACGTACCGTTATTTCCCGCCATTAGTAAGTCTGGCAATCCTACTGCGGTGACTGAAGGATGGAACTCAGCTACTCAGACAGAGTGGATGTGTGTTTTCGAAGGTGGACCGGCGGTGCGTTGTTGCCAAACATGCAGACTTTCAGCCCAATTTTCTAAATAACCATGCACTCACTTATAAAACGCATAATAGATTTTTTATTTATTTTAATACTAGCCGTACCCGTGCGCTCCGCTGGCTTAGAAATAAATATGAAGTAATTACATAATTAAAATAGGACGTTTGATCCAGGGAACATTCGTGTTTGATAGAAGGATAAAATTCGTTTAATATGTTACTTAATTTAAATTGCATCCAAATAATTAAAATGCGATCATTTTGGTCCAGAGATACTCATTTGGTGCAATGACAATTCCTTTAACATGTTTCTTAATTTTTATTACATGCAACCATAGCTTAATGAAGATTGACATCATTTAGATTTAATGTGTATACTTTATTTTACTTGTTATAGGTTTCCATTGAATTATGGTAATAACTTAATTTTAACCCTTGTTTTCTACGTATTCAGTAAATGGCGCTTGGCCCACTATGGTTGTGAACCCTTCAAATAACTTAAATTATATTATATAATATTACAATACATATTATATTATTATATTATATTATATTATATTATATTATATTATATTATATCAGAAGTTACTGTAATAACATTATAGCATTATGTCCATCCAGAGAAACTACACTTTCCAATTGTGAAATAATAATTAATTATACAAATCGGTTAATTTAGCTTCCGATATTACTTCATACAAACACAAAAACATTCTCTCTAGGCTATCTTTCATAGCTTTCGATTGTTGCTGTCCAAGGCCCCTTATAGACGAAGTAATTTGTTTTTTAATTCATTACACGGCCTTAGATGGCAGTTATTTTAATTTTAAAACTCATTTATCTCATTAAATATCAGGCCTATCAAAATTTTTCAAGGAATAAAACTTATCGCAAATTACTTTTAAAGAAACTTTTGTTACGTAACATTTTTCACAAAAATCAATAATAAACGAGATATTTCGATTTATTTCATTCAGGCCCCTTATAACCCCCCTTTCAAATAATGTATTTTGAATGCCATTTAGCCTAAAATCTAAGTTACAACGAACTTAATTTATATTCCAATTTTCATCGAAATCCGTTCACCTATTATCGCGTGAAAAGGTAACAAACATACAGACAGACAGACAGACAGACAGACAGACAGACAGACAAAAATTAAAAAAAAATCGATTTTCGGTTTCAGGGTGGTTAATTATATATGTTAGGACCAATTATTTTTGGAAAATCGAAAATTACCAGAAAAATTTCGGCTACAGATTTATTATTAGTATAGATATTCTTTTGCCCTCTTCCATCTGCACAGTTATATTACTTCTACTCTGTATGTTCTTAACTTCTGTTCGTATTCGGTTCTTTTTTATTCTATTAAACAGACAAGGACATTAGAAGTTACTTTAAGATAACTTGTTTTATGAAGCATAATATAATTCTGATTCGATTGATATGTAGATGATGTATGTATTGTACATTCTGGTATTGTAGAGATTATATTTAATCTATGAACGGACATTGAACAAGGTACTATAATGCGAGGCGTGTTGTTTCTTGAAAAATTGCGTTATTTAAAATGAAAAAAAAAAAAAATTGAAGTTACTTGTGTGTTTTAAGTTTTTCAACGAAAACAAATTTATTAATAAATATTGTTAGCCTATATTATGCAAGTAACACTCGGGATAATTAATGTCAAGGAATGTCAAAATTAAAAACTAAACGTTTAATTTTGAAAATTAGAATAATACATATAAATATATGCTTTTAGTGAACTTAAATATTCAGACAATTGCATCAACCATTTTAAAATCTGCATTGAACATCATCAATCGCCATCCCAATTCATCTTTATAATATTCACTGTATATTATTTATTTTCAGTAAATTTTTATCTTGTCGCAGAATATTATTTTTTTAAATTTCATTGTGGAATTGATTAGGATGCCGATATTTTAAATCCAAGATTTGGACGGTTATCATTTCGATAGACTACTTACATTTGTAAGTATGCAAACAACTCTGATATTACTGCAAGTGCAGTCTCTTAATGTCCCCCAAGTATATAAATAATTTCACACACATTAAATATAATATCTTTAAATCGGTAATTAATTTTATAAGGACAAACATAATCTAGAATCCATCACCATTATGGGACTAATGATAGGAGCCCGTGGAACCATATCCCAGTTCTTAGTCGACTTCTGTAAAGATATTTGAAGAAATCTCACAGCTGCAACTCTCAAAGGATCTATAACTATTTTCAGGCATCATACAGATGGACCATGACATTAATTCACATATTTTTGACGTTCGTTCATGTATTGTTATGTGTTTCAACCTATTTCAATTTATTTTTCACTGTAACAACATAAGTGAATCAATCATTTTATAAAGGGCTCTAGTCCATTTTTGATAGTACGTTATTTTATTCGTCATACTTGAATACACCTTAGAAATGACGTTATTTCATGAATTCATTAAGATGTACGGAAACTGTACACTTTTCAAAGTATATTTCAAAAGGTCCCATTCCTGAAATAAGGACATTTTATGGAGATTTGATTGGTGTTGTGATTTCGGACTAGAGTCCTTTCTAAAATGACTGATTGAAATATGTTTCATTAAGCCTCTTTATTGTGTTATGGTACTCTTTGTCTATGGCAACCTGTAGTGTTCACAGCAAGAAATTGCTTTGAATTATCAGCTGTGAGGTGCGATTTAATAAGTTATAGCCTATCCGATATTCCGGAGTCTCTCTCAAGTTCCACCAACAGGATAAAATCAACATTAATTCAGAACAAGGACATCAATATTCGGAATTGAATTTTCATCATCGCCTACTCCAGAGCATCTTGGAAATTCAACGCGACGATTTTAAATGACAGCTTTCAAAATGTATTTGTATTAACTTGAAGTGCTTCAGTTTAAACAAAGGTACGATTATCACACCCAAACTTACTGAGGATTAATACCTAATACGTTGCCAATCTTAAGATTATTGCATCAAGATCGAAATCACTTGCAGCAACAACATTGTAAATGATTGCTATTAATTTTGCAACGACAGCTAATGTTATAACTCTCAGTAGAATTTCATTTTGTACTTATCTAAAATTTTACTCTGACCAAAGTGCGCATTGAAAATAATTTCTTTTGTGGTTATTATTGAGGAAAGTTGAGACTTCAAATACTCCTAGAAGCAATACGAAATTTTTTCCACTTTGTTCGGATATGAATCCAAGACAGTAAACGACACTTCTACGTTCTTGATGGCTTTAGCTAAATGCTGAAATCTGTAAGCAGTTCCGCAACCTCTTCTTTCTTATTATTCTTCTCCTTTTTCGGTGCTGCAACACGATTTAGGCCTTCGCCGCATTTACTGTGCTCCTCCATCTGTTTCTGTTCTGTGTTTCTTCCATGCTATGACTCCTGATCTTTCTTTTTAGGTCTTCCTATACACGATTTAACTGTCTCAGTGGAGGCATTCTTCTCCTTGCTCCATCCGGCTTCGTAAATACTAATCTACTACAAGGGCTGGACGCTTCTGTTCTGTAGAGATGTCCCAACTATTTCAATCCTGTTGCTTTAATCAATGGTAGGCCTACAATATTGGGTTCTTTAAAGATGCGATACTTCGTATCTCATAGTTACATCGACAAGGTCAACTCCATTATCATTGGATGGGCAAAACTTTTTTTTCCCTCTCAAATGTATTTAGTCTATTTTCATAATTTTGTGCTAGTGATTGGCTCTTGTCCTCTTACACAACTTGGCATTCACATGGATAATAATCTCAACTGGGACTTGCAAATCACAGAAACCTGCAGAAAAGTATATTCTATTATCCATGTGCTAAAAAGGATAAATGTTCATCTTCCCTCTTGCTTAAAAAAGTCCCTTCTGCAGACACTTGTATCTCCCTATTTTGAATATGCTGACATTTTACTGACTGACCTCTCCAGCGACAACAAAACGAAACTTCAACGTGCTCATAATTTGTGTGTGCGTTTTGTAAGCAATGTTCGTAAATATGATCATATTACCCCATCCCTGGAAGCAATAGGTTGGCTTAAACTAGATAAGAAAAGAAATTTACATTCACTCCTCTTTCTCTTCGAAATCTTGAACTCTTCTATTCCTTCGTACCTGTCGTCTCGCTTCACTTACCTTTCTTCCCACCATAATCTGAACACACGCTCTCGTCATGAAACAATACTAACAATACCATCCCATCGCACCTCCTCATACTCATCCTCTTTCACAATAGCCCTGCCAAGACTCTGGAATTCGCTACCTGCTAGCATCAGGGACTGTCGAAATAAAATTGAATTCAAACGCAAACTTACTAAGCACTTGGTCAGTTATTGATTTCTTGTAAATAGTTCTCTTAATCTATCACAAAATATTTCAATATCCAGTAATTTGATCACTATACAATTTTGTTATTCTAGGTTTAATTTGTAATTCAGTAAATATAAAATATTCTTTGTTTTTCTATGATAAATTATCTAGCTTTAATTAGTGAGGTAATCTTTTCGTACTTTGATTTTTATTGTAATTGTAATTGTAAATTTAATACTAATTGTAATTTTATTTGTAATTGTAATTGTAAATTTAATACTAATTGTAATTTTATTCTTCATGTTATAGTTGGAATCTCCTGGTAGAGGGCAGAGAAGGCCTGACGGCCTTATCTCTACCAGGTTAAATAAATAAATA